>JAEMWC010000183.1:577500-657500 GCA_016490735.1 Pachyseris speciosa | reverse complement strand
ATGGGCACATGCCCTGAAGTGCCCCCCTCTGTCCCATAAATTTACATCTGTCACAGCAAACATAGGATCACTCATGTACAGTGTATTTTATGAACTCGAAGAATGGCAATTCTTAGTTCCTCGTTTTATCAGAATTTAAAAGCACGTGGAGTTTCCCTTGAATCATTTTCCTCTATAACATTGTTCAATGAACATCCTCAAAACCTGGGAATCTACCCCTGAAAAATGACTTTTGTTTCATGTATTTTATAGTACTGGAGTACTATTCTTTGAATCTTGATAATTTGTACAATTATTGTACAAAGCCAGCTTCTATATGCTTTTCACTGCTGTGTTGTTCTAACAAATGTTAACAGTTTTATCATCTCTGTAAATAACTATACTTAGAGAAGTTACTTGTTTGGCTCCAATGTCATTTCACAACATTTGGGAAGCAGTAAATTAGTTGTGTTAACTTTAATTATTCTTTCCATCTTTCCATTCTTCTTTGTATTTTATGTTCCAGGTTTACAGAAATCTTTGTGAGTGAGCTGGAAGACATTGCAGACCTGAAAACTCTGGTTGTGGATTACCTGCATGGCTTGTCTCCCAATGCTGCTATTGTGGATGGAATTGTCAGGTTTGTGGTGCACCTTGCTTTTGTATTGTTGCGATCATTTGCCATTTTCTTCACTCAACTGACCTCATTGTTGAACATTATATTTCTAGGGCTGTCACATTTTGCGCTGTTTCACGGTCTTTGTTTACTTTTGTTTGGGCATTTGTCTTGAAAATGATGACTGAAGTGGACCCAAAAGAAAAAAACACAGGGCTGAATTTTGGGAATAAATTTCAGACCACTTGCAAAAAGAAAGACAACTCTGGACAGAAATCAAATGACTTTAAACTCAACACAGGAGAGTTATGCTCTCTGTGTTGGCTTGTTCCAAATTTAATCATGTACCTCGGATGTCTCCCTCTGCATGATGGATACCTGCCAACTATGCAAAGTTCTCTGTTCTACATGTAAGGTGTTACTCCGTACATAGCCCACGGTCACCTGAGAGAGTTTCTGCATGATCTCTCAAGTTCTAGGAGACTGTAAAAAAGCTTTTTGTCTTTACCAATTACTGTTCTCCTTAACTCAGGTTTTATCTCATGGTCAAACATGAAGCAAATGACAAGTTAACAGATGGCACAGGGCACAAGCCTCATTACAGGTAAAACACACGACAAATTATTGGGAATTCAGCTAAACAATTAAGTGTTAGAAGTAGACAAGAGATTTTTCTTTTCTGTGATATGATGTCATTGTTATCGTTGAAGTTCATAGCACTGTTTTTTGTGTTCTCTCCAGTTTGCGGACATTGTGCAGAGCCTTGAGATATGCAGCAATGAACCCTCATCAAAATGCTTTGAGATCTATTTATGAGGTAGATCAGTAGCTGATTCTTCATTACTTTTTGTATATATTACTTCAAAAGTTGACATGTTTCACGCCGTATTCACCAATGGCCATTTTAAATTGAAGAAATAATCCTTTACAGACAGACTTAGGGCAGGAACATGTAGTTTGTCTCTAACTGCATCGCATTGTTCATTTTCATAAATAGAAGAACACAACACATCTAAGTCCCTGGAGCAAAGTTATTGGCTTGGGTGATGTTTTCGTCTGGGTGATATCTTAAGCGGAAACATTATTTATTACTTCTCAGTCATTTTTGTGTGTCATTCTGAATAATTTGGCAATGTGTCCTCATATTTGGTCACTTTAGTAGATTGTGGAGATCTAAGATTTGCAAATTCTAGTCAGACATTTTCTTTCAATACAAACGAATTGGTTGCAAGGAAAGTCACACAGAAGTTTCTCACTGCAAATTGAAAATACCAGTGGACTGATAATTGCACGCCAGGAACTCATCTCGTCGCGTTAATTTTCTCAGGGTTTTTGCCTGAGTTTTCTGACCCAGTTGGACCGCTCCTCCCACCCTGCTGTTCAGTCCCTCATCAAGCAGCATCTGTTGGGTCACGTGAATGCTGCCAGCCTCCTGAAACAGCCCCTGCTGAAGCCGCATGGTCCTGGACAGTTCTCCAAGTTTGAGGGTTTCTGGATTGCCATGGGTAACAAAGAACCTGTAGTGTCAGCAGAGTATGTGCTGACAGCTTCAGTGAAGGCGAACTTGAAGGATCTTAGCAGGGTTGTGTCTGCAAGGTATTGGCCTTTGAATGAAATTTGATTCCTGGTGAAATACGTTTTCAACGGGACTGCTCTAGACTATTACCCGAATAAGCAATTTTGTTGGAGGAACATCACTCACACTGTAACCAATTTGTTTGCAAGAGAATGGTTTTATGTGCATCTCTGTAATCGTAATTCACCCATAATTTCATTTTCAGGGAAATTGCTACGAAGGTCCCCATTAAACTCTTGAAGACCAGCTGCATCACCCTTTCGTTCTTCTCAGATATAGTTATTAATAAAGTAGCCTGGGACCAGACTCCGCAGTGGGGTAACGAACGAAAAGAAGGAAAAAGATGAAAAAACATCGGCAACCAAAGTGAGCCGAGCGGGGAACTGGGGTAGGGGAAGGGGCGGCGGAGCCTGAAGACATGCCTTTCATACCGCCGATCCATGATACCAGATCCTGGTATCATGCTCTGATTGGTCAAAATGCTCGGTGTTGACAAATTGCGGTTGAAACGGCACTTGGAAGTCACACACACGTTGTGTAACTTCAGGTCGGGAAAAATTGGTGTATTTAGGAGTTTGGCTGTCGAATATCGATTTTGTTTTCACTGTATTTTTAGAAAACTGCCAGTGTTAATTCAGGGAGAAACATCAGTTGGTAAAACCAGCCTGATTCAGTGGCTCGCCAAAGCGTCCGGTAACCACTGTGTTAGAATTAATAACCATGAACACACTGACATACAAGAATACCTTGGCTGTTACACTTCAGATGAGAACGGAAAACTGGTCTTTAAAGAAGGTAAGTTAATTCATCACGAGGTTATATGATGCTTTGATTGGTTAAAGGTACAGTATTGAGAAACCTTTGGGCCTTGAAATTACACTTAACAATTATCAGGGGCACCCAACGACAAGTTTCGGTAGATATCTGTTCGGTGGAGGGTAGTTCGCCTAAGGCTTTCGGCGTCGATTAAAGAGTGCACTCGGATTTTCGTAAGTAAAACGTGGCCTAAAAGATTTGTAATGTGGCAATCTTAACCCCTGAGGTTTTCGGAAAGGTCGTTATTGCTGTTTTTGGCAGTAAAAAACGTCAGCTAGCATTTTCGGAAAGAAAAAAAGGTTCCCTAGAAAGTTCATTTCAGCTAGTATTTTCTCAAAGAAAGATTTTGTTCCCTAAAATTTTCGGGCAATTAACATTTCAGCTAGGGAATCCGAACAGATCAAAGTTTTCTAGCTAACCAAAACATCACTTTAAACAGACTTCAAACACCATAACATACTTGAAAATGCCTTTCTACAGCTTTTGGCCAGTTTGCCTCGTTGGGTGCCCCTGGATTATTACATTATGCAATGAGCTCGAGATTTCTATCGCGTGATATCAGCTATCACACATATTAATCAAAAGCGAATAATCTAATTGTTTTAGTATAAATCTACTAGTCGTTCAAAACTAAACAAGTTAATTATCTAAATCCTCCTCGTAGACACTTCGAAAATGCGAAGAAGCGGCCGCCATTTTGTTGACAACCGCTACTCACCTTTTATCACAGAATGGATAGCGAGTAGCGCAGCCCATCAGAGAACGGCATTCATGGTAGCACGCTAGTTGATCTATACTAAATAGCCATAGACACTCTCTTGGTTCATTTGAAACTTGTACCCAATTTCAGTCCATATTGTTTCAAATCTGTACCCGTTTTCAGAAAAAAAAAAAAAAAAAGAACGCTGTATAACCGTACTCTTCTGGGTGGCACGTACCTATTTAGCTTATATGGGGGAGTACCTCCCTCTTCTGGGGAAGTTAGTTTATTTATTTATTTTTTTTTATTTTTATTATCTTGCCACACAGAATAAATTACAAATAGAATAGAAAAGATAATAAATAGCTAATTAATATTAAATTTAAAGTGAACATACAACTTGGAAGGAGTGACTGTGGCGGAGAAATCTCCAAGAAGCAAAGCAGAGCAAAGCAGAGTTAGTTGGTGTTAACCCGAGAATTGGCGCTGGGTGAAGCATTTTCGAAGAGAAAAAGACAGCGTCGTTGAATTTCGCGTTTAGTCAGGTTTGGAGAATGGCATCAAATCGCGGAAGGATCTGGCCGGCTTTGAAAGCGTCCAGTTCTGCTCAAGAGAGTAGTATGTTTAGCAGCACTGTTCACTGACCCCTGGTCTGTAATGTTTGCTGGAAGGCTCATACACAAGAAATGTTAACCTGACTTGGATGACGACTTCCTCTCCGGTTGTCGAAAGGCCACTCTATGTTACCGCAAACAGTCTTTTCCAGGACTACACTCAGCCGAACGATCACGCCTCAACAACTGAGTTATGAAGTTACTGGCAGCTGTGGAGACCATGCTTAATCACTACAAACCTCTATTCTAACCATCCACTGGTGTCTGTTAAGTTCCCACATGGAAGGCTTAGCCGTCCTGGGTATTCATGCCCGTCACCTATGCTTTCCCTTTCCGTTTTCAGGTGTTTTAGTTGATGCCATGAGAAAAGGCTACTGGATTATTTTAGATGAACTTAATCTGGCCCCGTCAGATGTGCTGGAAGCTCTTAATAGGGTAACATCTTCTTTTTAGTCCATTGTTGTTTCATTGTTCAGCTGCCATCACTGCTCGCACTTCCGTAACCAACTTCATCATTTACTTTATTGAATCTCCGCTAATGAACACCTTCCCTTCTCAGGTACTTCTCTTAAACTGTATGTAGAAATTATGCGGGGAATTTGACTGAATTTACAGTTTTAGTTTTGTTTATTGTTTATAGTTGTTGGATGACAACAGAGAGCTGTTTATTCCTGAAACACAAGAAACTGTTGTAGCTCATCCCATGTTCATGTTGTTTGCCACACAAAACCCTCCTGGACATTATGGCGGAAGAAAGGTACATGTATGCCGTTGTTCCTCTTCTTTACATTTCTTTTGGCACTCATTATTTGTAGAGTATGAAGAACACGTGTAGTTCGTAACTGAGTCTTTTAGTGTCAGTTACTTGTCGTGATATGAGGGAAACTGTGATTCGTAACATCCGTTTTTAACATGTATAACAAGATAAACAGCAGTTCTTCAATCATGGACAAAAGTGTTGACACATTTGAGCAAACTAAACGTTTTCTATCAGCGTCCTTCCGTAATTGAAAAAACCTCCTTTCTGTCGATAGCCAACCCCCTCTCCTTCCTTTCAATGTTGAAATACGCTCCGTGGACACTGTCACGTGGTTACAACATCAAAAAGGGGGAGGGGGTCGAAATGTGAGAATTGGAGATCGAAAACTCACGCGTTTAATGAAAAAGGGTTTTTTCAGGGGACTGTCCCAACTACTTTTGTCCATGATTGTAGCTAGACATAGTATATCTGCACGGATTTTTAATGCATGGTTCAATGCTGCCCATGGACAAGAAACTAAGTGCAAACACATCGCGGTCTTCTTGGTAGTCGTGAGAAGAACACACGGCAGTTCTCTTGGAAGAAGAGAAATGTGGAACCTTGTGAATTCTTTTTATGTGTACTTACAGATTTTATCACGAGCGTTTCGAAACCGTTTTGTGGAACTCCATTTTGATGAGCTTCCCAGTCGGGAACTGGAGGTTATTCTTCACCAACGGTGTAGTTTGCCACTTTCCTATGCCAAGAAACTTATTGCGATCATGCTTGACCTGCAGGTAAGAATGGTGGCCTTTTGCCAATATTCTGAAGTATAGTTTCCCACTTTGTCTCCGTAAATTTTTTAGTTTGTGACGAAGACTGTGGCTTTTGTGTCTGACTTTATAAAAATTAAACAAGGGTCGCCGGCTTGGACGTTATTTTGGTTATTAGCTTTAATTACCTTGAATATTATTGTTAAATCAGTTTTAGAGCACTTTTCAATTGAGTGTCAAAAGTAAATTCTCGTTTTGCTTTGTCGAAAGTAACACTGGTTTTGTTTTGGTTCTTCATTGCTCCACTCTGTGATTGGCCAGGAAAACTCGCGCCACTATCTCAACCAATGACAAGCAAAACCAAAACCAATCGCAACTTGCACGTGCTTATTTTCCAGCATTTTCTCAACCAATGAGAAGCAGAAACAAAACAATCGTGACTTGCACGTGCGTATTTTCCCACGCTTTCCGCCAGCTACATGTAATTGCTTCGTATTCTGATTGGCTCATTGCACTGCTTACTTCCGTTGTGATTGGTCAGAGTAATTGCTTTGGTTTTGGTTTTACGACACTCAATTGAAAACCCCACTATTGTCCATAGTATGTTAGGCCCGTTTCAAACGTCGAACTTCTCATGTACCGAATCTAATGCAAATGAGAAAAATCTATTGTTTTCGCTCATTTGCATTAGGTTCGGCACATGAGAAGTTCGACGTTTGAAATGGGCCTAACATACTATGTACAATAGTGCGGTTTTCAATTGAGTGTCGTAAAACCAAAGCCAAAGCAATTACTCCGGCCAATCACAACAGACCAAAACAGTGCAATGGGCCAATCAGAATACGAAGTAATTACACGCAACCGGCGCAAAGCGCGGGAAAATACGCACGTGCAAGCCGCGTTGCTTCTCATTGGTTGAGAAAGTGGCGCGAGTTTTCCTGGCCAATCACAGAGAGAAGCAATGCAAAACCAAAGTAAAACCAGTGTTACTATCGACACTCAATTGAAAACCGCTCTAAGCTGGTGTTTAATTCGCTTGCAATACTTGTGGCGAACCACACTAACAGCCAGTGAAAAAGTGGATGACAAGGGTGCCCACAAAACAAGCGTTCAGAGTTGTCTATTTTGTTCATTTTAGTGTGGCTGTCTTCTTTTCAGCCGGTTTGGTTGAGTCACTCGATCTTTAGGTACCAATAATGTATTACGTTGCCCTAAATTCATGTACCCTAGATTAAGTTGTCCAGTTTTAAAAAAAATTGTATGTTGTACCTTTTTATTAGGCCCGCCGCAGGAGCACCAATGTGTTTGCTGGTAAACAAGGCTTTATTACTCTGCGTGATTTATTCCGCTGGGCTGAAAGATACAGCAAGACGCCTGATGAGCAAAGCGGAGGCTTTCATGATTGGGATCAGCACATTGCAGAGGATGGTAAATTAATCGAAACTGGCACAAATACAGTCGGTTTTAACGATAAGCCAACGGCACGATACGATACCTATTACGATACATGATGCCGAGACGATACTTCTTGATATCATGTATGAACATAATTAGAAAATACAAAAATAGCGAATATTTAAATTCTTTCCAAAATAAACTTAAACAATAGCTTATAGAGCGTTTTAATTCACGTGACTACCGGCCATATTGGTTTACTAAAACAAAAGAAAGTATTTGCATAAAAATAGAGTTCAATTCCCAGAGGTTTAGTTTGGGTAACCAACATGGCCGCCGTGACGTACGTCATGTGAAAACACTCTATATTATTTTACTGATAATAGTAACAAATAAGATAGAGCAATTTACTCGGAAGAAGCGAGAGTAGTGGCTTGCAGTGTGAAGCAATTATATCACATCATCATCATCATCATACACGCTTTATTTGAATTCGGATTTTAGAGTAGGAAATACGTGCTAATCACAGAAAAACTAGCGACCAGTGATCGGCAAATTATAACTTCATTAATGTAATATCTTACAATCTAACATGACTCACTTTACAACGTCCAACATGCAGTAACTATCATTATCTTCTTGCAGGCTACATGCTTCTTGCTGGCCGCTGCAGGAATCCGTCAGAGTGTAAAGTCATCCAAGATGTTATTGAACTCCACATGAAGCGAAAAGTCGACCCTGATTTGTTGTTTGGGGATCCATCGTTATTGAAACTTTCCCCTGGCATCTGTGGTCTCATGACACAAATCACCACAGCTTCCTTGGAGGGATTTGAGCACATTGTTTGGACTCACAGCATGCGTCGTCTTGCTGTTTTGGCTGGAAGGGCAATTCAGTTTGGAGAACCAGTTCTGCTTGTTGGAGAAACAGGGTAAAGTGAAGCCGATTCAATGGTATCGAGACAAAAAATCGACAAAAAGAAAATAAAAAATAAAGAAATAAAATAAAAAGCGAAAAACAAAAAAGTGTCTTTGCTTTGGGCGAAAAGTACCCATTGACTCCCGTTGTGTGAGAGCGATTTCTTCTTCACAGTCCTGAAGTTACAACAAGCTGAATTAAAGTTCCTTGTGACCAAGTTCGGCATGTGCCATCTTTCTTTAAATCTGCTTTCAACATTTTTTAATTTATCGCCATGCAACAAAGAACTGTTCATCGTTTGTGAATCAGCAGATGTTGACCTGTATAGCATTGTCTTTAAGCCAGTTCTGCCTTTATTTGATGCATGTTTGACCTGTTCTTGATGTTAGATATTGAGGGTGGAGCTGTTACTGTTAACTGGTAACCGATTGTGGTTATTTTCGTTTGCAGTTGTGGGAAGACCACAATCTGTCAGTTGTTTGCAGCGCTGTGGAATCAGAAGTTGTTTGCGGTCAACTGTCACATGCATTCCGAATCTGCTGATTTCCTTGGAGGGCTGAGACCCGTGCGCAACAGAGGTCACGAGGAACAGGTCAGGTGTCAACAGAACTGTACGGCGGTGTTTGATAAAACCGTTGCTCGTACACTACATGCTGAACTACTTGCGGTGTAATACAGATATCGTGAATTATAAAGCGGCCAAAATTCTCTTTCTTTTTCTGTGTCAGGTTTGAAACTAAACGGCTTGAAATTTCAAAATCTGTAAACTTGATGTTCTTCTGAGAGAATTACCTTGTTCAATTTTCATAGTCGCATCTGGGTAGCTACTGTTGGCACACTGTTGCTTTTGCTGTTACTTTGAGTTTGTTCATAAGGGCTTTATACCGTATTAAAGGCTGGGGTTTGTTGACTAAGTGCTGTGATAATACAAGTTTCAGTTCAACATTACCTTGTTATTTCTTAGAGATTTTAAGTTCAGTTGTCCAAAATCTCAGAAGGTGATAATGCCTAGCAATGTCAATCTTTCATAATATTGTTTTTGACTGATCTTTAGGTAGTTGATCAAGAAGAAAAATAATGGAGGTGAATTTTGGAGAAATTAAAAAACTAAATAGATTTTAAAATGGTCCAAGATTGACATCTTATCAAATGAAGAATGATCCTCGCAGTTGTGAACGCAATTTATGCAATTGCAAAAAGAAGCCTGAAAAAAATTCAGGACTTCAACGGGGTTTGAACCCGTGACCTCGCGATTACTGGTGTGATGCTCTAACCAACTGAGCTATCATGCCACTTTTTTTTCAGGCTTCTTTTCGCAGTTGCATAAATTGCGTTCACAACTGCGAGGATCATTCTTCATTCGATTTCATTTCCGCAGTTCATATATGATTCATTTCATATATCATTCACACTCATTTCTTTCACGGGAACATATGAACCCACAATTGACCTGCTCCCAACGTCAGTGGCTTCATAGCTCAGTTGGTTAGAGCATCGCACCGGTAATCGTGAGGTCACGGGTTCAAACCCCGTTGAAGTCCTGAATTTTTCTCAGGCTTCTTTTCGCAATTGCATGAATTGCGTTCACAACTGCGAGGATCATTCTTCATTTGATTTCATTTCCGCAGTTCATATATGATTCATTTCATATATCATTCACACTCATTTCTTTCACGGGAACATATGAACCCACAATTGACCTGCTCCCAACGTCAGTGGCTTCATAGCTCAGTTGGTTAGAGCATCGCACCGGTAATCGCGAGGTCACGGGTTCAAACCCCGTTGAAGTCCTGAATTTTTCTCAGGCTTCTTTTCGCAATTGCATGAATTGCGTTCACAACTGCGAGGATCATTCTTCATTTGATTTCATTTCCGCAGTTCATATATGATTCATTTCATATATCATTCACACTTATTGACATCTTAGTTACACAACAGATGCTAACGGGTTGTCTGGTGGTGTGCAGACCTGGGTGGTGTGTGTTACAATTTTCCCTGCCTTATTTCACTTAATGAATCGCATTCGTGACAATTCAAAAGATTCCCTCTTCAGACATTTTTCAATTGTTTTTTTTTTGTCTTTCCTCGTGCTCCATAGAATGAGCAAATTTCCAAGCTTTTTGAGTGGTGTGATGGACCTCTTGTCCAAGCAATGAAAGAGGGCGCCATGTTGCTGGTAGATGAGATCTCCCTGGCGGATGACTCAGTGTTGGAGAGACTCAACAGCGTACTGGAGCCTGAGAGGACATTAGTGCTGGCTGAGAAAGGCGGAGGTGGACTCGCCTCAAGTGAAGATGTTGATGTGCTTGTTGCTCAGGAAGATTTCAAAATCATAGGAACAATGAATCCTGGCGGAGACTTTGGCAAGAAGGAGGTAACTATGGATGAGTCCGCCGTATAATAATTCTGATAAAGAATGAAAAGTGGGTTGATAGTAACGTTGCTCCTAAATGTTCTGACCCTTAAAGGTAGTAGGTCGTACGTCGTACGTAGGTTGTGGTTGTCATTCCCGCTGCGCAAACTAAGTTGTGACAAACCTACTATTCATTTCATAGGTATATATAGACTATGAATTTGATCTGTCGTGAAGAAAAAATATTTTCAAATAGCTATTGTCCTAATATCTTGTCGTAAGAATGTAAAAAAACGATATTTGACAAAACACAAAAAAACACCGTTCTTAACAATTTAATAATAATGATTTTATGTACTTATAAAGCGCAAAATTCGTTAAAATATATGATCTGATGCGCTTTACAATTATGACAATCAATAAAATATCGGTCAAAATGAAATTACTTATGCTAAGAAGAAAAAAACAAGTTTGTGAATGATCACAATAAAATTTGAAATAAAAGGAGGGGAAAGCATTTTGGAGCCAGGAACAAAGTTATTGAAATTATTGTATTTCTGTACTTTTGTTGTGTTGCAGCTGTCCCCAGCCTTAAGGAACAGATTCACTGAGATTTGGTGTCCTCCTTCAAACACCACGGCAGACCTGATACAGATTATAGAACACAACATCAAGCTTGGGATTGCGCTCAAGTCAGCTAACCAAGGTATGAAATTACAGTGCTTTATAAAAGACATAAAAAACGTATTCCTCGTGCATCACTGAGTAACAAAATTGGGAATTTTTTAGAACACTCGAGAAGTGCAAGAAGCACTCACCTTCTCTAGACACTTCTCTCGTGTTCTTAAAAATCCCCGCGTGCTTATATAACTCAACAATGCACTTGGTACGTTTATTTCTTTATTAGTTTAGTTGTTTACCTTGCACATTGGAATTAAATACTTTGCTTTGTAGCCAAGTTAGAAGCAGCCATCCTTAGAGAGAGAAATCATCGCAATGTATTAACCATCATCAGCAGTCTCGGAGAAAACTTGACAAAATTTGGAGAGAACGAGACTTGAGCCCCTGGCCGCGTGATGCACATACAATGCTTCCGTCGTACTACGAACATTAAGCAACTCGGAGCTGGCCTTTTTTATGTCACATTATACCCTAAATAGAGGAAAGTAAATATAATTTATAGTATGAATATGTGAAAGATCATCGCAGTTGTGAACACTACTTAAGCAGTAGTGAAAATAATGCCTGAAAAAACATTCAGACTTGTACGGGATTCGAACCCACGACCTCTGCGATACCGGTGCAGCGCTCTACCGACTGAGCTAACAAGCCATCTGGGAGCTGGTCGTTTAGTTGGTTCGTAATATACCCGTGAGTGATGAATGTGTGAGAATCAATATATGATTTTCAAATATTTATTCTCACATAAAAGAAAAAAATAAAGAACTGAAGAGAACACATAATTTATAGTGTTAGTTGTGGTAGCAAGTTCGCGTAGCAACTCCTTTGATCACACTAACATGATTTTCCTTTCCACAGGATCATCGGGGATAGGAGAGGCCATCATGGACTTCATAGAATGGTTTCATTCCACAGACTTTGGAAAAAAGTAGGTTTTGATTCTGTCAGAAGCTCAGTGCAGTTAGTTCACTATTTTCACGGAGGGTACCTTTTCGAGCCAGGATATTTCCGGGTGTTAAGAAATAATTTTCAAGATTTTGACTAGGATGTGCTGTGATCAACGTGAAGAGAGTCATGAAGTTTTAGGTAACAAGAATGAGTGGAAACACGAAGATGAAGCTAACGTTCAGGCAGAGTAACAGCGCTAGCACGACTAACTGAACAACGACAACCACAACTACCCCACCGCCATCCCCACCATCAACAACAACAGTGCTAGCACGCACACAAGCAAACAATCAGCTATTATTTGACTCATTTTAAAGTGACGTCTTCATTTTATTCCACGCTTTTGTAGTGCAAAAAAGGGAAAGAAAATTTGAAAAGTTCTTTTGCTTACTTCTCCCACTTTCCTCTCAGGTTTGTTGTGAGTACCAGAGATCTATTATCATGGGTAAACTTCATCAATACATGCAGCGCGTCAGCCATTCATGAAGACCTAGGCAACAATACTAGAGACAAAGTACTGCTCCCTCCAGCCTTGGCATACGTGCATGGGGCCTGCCTCGTATTTTTGGATGCGTTGGGGTCGTCGTCGTCGTCATCATCATCAATTGGTGCTGTGAAAGATGCGTATCAAGCATGCCTGGAATTTCTTAGGAGACGGGTGGATGGTGAAGATAAACAAGCTCACATTGACCAAATCAGCAATTCCAGTGATAGATCAGATTTCTTTGGTGTTGGTGTATTTTTCATTTCAAGGGGTATGTTTTATTGTGGCGTTGATATTCAATGGGAGGCATAGGATTTAAGGGTTCTCAAGGCTGTGCTCAAAGAAAAAAATTTGGGATCCCGAAACTCTGAACCTTTGAAATCCAGGCTGCCCAACATAGTAATTTTGTACTAGTAGTAATTTTGTACAGTTCAAAGGTTTCCAACAAGATTTTACAAAAAATCTCTCCAAAACACGTTTTAAACTTAAAAATAATCTTTGACTGAACGCAGACCTGTTTTGGTAAAACCTTCTGTAATACAATTCCAGGATAGCTTCAGCAAAACAAAGGTCTTTGTCACATGTGTAAAACTATTGTCTGCAAAATGATGTCACTTCTTCACGTATAAAACCTATTGTTTGTAGGTATGATGTATCGAAAACAGTGCCAGTAGTAATTAGCTGCGTGTTTTTAGCCAATCAGAATTGAGATAGTGACACCAATGCATAATAGTTCAACTTATCAATCCGTTTTTCAGATTATGTGTAACAATATACTGGTGTTTGTTTCGCATTGAACTTGTTTGAAATGGTTCGCTGAAAGGTCTTTGCGTTCTTAGGAATCTGTTTTGTATTATAACCAGGACCGCTGCCTCCACCAGAACACTTTTCAAGCACCTACACCCTGAGCTCACCAACAACATCCCAGAATGCACAGCGTGTTTTGCGTGCACTTCAGTTGCCTCGTCCCATTCTCCTGGAGGGTTCACCTGGAGTTGGAAAAACCAGTCTTGTTGGAGCTATTGCCAAAGCTTCAGGACACGAGTTGATCAGAATCAATCTCTCTGAACAGACTGTAAGTGCTTCTCTCTTGTTATTTCCATTTAACGATCAGAGAGAGAAAATTTCATTGCTTGTTTTTATCCTATCTGCTGTAAGCTGCCCTGTTCAGTCTATAATTTAAAAGAAGGCAGCGAAAGCTGGCCAAACTAGATTTTATTGACATCACAGGCTTGACATCATTTATGAGACTAACTGGATTTCAGCTTTCTTTGATTCCCAGGAAAATTTTCGACAAACTTAGAGAGAGTTTCTCTCCTCCCTTCTCCTCCCCTCCCCCCCCCCCCCCCCCACTGCCTCCGCCACCCTTCAACCAAAACCCCAAGTAACACAACTCACAACTATTGGAAGAATGAGGTTATTCTTTAAGTCATCCCTGTTTTTTTTTCTCAAGTAGCTTTATTCCAGAGCCGTAAAATAGCCATTGAATTTGGAAACCTCAGTGAAAGAAGTGACAGTACTGACTTCCATTTTTTCATTACTAACAGTGATAATGTCAACAAGCGCTCTAACATGCTCTTGTTTGGCTTTGGAATCACGTGTGTTTATTATTTGTTTAGGATGTAACGGATCTGTTTGGTGCTGATTTGCCTGTGGAGGGGGGAGAGGCAGGGCAGTTTGTGTGGAGAGATGGTCCTTTGCTTAAGGCACTCAAAGCTGGCCACTGGGTTGTCTTGGATGAGGTATGTTGTAGTGTAGACCTTTGTAGATGTTTTTTCTTGCGTCCCAGATTAATGCTAAGCTGGAGTACATGTCACGCCATGGTTTTGCCTCTTGGAGAAAGAGAACAACCCTTTAAATTCGATGTTGTTTTCTATTTCGTGGTAGTTGACGTTATTAAGCTTAAAAAAGCCGTCCAAACAAGTGTGAGAAAGTGCGTCGACATCAGAAGTGAAGGTGGTGGTACTGCGAGTAAAGACTAAATACACATGAGTTTTGAATTTCTTCAAGTGATGATTTTCCCGCATGTTAGCAGCCAGAAAATCGCAAAGAAGTGAAAGAACTTCGCGGTTTTGTATTAATGTTCATCGATAGAGACTGTTTATATGAAGAAAAGTCCAGTTGTGTATTTTTCTGTTTTTGATTTACGTGCTTAATTTTGCTCAAATATAATTTATTATGGCAGGTAATTCGCATCAGAATACCATTTGGTGCTCCAACTGGAGCCGGGTTTTTACTAACGGTACCACAGTCGTGCCGTCTGTCTTATTTCGTATTCATTCATTGTATGGGAAGGTTTATTGAGATCAGCAATGGGCGGAAACGCATAATTCTCTTCTTTTGTGTTAATGGCGACAATTTAAGTAATCGGTTTTTATTTACAGCTGAATTTAGCCTCACAGTCTGTTCTTGAAGGACTTAATGCCTGCCTGGATCACAGAGCCGAGGTAAGCTATGGTTTCATCTTGCTGCAGTAACTTTAGGTAGTAGGGATGTATTGGTAGACAATGTTCAAAAGTCCCAAATTAACTAGAATTACTAGTTAGTTACTTCTCTGCGTTGTCGTTATTTCAAGACCCCATTTCTGCAGAGACAAACATTCCTTTTTAGTGTATTTCAATAGCTTTGAGCTTTGAGCCAGATGTTTCGAGAGTTTTTTAAAGGTTAATTAAAACTGCTTCTATTTATACTTCTTTGGTTTTCTTGCAGGTTTACATCCCTGAACTAGGAATGACCTTCAAAGTTCAAAAAGGCAAAACGAGGCTGTTTGCCTGTCAAAATCCACTGAATCAGGGAGGAGCGAGAAAAGGCTTGCCCAAGTCTTTTCTCAATAGATTTACCCAGGTAACGCTTTTGCGTTTGTCACTGCGATTTTTTTCATGAATTTTAATCGGTTTTGATTGGAACTGTTGTGTTCGCAGGAGAATAACATAAGCCTGCAAAATATTATAACCCTATTAGCAGCGTCTAAAGTGGCATTTACGAGTTTTTTAATTCGTTATACAGTAAAACCCGCAATTAAGAACCTACATTTATGGGAAGTAGCCTAAACAGGTTCTTATATAAATGGTAGTTAACACAATTTTAGGCTACTTAGGTTCTTAAAATAGGTTCTTAATTCTGGAGAAAAGCAAATAAAACTCAGCTGCAAAACAAGATGGTTATTGGCCTATTTGCTATTTTCTATTAAAAAAACTCATTTTTTACAGTAATGAGAATCTGCTTTTTTCTTCAAATAGGATTCTTGCACTGCAGCTGTAATGTACTAAATAAATATGATTTTAGAAAATAAGAACCTGTTTTCAATTTTTAGGCTAAATAGGTTCTTGTTTATAGGGGGGTATAAAATCCAAATTTTAGGCTGACAGGTTCTTAATTTTCAGGTTCTTAGTTGCGGGTTTTTACTGTATTGTAGTGGAGGGTAGTCTAATAAGTCTATTATCTCTACCTTTTTCCTAAGGTTTATGTTGACCCATTGTCCAAATCAGACCTGCTGTTCATCACAGGAGCCCTCTACCCGCGGTTAGATGCTGACATCTTAGACAAGATGGTGTCATTCAATATGAAGGTACTTGTGTAACTTGACATTTTGGTTTTCGAGCTTATGAACTTTGCTTTAGAGACCATTACAGTATCAGAATTCATGTCCAGGAAAAATTACTAAGTAAAATGTACTACCTTTCTGTCTTAAGCACGGCAGTGTCTACTTTTGACACTGCTGATCCCGGCGGTTTGCAGGACGCATGTCACCCATGAACGTGGTAAATGACGTAACTCATCAAGAAATTCCATAACCCTAGAGAGTGGAGCTTTCCACCGGCATGGGTTCGACTCCTGTCAGAGATTCAGATTTTTCTTTGTTCCAACCTTGCAACACATTTTTCTTCTTTCACGCCTGGTCTCAAACTTTGCGATATGTATTTCTTTGTCAATGTTGCAAAGCGGTAGTAGGTAAAACAACTTTAATTTTAAGGAAAAACAGGATAAACTTTGGCCAATGGAAAAGTTTATTCTATGCCCCTTTGGTTGTTTTTCATTCACATTCATTCAGTCGCGCTCAGTTAGCTTGTGGTATAACGTGAAGCAATGACTGGCACCGGCTTCCCATTTGGAGAATGACTATACTAATGTTAGGACACATTGAAGTTTTCATGGTGAATTACTCCTGATTTGTAGATCCACCAGGAGACAGTAGTAGAAGGAAGATGGGGAAGAAGGGGAAGCCCATGGGAACTGAACCTTAGAGATGTGTTCAGGTGGTGTGACTTGCTCGTAAAACATCAGGTATTTGTATTTGTATTTGTATAGGTAATCACATGATTTCGAGTGCAATTTGGAATAAATAAGCACGAGTAAATTTTTTCAAAGACTCACAAATTTGTGGTCTTTGAAAAAATTTACAAGTGCTTATTTATTCCAAATTGCACGAGAAAAATCATGTGATTACTTATTAATAATATACATGAAAAATTGCGAGATAGCTTCTTAACTTTGCAGAAGCAACGCAACGAAGCTATAAAGGTGAATCAAAACAACAGTTTTCTCAATGTTTTTAAAGCGTTTTTACCTGTAAAAACTGGCTAAACAATTACAGGCTATAGCTAAAAGGCTACTTTGTTTGCTAAGTGTCTATCAAGCGCTGTAATCATTACCTTCAGGCTTTCTAGTTCGTTATCTTCGCCTTGTTTGTCCTTGTTTGTTTATTAATCTCGGCGTCACTCCAGTGTAGTGTTGAATTCAACGGACTCGTAATTCCAATTACGTCGGTAATTCCCTTCTCTGGACACCACTGTTTCCAAACAGACAGCTAAAATACAGTGTTTTTCGCAGCCGTTTCTCCTATTTAGAGCTGTTTTGCAGCTTCTCTGCTGTTATTGCGGTCACGAAGAAAGAAAACCTGCTCAAAAAGCCAGCCATTGTTTTCGCTCGCAGAGTCGCTTGCAGCTCTTCAGACTTTGCGCCATTCAAAGGCTGCGTTTGATTGGCTCAATTTCAGTTCCTTTGTTAATTAACCAATCAGAATCGTCTCTTGTTTACCACTTTTTTTGCACTGAATTACCTTTTTTCTGCATCGTGTTTCCTAAAAACTGCATTTCTCTTAGCCAATCAGAATCGAGAAATTTTTGCATGTATATTACTAGTATTTGTATTTTTTCTCCATTTAGCATTAATTACATAGCGGTCAAAAACATCAGGTATTGACTGACTGTCGGTCGTTAATTGAAGTTTATCTACAAGCACGCGTCTCATTGTCTCATTTGGTACTGTCACGGAAGTTCTTGTCCAAATTCGTTCAAACTGTGAGTAAGTACTTTGTTTTATTATAAGGAGTGGCCCGTGTACCATGAATAGGTAGATTTCAAATGATTTCTTTGAAAAAAGAAAGAAACTAGTATTTTTTTTATAGCGATGTTTCTAAGACATAAGAAAACACTTGAAAAAGTTAACTTAACTTCTTCGAGTTGCGAATCCATTTCCTCTAAAGGCCATGTTACACGAGGCAATTTTTCTTGCAACTCGTAACGCAACGATGACGAATAAAAAACCTTTCAAGTTGCAGAGGGTATGTTACACGTTGGCAACTTTTTTCGCAACTTGCAACGCGTACAATAACAAACAAGATGGCGGACGCAATCTTGAAATCTCCCGCGAGCGAAAGATGAGCTGCGATTGGCCCATTCTGACAAAATTGTTGTTGCGAGTTGCAGAGGGGATGTCACACGCAAGCAACTTGTCTCGCAATGTTGCGAAAAGTAGAGGGTCGTTCTACTTTTCTCGCAACTCGCAACGCAACAATTGCAGTTGCAAAATGGGGTGTTACACGTGAATTTTTTCTCGCAACTTGCAACGCAACGTTTGTTGCGTTGCGAGTTGCAAGAAAAATTGCCTCGTGTAACATGGCCTTAAGTCATCCGTGGCCGTAGACAACCGCAAATAGTCTCAATGGACAAATCAAATTCCTCGTAAGAAAACTGCCAAAGAATTGTGATGGTTCCCTTGTTGTAAATACACCTTTTGGTTTATCCAAATTATGTGACATTGCCCCTTCAATATAGTAGTTGAAAATAATTTAGTTAATTTTGGATGTCTATTTTCTGTTTAGTCCCATGGTTTTTGGGACCCTGGCCAGTTCGTCCGTCTGATTTATTCCGACAGAATGAGAACAGTGCGGGACAAACAGAAGGTAAGATTCTCATTTCTTTCCTTATAGGGGCAAATTTGTGTTGAACGTCTCAATTCTGTGTTGTGACCACTTCCACCTTGTCGATACCGTAGTTGGTTATTTCTTTAACTAAACTCCTGTTGTCCTATCCCTATCAGAGTAACAATGGAATCAAGTATTGTCCACTACTTGTGCAGCTGTAAACTGATGGTTGGGAGTCCGTTTGCAGCTCTATTTTTCCTTTTTCTTTGTGCTTGTCTTGGTTATTTTCTGCCTTGCAAAATTGTATGCATTCACCCACCTTGAACAAGAACAATCAGCAATCAGCCATAATTTTGTTTTGTTTTGATTTTAAGGTGGTGGAGTTGTTCAATTCAGTCATTGGAAGTGCAGAACCGTTGGGGGACATCCAGCATTACAGATCGTCATTTTACATCACTCCAACTCATGTCCAGGTGAGTTAGGCAGCAAGCAGATGCCAGATGTCACTGATGTCTCATGTGTGACACATACCGAAACACAGATCCCAGCTTTGATAACTGACTCTCCTTGTTAGTTCTCTGACCAAGCACATTCTTATCCTTGCAGTATTCGGGACGTTTGTCATATGGACCCAGTTTAATGGCCTAAGCTCCCACGATTCTCCTGTATCTCAGCGGTAGAGCATTAAATCTAGTATTCGGGAGATCACAGGTTCAACTCCTGTTGGGAGAACTGGAAATTCTTTTTTCCGCGTTTGCGTGTCACAGTGTTAAATAAATAACATCTTTCATTCATTTACCACGCTAGAAACATTTCGCTCTCTTCACAGCTCTGTATTTTCTAAACAAGGCTTTTTTTCACAGTGTGGCAGCAAGTATAACAAAAACATCTACTCATTCACCGTAACAGAAAAATTGTCTTTCTGTCGTCAAAACGTCCGTGCCAGTTTTACAAATAATCTTTCTTTGCGAAACGTTTGTTTCGTCATGATATTTTAAGAGCCTCGGTGACTTTTAACAGAGACGGCGAAACTAAAAACAGCTTTAACACTTTTCAGGTTGGCCATTCATGGCTTCCTAGATGTCCTTCTGTAAATCAGTCTAGCATCACTGGAAAACCCCTGCAAATCCTCCATCACTGCTTGCCAGCCATGGAATCTCTGATGAAGTGTCTTGAGATGAACTGGATGGCCATACTGGTGGGTAGCAGTAGAAAATGCAAGTCATAATAACGAATTTTCTCCAAATCGCTGTTAAAATGGCAAATTCGTGTTGAAAAGAGGTTCACGAGATAGTTATGTTTGTACGATTCATGTTATGCGGTGTTTCTGTAACTAAATACGCACAATCTAAAATTTAGTTAAACCCCTAGTTGAAGGACACACCAATCGGGTTCAAATTTTGTTTCGTGAGGACGTCACATTTGCCACCTGAATGGCTCCGTTCTGGCATTTTAGTGTGAACACTATGAAAATGACGGAGATCCAGCTAAACTAGATGACTAGCTGATTGATTGACCCTGGTGGGTGCCCTTTGAGTGTGAACGCCCTTCAGTGGGACACACACACGAAATGGGTAGTTTGTCAGCTATAAAGCTGTGGTGGTTGTAAAATCTTGGTAATCGGTCATGACCCTTTTTGCAAGCAAGCAAGCAAACAACAGAAACTATTGGTTTCTTTCAGTCTCGCGTATTGACTTTTATTTTCTGATTGACTATCAGGTTGGTCCTAGATCATGTGGAAAGACGTCCCTTGTTCATCTTGTAGCTCAGCTGACTGGAAACAGACTGGAAGTAATGGCCATGAATAGTGCCATGGATACTACGGAACTACTTGGAGGATTTGAACAGGTAGGGTAGCCAGATACTAAAACGCGTGAAACTCATTGTGCTACTGTATTTAAATTGCACCTAACACAAAAATATTTTTTCGCTTAAATAAATCCTTGTACCTGTTTGAAATGCATTGCGCCTTTTTTTTTTTACCAAATCTTGGCTTGTTATCTTGACTTTTCAAAGGCTGTAAAAGTTACAAAATCTGGCCAACATCTGTCCCACGACCAAGCTAGTGTCAGGGGCGTGGGTCTATTCTCGATTTGACGTCACAAGCTGATGTACATCGCATCAAGTCTTTGTAAACATGCATGCAAAACAGTTTGTGACGTCAAATCAGGAATCATCATCATCATCATGCTTTCTTTAACGTGGATATACACTTAGCCTGAGAGCTAGTTTACAGGTATTCCACCTAATAACTAATAAAAACCTAACAACTAAACAACGCTAATAACACAAATAGACAAAATAAACAAAAATAGACGAAATAAACAAATAAACAAAATAGACGAAATAAACAAATAGACCCACGTCCCTTCTGACTCGGTCGTGTACCCAATACATACATGGCTTTATTTACCCTCGGATTTTAGAGTAGCTTGTGCAGCTAATATCTCCGAGCATTTAACCATCAGATGAGAGGTAGACCACCACACCAGGAACTACGTCCCCCACTCTTTTCGAACAGTGTGTGGGTTCTTTTACGTCCCACAGAATCAATTATGAAGAGTTGTGAGACGGGGCCTACGGTTTATCGTCCTTATCCGAGAGATGATCCTTCATTTTTTGTACGTTTTGAAGCCAATAAAAAGGTCAAAAACTAGAAATAAAGGCGGAATGTTATTGGGACTGGTGCAAAGATTTATTTTAGCAAAAAAAATATTTTGGTGTTAGGCTTTATGATTGGATCTTGTTAAACGATTGTGATGTGACATTAAACTTTGAAAACTTCACGTTATAATTTCATACACAGTAAAATCGACTTTAAAAAAACACACTGAACGTTTTTGAGCTTTATACTGTTTAGTAATTACGCTTTATTTGTTGCTCTAGGCTGACCTGAACAGACATTGGGGCGAAATTTTAAAGGAAACCAAGGAACTGGTCTTCCGTGTAATCAGGGAGATGTTAAACAGTACGGAAGAAATGCCGCGGTGTTTACAGGAAGTGGCCATGCTGTATAAGTTATGGACTGGCTGCTCGATCCAGAAGCGCGAAACCAGTCCAAGCTCTGAGTTAAATGGTACGCGGAAGGGGAAGATGTCTTGTAATTTAAGGCCCCGTCCACACGTATCCGGATATTATTGAAAACAAAGTAATTTTTCTCCGTTTTTTAAACGCTACGCGTCCGCACTTAGTGTATTCGAATCGTTTTCACCCGTCTACACGTAAACGGTAACAAGGATGGAATACGATAGCTTCCCTTGCAGAACATGCGCAAACAAGACTGGGACAGACTGGACTCGATTTATGACATCATCGTATTCAAAAACCTCCATTTTTATCCGTCCACACGAATACGATAAGCAGGCGTTTTAAAAAATCTCCACTCTGCGGACCGTTTTTCGAAAACCTCCGTCTTTTGTTGCCCGAAAACGCCGTTTAGTGTGGACGAAAGGCGAAAACGGAGAACAAAAAATCTCCGTTTTCAAAAACAACCGAATACGTGTGGACGGGACCTAACACTCTAATGCCCTTAAGTATTTAAATTGACCTCAAAGGGCAGAAACTTAATTAGTTACAGGAAAAGCGCAATCAATCGAACCGTTTACAGTATTCAAATGCAACATTTGCAAATGAATGACTAAACTGAGCAGTTCTTAATTGATAGTCCCTCGTTTGTAAGCTGTGTAAGCCAATCTCAGTTTTGAAGCGAATATAATAAGACTGTTTTTATTTTACTCCCAGGTGATGAAAATACCAACCATGACATGTTATCTTTGGAGAAACTAGATGCACTCCATCCGCTCATTGCATCCGTCCAGGAAATTTGCCACAGGAATAACATGGCGTCTTTCAGTGCAGGTATTATTATCATTGGTTACTTTTACTGAATTTTCAAGTTAACAAGTTCAGTTTTTTGTTGTGCTTTAGAATCAAACCTTTGTCAGAATTATCTAGAAATTACACCAGTTAGTTGATGTCTGTGTAACTTGTTATCTGAAATTGAATGCGCTCATCTCTTGCAACAGATACCATACTGGAAATGTTGCGGTCTTTAAGTTGTAAGCTTGCAGCCAATGGTGACAGTTCTCACTGTGGTGGGCAGTTTGAGTGGGTGGATGGACAGCTTGTCGAGGCCCTGAAGTCTGGTTATTGGCTACTGATTGATAATGTTAACTTCTGCAGGTAAGTTGTGCATTTGCCAGCATTAAAGGAACTGGGAGAGTACTGTACAAATTGATGATATGATTTTGGTAACAGATTGACCTGCTTTTTATACTGCAGCAGTGTCTGCAGAGTATTTTTCGTTGATATACGTCTTGTCTGATTATTATAGCCCATCAGTTCTGGACAGACTGAATGCTTTATTAGAGCCTGGAGGAGTCCTGACTATTGACGAGAGGGGTGTCATTGATGGGCAAATCCCCTCCATAAAGCCACATCCTAATTTCAGGTCAGTTAATCTTTGTTAATGTAATACAATTCATTACAGTCATAAATTTAATTTAACACAGCTGCAGGGTACGTAGCGATGGCCATTTTTTCGAAAAACTGTAATAGCGTGATATGTTGTCCGGACGATAATGGTAATGTGATGTAGATTAGCATTTCCATTGAACGTTCCACTTATGTCACGTTGTGGCCGTCAATTGTCAATTTTCCTTCAGACTGATTCTAGCCATGGACCCAAGATATGGAGAAATATCACGTGCAATGCGTAACAGAGGGGTGGAAATTTTCATGCTAGGAGAGGTATGTTTTTGATTTCAGTAAACGTTGACTTCATGAAAGAACATTTCTTGTAAACACTACATTAAATGAAGTGACCAATAGGGAACCTTTAGATCATGAATTGGCTTGTTCCATATCGAATGGTACATATGTTTAATTGTGTTCTTTTTTCCTGGCCTATCACCTCAAATGTTTGTATGTTATATTTAGTGGATTAAGTGTAATACCGTTATTGGGCAATGACGTAGGTAAGAATCAATTTGCGGTACTCCATTATTTTTGTGTCATCTTCACTTTCACCAAAGCGTTTAACGGCTCTCGTACTCTCTTTCCGTATTTTCATTTTCCTGAAGTAAAAGTTTTTCAAAGTGCGTAGTAATACAGTGAAGGAATCTGAATTTCTTGCAAACGTGTATATTTCTCATTATTCTTGTGTTGTAATCCTTTCCTTTTTGTTGCAGGAGGATGGTCATTTATTTGATGATTATGATAACCAGATGATGCTGCATGGCATTGGACTTCAGAACAGTGCGTTATGCGCTTCCCTTGTGGCCTTTCATACAGGTTTCAAACAAACTTTGGGAGGTAGGGATTTGTAACGTGAAAGGCCATTTACTATTGGCCCAGTTTTTACCCGAACTGGATTGAGACTGAATTATTTCCCTATCAGTGGGTCTACAAATGCTCCACACAGAAAAAGGATGACTATTCGGAGAAACGGTCAGTTGTTGAGAAACGTTAATTCAGAGATTCAAATAGGCATAGGCAACGTGTCAAAATATGGCCAAACTACGGAGTCGGTAGAAGGGACACAATTCCAATTTTTACCATGGTAGAGGACAAGCCTCTTTCAGATCGGGAAAGAAACCAGAAATGGAACTTTGAAGTCAGAACTGAGAAAACAGTTGTCGAATCACAGGCGACGAATGGTAGAATTCTAAACAAAGAAGACAAAGAAGTCAAACCTCGGAAGTCAGAACTCAGAAGTCGTAAGTGGTCTTCCTCAGCCAAAGTAAAGTTGTGAACCTTGAATCCCTTTCCTTTGTGCATAGTCAAAGGGAAACAACAAAGGGGGAAATCTCAACATTGGTTTTGAGGGAGGAGCAAAGGACATCTATTATTATATAATAACCAAAGTCAATTCGCGCGCTCTGATTGGTCAATCAGCTATGGTTTATTGTACCAGTAAACTCGTGGAAATTTCGCGCGTCTTCTGACTTATTATATAAAAGCAATAGACCACAAGTTTCTGTGGTTTATAGGCTGATAAACCACTTGGGATGTTGGAAGAACACTCGAAGAATCCGTAAATCACTCGCCTGCGGCTCGTGATTTACGAATTCTTGGAGTGTTGTTCCAACATCCCGCGTGGTTTATCAGCCTATAAACCATAGAAACTTGTGGTCTATTGCTTAACCAAAAAAGTTAAATGATCACTACTATAGATAAAAAAAGAGCCCAGTGACGTAATTTACCACTTTATGCCCTTGTTGTCAACGTCTGTTTTACTTCCGTTTTAAGGTTCCATCCTAGACATGCTTCACGCAGCTTCCTTGACAGTTGAACTTGTTCTGAGGGGTGGTGACGCCAAGGCAGCCCTTGTAACTGCCCTTAAACAAGTTTATGTACGCAGTCAAGTGTCTGAGCGAAACAAACAGGTATTACTTGTTGGAAATAGTAGATTAATGGAAATTGAGCTCGATATAGTTAATGATTATGAATTAAAGCTATTACCATATCACTACTTGATCAAATATTCAGGTCGAACGATCTTCAGTATTAAGGGATCGAGAAAAGATAAAACGACTTTATGTTAAAGTAACGAAGACGTGTGGAGAATACTTGAGAGAAAGTGGTTGTTGATATTTGCAATTCAGATGGTTGAGCGGCACTTGTAATTGATCCAAGTTGTTACATACAAGGGTGATAAAATAGAGTGCTAAAGTGAGACATCACAAATATTTGAAGTTTTGAAATTATGGGATTTGTTGAGATTTGCAGAAAGAGCAAGATGAAAAATGCTAACTTGCCTAAAATTAGCATTTAAATGCAAATTGGCTCTGAGATATTAGTTCCGTCAAATCCTTCTAAATTTGACTTGGTTCATAACGTTATGAACTAAGTAAAATTTAGAAGGATTTGTATGGAGTCAGCAGAGCATAACGGTGCTAATATCTCGCTCTCAAAACTGTAAGAAAATGCTGATTTTTGGCAAGTAGGTCTTTTTTATCGTGTTCTTTCTGAATATCCGAACAAATCCCACAATTTCACGAATTTAGTTTTTGTGACGTCATCACTTTAGTACTCTATCACTACAAAATTGTTTCCTTGTATTCTCTTACTCGTGTGCTTAACATTTTTGCTACTTAGACTGCGGAGGACCTCATCAGTAAGCACCTCAGTATAATGGAAAATCTGAAACAGGACGTTTGTATCGATGCTATTCCACAGCGCTTTCCTTCAGCGGAAGCTTACCATGCAAACTCTGTTGCGTCAATGATCAAACTGCAGTCGTTGCCTTTGTTGCATATTCTCAAGAATTCCAAGTCATCAGTCCAGTTAGATTGTGCCATCTTATTGTTCCTTGAACGATCGACAGTTCACGACTGGAAGCTGAGGCTGGATTATCTACAAGCTTTGGTGAACTCTGTCCTGGATGGTTTATCCTCCCAGTGTCGCAAAGACATCACTGCCACCCTACACCCCTTTATACAGAGTTTTGGTGCATTGTTTAACAGTCACCTCATGGAGAACCTCAAAAATGAGTTCAGAGGCGTCACATCCTCACGGTTTGGTAGGTACGACTGAGGAAGGAGAGTAGTTTATTATCATGCTCATTGTCATGGTTAAGGTCTTAGTTGTTATTAGTGTTATCGTTATTTTGTCGGTTTGCTGTACTGATATTCTTTGATTGCACCTGACGACACGGCGGCCATGTTGATGGAACAATAGCGAAAAAGTCTTTTGGGAATTTGACTCTATTATTATGCAAACCTTGAGCTACATTTTTCTATTGTTTTGGCACCAACATGGCCGTCTCATCACGTGAGTGCAATCAAAGAATTTGCGCGCTTTTAGTTATGTGTTGTTGACTGTTTCTTGCAGATTCTCGGACGCTTTGTCTTTTCCCATTTGACCAACGACTGAATAATGATCTTTTCAACGACCTCAAACAATGCGCATCGAATGCTTTAGTCTTGGAAAGAATGGCTGGAAGAGCAAACAGGTACAGATGGAAATTATTTTAATGGTCCTTGGAACGGTTTCAACATTTCACGGACGTTGGTTCAGTAAAACGTTGACGGATTTTGCGCAAATGTTGACAGGGAAAATAGTGTTGAGTGAAGACGTTTAAACAATTTCTACATTTGATTCAATGAAATGTTGAACAAATGGCGAATGTTGAAACCGTTTTAATGCGCCTTTAGAGTTACAAGGGCTGTGCCAAAGTATGCTTGTGCACGTGTTCACGCAAGTCATGCCTCATGAACGCGTGGTATGGTAAGCAAACCTTACCTGTTTGGCTTCTTTGACAGTTTGATATCTAACATAACCATTTCAAACACAGGTTGTTGTTGATGGAGAGTGAAGCGAGACGTCGCTGTGTTGAGGAGAAAAGCGCTTTTCGTACAAGTTCACCCGCCAGGAGTTTGATTCAGCTGTCCCATGCTTTTCATTCTGGTAAGAGTGATTTTATTTTGGCAGGTTAAACGTTTGTCCCTACCCTTTTAAAAACTGGTACGCAGTCAAGCGTTTTTATAGCTCTTCATTCTAAATAGGAAAGCCTCGTATTGTTATATCTTAGGACCTATGATAATCATACTCGTTATGTTGAAGATTTTTGTTATTTCACACCAGTCAAGCTTTTTGAATCGCGTATCTTTTGCAGGTCAGGTTGAGCTCGAATCTTTACCGCATCCAGTTGTGGTACATCTTTTGCCCTTTTTCAAACTGCTGTCATCATTTTTGGATAGCTGTATCTCTCAAGTGCGCTCACTGAGTGACGATCACTACAGGATGGTAAATATGAGATATGTTTGTTATCCTTACCGAAGATAGGTTGGGTGTAGAAGTTAGGTTAAAGAGGAGGGAAAGGTTGCAAAAGTTTTGATCATGGTACATTCTTTTAGATGATGACAATGATGATGATGACATTGACTGTGACGACGACGATGATGATGGCGATGATTGTCATGACGACGATCTTGATATGGTTATGATGTGCATGTGTGTACTTTGTAACAGTTTCGATTCTCAGATTTTTGTATTTCGTGCCTTGGTCAATCCGTAACAAGTTGAGATTTCGAGTCCTTGCAAATCTTGTACCGGGATATTTCGCGTCTGTGTATTGACTTTAAATTATACTTTAAAGCAATCTTAATAAGTGATGACCTTTCAAAATCTCGACTTTGATCTGTTACAAGATATTTAACGCAATCTAACACACATTTCTTTATCTTTTAAGTACGGATGTGGACGTTTTATAAATGTAACGTGACTATTCCATTCCTTTTATTAGGTAGTTGATGGTCTTGTGTGGAGAGACAGATTGTGGTGGACATGTGAGAAGCAGTCCACTCAGACTGTTTCCGTCCCTTTTCTTTCCCTTCACTGGGGTTGGTTTGTGCAACACGCACTGAATTATGTCCCAGTGGCGTTTGGCATAGGAGATTACAGGTATCGATCAGCACCTTTTCTTGATTGAATTTCGTTGTTTTTTTTTTTGCCGCAGACTTTCGATAGTAGCATCATGCTGTATTCCTGGACATGACTCAGGCCTTCTCCCTTCTTTCTTCTCATTTAAGTTTATTACTAGCCTCTTACGACGCCACTCTTTACGTTTTCAAACTTCAATCACGTGGAGGATGGGAGTGGGGGTGGGGTGGGGGTGGGGGTGGGGGGAGCTTTGCTTGTCCATTCGCGTAAGAGCACCTTTGGAGACAAGGATATGAGAAGTGTTTGGGGGTTAAAATGGAAAGTGTGCTAAAAAAAATTGACTAGAGACTGCATGTGTCGTGCAGTCAGTTCATACTTAGTACCGCGAAGAAGCAACAGTGGGGAAAATGTCTTTATTTTATTTTATTTTTTTTATTAGCTTCGCCAGAGACCTGGCAGGGACACTACAACAGCGTGCGCCAATTACTGTAGGCCCGTAACTGCAAATCCCCCCCGTAGAGATAGACCACCACACCGGGGACTACGTCCCCTACTCTTTTCGAACAGTGCGTGGGTTCTTTAACGTCCCACAGAATCAATTATGAAGAGTTGTGAGACGGGGCCTACGGTTTATCGTCCTTATCCGAGAAGACTAGAAAGTCTAACCATTTGCAGATATCATTACAAAGGCAGCACTTTCTCCTCAGTTATTTAAAGACCCTGAGTGTTGGTCCGGCCGGGGTTTGAACCCGCGACCTCCCGCACGGTAGTCCGGTGCTCAACCACTGAGCTAACCGGTCGGCGGTCGGCTTATCTGGTTTTCTCCTTTTGCGTTTTGTGTTTCCATAGACAATTACCGAGCGAACTTGTCACAGTTATAAACCACCTAAGCAGCATTTTGGAGCAGACAGCAGAATGGCTGAGGCGTACGTTAAGATTTTATCCGCGTATGGACATCCAGCACCATTTAGATCAAAGTTGGCCTATCAGACGTGGGTGAGTCTCAAGACAATTCTTTTTCACGTGATTAAATTCAGGGAAAACAGTTGCAAAATGATCATTGGCACCAGAATAGCAAACAGGTGGATACAACTGTAGGATTGGTTGTAGTCTTTTGTTCTGTTCTTGGGCAGCAAACAGCTTCAGATGTATGCAGCGGCCTACTACACCAACCTACATAGTATGGCAATGGTGTCTGATATCTGGCTGGTTTCTTACACCATGGAACGTTATAGTCCGCACTGTGTCGTAAAAAGGCGTGTAAATCGGTACAGGCTATCCCTTTTTGGAAACTTAACAAAACGCGGCTTGTTACCCTGTAGTGGACCAGAATCCCATCAGTGAGGAAGAATAGTAATGCTTCATGCACCAAAAACCGAGCTGAGTTCAAGCAATGTTAGCTAAACTAGATTATTATACAAAGTATATCTCCTGAGGACGTAAAATTGATTGTGGACGAGACCGTGTCAAACTCCCTTAATACGTTAACCATTTCGTGATCACCCAGGAGAAGCTTCAACGTCTTGGCCAGAAGATGGACCGATTCCGTGACAAGCCACAAAACCGTGGACTTAACAACAACCTGCGGGAGGTACATCGGAAGCTGGCAGTAGCTTTCGGCAATATGATAGCGAACAGGATGGAGCTGACGGAGGATGATTTCCTACAACGCGGTAAGCTTTTACCGTTTTATTTTCGAAACATTCATTTTGTTGGTTCCCATAGTGAACTGTTCAGAAAAAAAATAGTGCCTTTTTGATGTTCATCAACTTTCGTCGCAATCCATATCCCTTGTTGTTGAGGCAATTAAAAAGATGTTTTCTAAGAAAACCAATGCTGGTTTTGGAAGTCAAAGCGGTGAAATGGCGAGGACGTTAGGTGTCCGCAACAGTTCCTTGGGTGTCCTTAGCTGCTGGCCTCCTGTTGGATAACCAAGTATATTTTTTGTTCCACTCTGTTGTGTAGATCAAGTCCTTGACAATCTAGAGGAGAGTGTCACCAAGACTCTTTCACAAGCAGACGATATTACACCTCAATTTGAAGACCCTTCTGAACTGAGCGTGCCTCTGAGGAATAGTACAACCATGAGTGAGGTGGGGATGGAGAGAGCATTGCAGTTCTTGTTTGACAATGTTTGCTGCTGGCAAGAGCACTCGGTCTTAGGAACATTGACGTCAGGGCTGGCAAATCAGATGGCCGGCAGGTTAGTTTTGCATCTCTCGTCTCTTTTCTTTTGATTAAGGGGATGGGTATGTGGTGTAACTTTATGTCGCATTTTTGAGTCACAGTGGACTATATGGTTTGTGTATTTATAGTATATACAGCTATTACCAAATGGGTGCTTAAAGGAACAATGTCACGGATCTCACGCATGTGCAGTAGCGATACATCAACACGAAAAAGCTGGCAAGTTTTTTCAAGTTTCGTCGCCGATATATATCTTCGATTATCAACGCCATCCATGTGGCACGGAACAAACAAACAAAACCTCCAAAAGAGAAATATAGCTGAGGGTTCAATGCGTATCATGAGAAATACTGGCCGAAATCAATCCTACGGACCAAATTGAAGATGGCGGACAGATAAAAATCTGTTACTCGCTCGAGAGCATCATCGCGCATGCTCGGCCCTGACACTGCTCCTTTGAAGTCAGAATTCAGTTTATTTACCTTTCATTTGACATCTTGCATTGCCGCCTTTCCGTCAAGTTTTCAGATACTCTCCGCCCTTGAACCTTAAGCTGTGCTATTTAGACTTACTCATCAGCAATGCTAATGCACGGAGTTCTTTTTTTAATTTCAGGACAACCTTCCCAAAGGTAGAAGACGTTGGAAAAGAATTTGACCCGTTTACGTATTATCAGCTGAAAAGAACAACCAGAGAAACACAGATACAGGCTCAGTATCAGCATTTGCGAGCGGTGTTATCCAAGGTATCAACGTAACCTAGTTTGCCTTTATTTCTCGTGATCAAGGAAAAATCTGAGGGAGTTGCAGTGAAGTCTATGGTGACGAATGATTAATTAAGTTGATTTCTTGGGTCAAGTGATTGGCCATGAAAAGCAGATATCATCATCTTCATCTTTGTGGTCCAGTCTCAGTTTTTAGGGAACTTAACTACCGGCGATTTGAGCCACAGACGTCAACCGGAAGTGAGGTGTTTTCTCTTTTTACTCGCCTTGACGCTATCACATTTGTATTACAGAGACGATTTACTTTAAAATTCGTGCAAAACCACCGCTCATGAATGAGAAACGTCCACTTCCGGTTGCAGTACGTCGCTCAGAAACGCCTTTACTTAAGCTCTCTATTCATGAGCCTTGAGCCTGAGTTTCATGGACGGGCCATCAGTTGTAAACACCGAATACAAATTATTGTTATTGTCACTGTTCTATGTTTTCTCATTATGTGGAAGACTTCGTTGAGCAGGCATAGTGACATAAATTTAATGCTAATTGCAAGGACGTAGATTAATTTACACGAAGAATGACTATGGCTAATAACGATGATCACGTGCTGTAACTTTAATTTCTTAATTACAACCGGACAACACGAACTAACTACTATCGTGTTTTTGCTTCTTTAAGGCAGACAATCTGAGCCCAACCTTCTTTTCCATCTTTCAACCTGCCGAGTCAGGTCTACTGTGTAATTACTTGATGTGGAAGAGTCGTGTCCTTTGGACACAGAATACGCAAAGAAAACAAGTTTTTCATGAAGAGGTTTGTTTATGTTGCATGAAAATTGTGCTAATTTATATAACTATCCATGCTGTGGTGGTGGTCGTGAAACGCGCATATTAGGACACTTGTCACACCTTTTTGTCTTTAACTTATGTCACAAAAAAGTTTTTGCTTGAAGGTTTTATGCGCTTTGGTTTTCGTGGTATTTACGAAACTACAGTACCAAGCAGGCTGTCTCTCATTTCTTCGTCTGTCATTCATTATCAGCGCACTTCACTTACGTGAATGTTGTTTTTCACTCGTTACAGGGTTTTTACGTCAACGAATCAAGTGTTCAATGTCTTTTGGGAGGAGCCCAAAATCTGCTGGACAGGATGGCCGTTACAAAGCATCTTGGAGAGGCACAGGGCCCATTAGCGTCTCTTACAATTAGGAGCTATCATGAGAATGTTGAACAGTTAGAAATGCTATCCAAACACATGTGGATCAATGGAGACTTTCTTGATAACTGCAGTGAAGTAGAAAGGTGAGTGCTTTGCGCTATGTGTGCTATTAAAATCTCTATCAGTTAGCTACAGAGTATGTGCTGTTTGGATTGTAATCATAACAAAAGACTGTGGACGACCTGGGCTATAAGGGGATTCATGCTTACGTCATTGTTTACATTTTTGCTCATTTGCATACGGCTTTGCTTACAGAAGGAAACATGTTAGATGTGATTTGACTCCAGGCAGCTAAAAAGCTAGTAAAATTTAATACACCGTGAAATTTTCAGCTCTTTAGGTGTAGTATTCAAGGAGATATTGTCTTCCAAACACTGCAAAATTTCTGGGTGGCAAAAGCACTAATGAGCTCATCCGTTCTTTGCAAAATTTTGAGTTTTTAAACCCGCGTTGCACAAAAAGTATTCAATACACAAGGCTCATATTCATTGGCAGAATTATTCATACTATGACCTTTCAATATTCAGAACTGATTTATTTGTAGCTCCATCAGAAACTGAATTGTTCATGCTAATGAGGCAAATATTGTAAACAAGGATTCCCCTATACTGGGAGGACGATGGGTCAGACCAACATGGCCAATCTCGGTAACGCCGAAATTTCTCAAGAGAGGGTGTCTTAGTTCTATTTTCAATTTGCCTGTGATTAACAATGAAGAGCAGATGTTGTGGCCCAGAGTTGTATTAGTCAAACGTGATTCAAGAGTTCTGTTTCCACTCCTTTGTAGGGGTTCAAGCATGAAGTTGTTTGTCTTCAAGTTAATTCAAGTTGTATCGTCAATTAAAGAGCTTCTTGTTCCAAGCAACGAGCAGCAGAACCTCGCGAGTGCCATTCACAACTTCGTGGATGTCATTAACCACGACAATGGCGTAAGATCCGCGACACATGGCCTTACAAATGTTGTCGTCAGTGTGGCTGATAGCTACAAACAAGTCACTGGCAATGTGAAACAAGCTGATATGGTGTTCAGTCTTTTGAAAGACTGCCTTCAAGGACTATCTCGTCTTGAAGAGAAGACATCAAAAGGTAAAGGTAAAGTATGCCATTATTATGAAAGTAGCTTGAAAATACTCAAGACATATTTTACCTATAAGAAGAACCCTTTAACCTTTTTTTTTATCTCTTCGCACTGGATGAGTTAAACTTATATCGTTGTTTTCATTGTCAGAGAGTTCCAGGTCAATAAATAAGAATTCTTTTAGTAGAACGTTTAGCACAATTGGTTTGAAAAGAAAGCACAGTCCTGCAGCGTAGCACTTGTAAGCTTGAGGTAGTGCTGGGATTAATTGTAACCCTTGTTCATTCTTTGTCAACGTCTTTCCAAATGGATGGGCAAAGCTGGTCACCATGAGCTCGACTTTAGTACGTGAACATCTCGCCATTCATTGCGTGCGATTTCCGAAAGGTACGAGAGACTTGAAACGTAATTTTCAATAATAAAACGTAGACCACAAGATTATACTCCCGCCTGTATATAGGATATGCAAGCTTTAATGTTATTTTATTTTTGTCAAAAACGTTGCTGATTTTTTATTGAATATCTGGTGCTCTTGGTAAGTTAGTTCCTGTGACTAAATCTTCTTTTTCTTTGTCCATAGACGCTGCGGATACGTTGTGGGATGCCATCTGCCTTGGTAATCTGTGGGCAAAACTTGGCTTGGTTCAGTCGTTGATTCTGTGTCCTGTTGGTCCGGTGGATCCAGTCGAGAAGAACAGCATTGAGCTACAGCATGTAAATGAGGAGGTAACTGCATGTTTGCATAATTAGCTGCTGCTTTATAGACTGATTTAATTGTCGGTTTCCAGGTGGGACTGTTCGTGAGATGGTAGATTTGGTCAACATGCTTATTATTATTATTATTATTATTATTATTATTATTATTATTATTATTATTATTTAGAATTTAGCACAGGGATTTTTCCTGGGAAGAAATATCCAGTCAAGTCTCATCCCGAGACCTCAGACTTCCAGCACTTTTCTGAGGATATGTGCCGATCCGAGGAGTGCCGACTTTTGCATCGTTCTTGTTCGGTTTTTAATTCCTAGTGGCCTGCCAGCTTTTTTGACACTGAACCTAATGCGCCTACAACCACTGGCACCACTATTATTATTATTATTATTATTATTATTATTATTATTATTATTATTATTATTATTATTATTATTATTTTATTATTTTATTATTTTTTTTGGGGGGGGGGGGGGGGGGCAAGTGGGAGAACTAGTTTAATTTTCAGTATCTTTTCCGTTACTGATTATATACTTGGCTATATCATGTCATGCTGCACTGGGCCAGTGATTTGCCGTGCCATGGCATGCCATGCTGTGTCTTGCCGTGCCGTGCCGTGCCGTGCTTTGCTGTACTATTTCTACTGGAAAGGATTTGTTTTAAACTGATTTTCCTCTAAGCTTCACAATCCTAAATTGCTACTTATTTGTCAGATTCTGCGAATAGAAGAGGAGTTAAAAGTACGATTTTATGCTGAAGAAATCTGGACTGGGCTGAAGGCTGACCCTGACAAACTGGAATCTCTGCTAGCACAAGAGTCTTGGAGCAAAACCCAGTTAACCTCAAATCCGTTCAGAGTTCAGTGGTTACTGACAAAGCTAAAAGATCTCAAAGCAAAAGCGCAAAGTCTGGATAAGAATGTAGCTTTCAGACCACCCAGATCACAGGTAAGTCACTGGTATGACTGTGCATAGTTTTCTTTATGGTCTTTTTAATGGTAATTTCGACAAAGGGTGCGTAGATTGAGCATTAACAGAGAGCGTGAATTAGATTGGCATCCAAGTATAGTCCATTTTCAGTGGACCAAAGCAAACCCTGAAAAACGTGTAAATCTACAAGTAAGGAAACGTGTGGCGACAGATAGAACATGAATAGATGGATAACCTGAAGCAATCCGCCCCTTACTGTGTGATTGTTGCCCATTTTAATTCACCCCATTCATAGCCCATCGTAGCTACCTGACAGGCAAATTCATGAGGCCAACTAGTGCCTTCTTTGGTAGTTAGCCCATCACAGAATGTAGACATCTTTACCACTAAAGTTACTTGAGGGATTGTTCAAACTTACCAAATGAATGGTTTTTATGGACCGACGGATTTCCAGTGCTTCGGGAGTGCCCTGAGTAGTTAATATTTGTTTTATGTTTATTTCGCCGTAGTCTCTTTAAGCAACCCTTGTTGTAAGTTCAGCTGTGTATTACTATATAAATGTTTGTTCAACAGTTTGGTGCCATTCTGCATGAAGTGACACACTACCTGAATACTGTGGGAGATGCGAGCAGCGTCATCAGCCAAGCCGACTCCATGCGTGAGCTGGCATCTCAACTGTACACCGCACTGAAGGAAGGTGCCGCGGGAAACCTCCCGTCTAACAGAGTGCATTCTGCTATTCACAAGGCAAAAGCGTGGCATACATCTGCAGAGAGATTTGTTCAACACTTGATGAAGGACTTCCCACTGTATTGTGATCTACTAACTCCATTTGTCGCTGGTGTTTCTCAGGTGGGCAAATCATTATTTGAACTTCAAAAAAAAGAGAAGCCTTCCACAACGGCCTCTTTTTTTTTTTTTAGAATTTCAGGTCTTCAACCGCGGGTTACTATTCAGCATTATTATGTTCCGTCATTGAAATAATAGGATTCTGAGTAGATCGCCAATACTTCTTGTTTCATGAAATATCAGTTTTACACTAAGAGTTTATCTGTGGTTGTGGTTATTTAGAGGCGGTTATTTCTAAAGAAACTGTGGTGCTGCGTCGGTGAGGAAGTGTTACACGAAAATTTGGTTTATCAACGGAGTTGATAATGTAAATTGGCCACTGTATGTCTATATGTATATAGAGTATGTGTTATTGTTCCACCCGACTTGATTGGCTCTGCTACAATCGGGTGGAAAAATTGTAATATCTTTTATCTAATTATAAGTAAAAGTTTCGTTGTTGTTATTCGAGTGTTAGTCCTTCTTCAGGTCTCTGACGAAGGACTAACGCTCGAAACGCCAGCTTTTACATTATCAATTCAGTTGATGGAACCAAATTTTCGTTATTTAAAGACACCGAGCATATGTATTTGCCTGTTAAGCGTTATTTGAGTACTAACGATCATCTGTTCATAAATGCAGGTTATTTATGGGGTGTCTTTGATGTCTGCGAAGCTGTCAACTTTGAATCAACTACACACATTTTGGGTTCACCTCTCGTTGGATGCAAGCTCAAAGGTAATCTGTCTGTTCTATATTGCCATATTCACAAATGTGGTGTAATTCAATTGGTAAATAGAAATAAAAGGGTCGTATTTTAATCCAGCTTCATTAAACCAGCAAGAGCTTCGTTTTAGTTTTTCTTTGCAGAGCAAAGTCCGCCATAAAGTGAGCCATTTGTTGACCTCTCCAGCACCTACAACTGACAACTCTTGTCGGAAGCAATTTTTATGACAAGTGGAAAACTCACAAAGCACCGTACATGACTGAAAAAGACTGACATTTCTATGGGATGTCAAACGGAGGAGCTAAGATCTCTTTTAAGTAGAACGTCTTTCACTGTTGGTTGATTCCCTTTTTATTGACCAACAGCTTTCGGTACCAGATCAGTCAGTGCTCTCATCACTGGGTCAATTTCCGCTCTCCGTGTCTACGTCATGTTTGGATACTGCCGTTACGTTAATAACTCCTTCTGTGCAGGCGACAATCCAAGGTAAGATATCATTGACAGAAGGTTCTATTCCTTGAGTATTTACCCAATATTGGCAATAATCTTTCGTTATATTCCGTGAGTATTAATCCAATATTGGCAATAATCTTTCTTGGATAATAGAGAATGTGCTCCTATAGAGCAAACGCCTCGGCGCATTGGCGTAGTTAGGGCTGCTTAGTACTTCGTAAGATTGAAATAATAGAATCTTCTGAAGCTTAACCGATGTCGTGTTACTCAAACGTCATGCATCCTCTGTATAGTATGTTTGGGCAATGGCTTTTAAACATGCATGACGGACTGTTTTTTTTTTTTTCAAACTCTTTAGCGATAGAAATATTAGTTATGACGCCATTACAGTGGTAAAAGACATTAAGGTACTTGGGAATTATTTTTTTAGTTACTGAAGTGCTTGTGTAATTTTCTTCACAGCAGGATTGGTCAAATATCTTGACGTCGATAAGATGGCTGCCTCAGCATCTGCCATCCTGTCATACAGGTACGCGGGCTGTCGCCGAACATGACTTGCTATTGTCTTGCGTTCTACTAATGTTTTAATTTGTCTTTTGCGGAACATGCTCACAAATATATATATTAGTTTTGCTAAGCCATGTAAGTTGGTGCTAATGTTGATTGCTTGGATGAAAGGAAGATGTTTGTACGCAATTTAAGTGAAGCGTGTTAACTACCTCTCTACTTATGCTTCAAGACATTGTTTTGTTTTGCCTCCGTTTGAAGTATAATTGAAAGCTGTTGAGGACACTTTTTGTTAGCATTGTTTTTTATGCTTGAGGAGGAAGTTCCTGTGTGTTTTCATGAAATCTTGAAAAGAAACCTTTCAATTGAAGCCTGCTTCCAACCACTTACCTTCACACCTCTGTTTTGCTTTTGAATTTATGGATGATTAGTATGAAAGTCTTAATACGTGGCTTCTCCTTTGTATTTTACATTTATGTGCCACAGGGTTTTACGGCTGTCTCTCCTCCATGTTCGTAATCACTCCATCCAACACGGCGTCCTTGATAATAATGTCCACCGCGCACTGAATTCCATTCTGGAAATTTTCCTGGAAAAGTGGAGAATCTTCAAGGAACAGGAAAGACAGCGGGAAGAAGAAGAGGGAAGCTTGTTCAAATTCAAGAACAAAAGTCACGGATCGAGTCTGACTGAGGATGAAGAGAGGAGGCAATCTCTGAGCAGGGCCTTTCCAAGCTTTGATGGAGATTTCAATGACATCATGTCGACAGAGGATTTGAATGACAGTCGTGACAGCACCCAACTGGAAGACGAGCCATCTCAGTGTTCAACCGCGTCGGATGCCGAACTCTTCATGGCTAACATGTCCGACTTTTCAGAAATCAGAAAAATACACGAGGAAATGTTTTGCCGATTGCCATCAAGCCAGTGTTTGTCTGTGGGAGTGACAGATTACAGTCCGCATGGTTTAGGGGATTCGTTGTATCTGGAAGCTTTTCAGTGGGGATACCAGACTGCTGCCCTTGTGAATGCTGTCACTCCTTGTAAGTTGCTTCATTTGATACTAATTTCAACGCAATAAACACGTGTGAGCTTGTTTAATTGGGGGTACGTTAAAAACTTAACACTGGAGGCAATTACTGACAAGTTTGTGGTGCAGCCAAATCAATAATGCTGTTTAAATCTGTGGCAGCCTTTTTCTGATTGTGAGAATTGTATTTTGTATAGTATGTTACAATTAAAAGAAATCCCTCTGATTTAAGAGTATCACGGTTGCAAACAACTTTCATTCCTACGTAGGAGGCACTGTGTGGGACTGTTTTTTGGCTAAGCGTTAACAGATAAGAATCACAGGCAATGCAATTCTTACTTTGAAAATCGTTGGACAATTTCTATGTAGAGCACGTGTAATTTGAGTCGAAGGAGCACTGTCACGACAATTCTTGTCATAAGTTGCTCAAATCATGAGGAAGTACTCTTTGTTTGACGCGATCTGCCCGTTTAACACGAAGAAGTATAATTATTTTTTGGACGGAAAAGGAAGTATTATTTTATGGCGTTTTTACCGGGACACAATGAAGAAACTTGAAAAAAGTTAACCTAACTTTTTCAAGTTGCAATCCATTTCCTCTTCACATCCGTGTCCACAGGCGGACAACCGAAAATAGTTTTAATGCACATATTTAGTACTTCGTAGGAAAACTGCAATTTTTTTAAGCGTTCCACTTTGCAAACATATGTTTGGGTTCAGACCAAATCACGCGACAGTGCTCCTTTAAGTACGTTGGCAGTGGTGTTAAGTTAGGAGAGATGGATATGGCATCAACGAAGTTCAACCGTCAGCATGGTGTTGTATCAGATAGAATCATAGTCTTTCTCCTTGCGAAATATATCGGGACTGTCAATAAGTGTAGCCTCCAATTCCCCATGGTTCAAAAGCATAAAACCACCATGCTGAAAAATGCATTGAAGGAAACTTGTTTTTAACTTGAAAAGTGTGGATATTCCGTTAGCCATATATAAAAACGATGAAGCCAGGTGTAAACTACACTCTGTGGACTGTCGTGAATCTTCTTGATGTTTCAATTTGCGTCATGATTTTTAAAGAATTGCATTGTATCTGTATATAGGGTCACCTGAGGAGGATCGTTTATCTCGATCTCACCTGTTACAAAGTTGTATTCTGAAAGGTCATCTTAAGGTGGAAAATGGAATTATGGTAAGCATACATTGATGCATCTGATGCCATATTTTTATTAGCAGAAACTGAGAAATGACTATTAGGCAGCACTGGGAGGCAAATATTGGAAAGGCTAGTTTAGGATGGAGGGCCCGTGTTGACAATAGCGGAAAGTTAAACAAACAGGCAGACAGACAGACAGACAAGAAAACAGTACGCTGGCCAAGCTAATCAACAGTCCCTGTCAACATAGTTCGGTGATAGAGTTTCCCTCAGTTCCCCTCACTGTCCCTCAAACATCTAGACTGTTCCTCTCGTTTTCCATTGCTTTTGATAGTTATTTTATGACCTTGAGTGAGCGAAAGTTGTTATATTCAACCAAAATGATCTGTACCTGCTCTTTCCCTCCACAGCAACAGTTGGACGTCTTGGGAGCCTCTTCTGGCGAAAGTATTCCTTTCAATATTTACCCGCGACTCCAACATACAAGAAGTTATGAAAGTAAAACCGGTTCTGCAGGATTTTAAGGTTCATGTTCAGGAGCTGTTGGCGGAGTGGCCTCGACATCCTTCCCTTTTACAGGTAAAGAGACGTTTGCTGTCTTATTCATTACATTATTGCATAGACCTCAATAAAAAGTGTTTTACATGTGATGTTCTCAAATTCATTACTAATACATAAATAGAAAACAAAGGAAATCATTGCGGTGAAGGTGTTTGGATATGTGATCCCTAACTGGGTGACCTTTTGCTGCAAGAATTATTAATGCTTTCATTTGAGAAGCTATATCAGACACTAGAAAAAGTGTTTCATCAGATAAGACAAGTGAAATCTCTAGATCGTTTTAAGCAATTATTAAACCTTCATTTTAGTTAATTAAGTTAAATACACGGCATTCATGGAAAACAGGTCTAGTTTAGTGTAGACTGGGTAGTATTTTTACTGAAGAGGCTTTTTAGGTGCGTATTTATTGTTATTAGGAATTATTGTAATTATATTTTATATTGTAATCACCTGATGAATTTTCACCGTGTTAAAATACAGATTTGAGATTTGAGATATCCAAGCACTTCGAAGCTGGTTAAAAAACTCACCTTTCACCTCGTTTTTTCTACCCGTTTCCCAGTGTTTGATATATTACTTGAAGCACAGGCACAAGAGTGTTGAATTTGAATACCAAACAATTTGGGAAACTGAACACTAATTGTTATGCAGACATCAGTTAAGTACAAGAAAAGGGGCCAGAAAAGGGCAACTCCCACTCTGGTGGCAGTTTACTTCTGAACTATAAATCAAGCGGCTGATTCCGTTTATTGTTATATTTGTAGTTGCTGGTAGTTATAGAGCGAATTCTGTCCTTTCCTGTAACAAGTCCAGTGATGAAGATTCTGACAGGTCTTGAAGTGCTGCTGAGGAAGGCTCAGGTAAGCTGGTAGCAACCCGTTTTGCATGTGGCCCTAAGGCGAAGGCTTGAATCAGTATCTTTATCAGAAAATGACCAGGGGCACTTTCAGAACACTGGTATGTTGATAATGAAAATGCCAGACGTTTGTTGGGACTGGCTATATGCCATCCTTTCATTTCTCTCAAAATAGTGCTCATCATTTCCAGAATATACCTCTGTGAAGTTGTAGAGTCATTCTTCTGAAGTAGCATTCCATTTTCAATCTGTCCAGTGTATTCGGTAATAAGTGCCCGAGTAGGGTTGTGACTTTGCTGAATGATGGGCACTAACCTCGTGGCTCGACATTGCCTTCCTCTAATAGGACTGGGAGTCTAATGCAGCAAAGCATGTCAGCCTCAAAGCCCATTTGGACAGTGTGACACATCTGATAATACAGTGGAGAAAAATGGAGCTGAAGTATGAATTAATGGTTAATTGATGTAGATTTGTAGGTAGAGAACTATTTTTTACTTGGATTTTTTGTCCGACGTGGAAATAAATTTTTAAATTTGACGTCTTGGAAAGTTGGTGGACGAGACAGTCGTTTTTTATTTTGACGCTTCCTCAGCGTTGCTTGGGCACTAGGGCCCAGACTGTCTTTTTAACCTTCTTAGGATTTCAGTTTACGATAAATTTTAAATATAAGACGACGATCTTGAAATTCACAGACATGTTTCGGCATGTTTGTTATTTAAAACTTATCGTGACCTTCCTGCTATTAACTTTTGGCGATTTCAGGTTTGTTTTCAAAAACCTTCCCTCAATATTCAAATGTCTTCCAAATGTCAATGAGTGTCATGGTGAAGATTTGATTTGCAAATACTTCGTTTGAGGTCGCTGTTGTTTAGCAATTAAACTACCACATGTGACCGTGGTGAGGGCGATTCTTTCCACAAAACCTTTTGTACTAGGCGTTTAAATTCCTGTCTTATTTTATCGTAGGTGCTGGTCTTCTCTCCTTGATGTGGCCACTGTCAAAGCAGCAGCAAAGTCCAGTCAGTGGTGGTTTCATATCTATAACTCGTTACAGCAGTTTAGGGCAGGTGCAGTTGAAGACGAAACTCCCGGTAAGTAATTCTTGCGCTTCAGGCTCCTCGTTCAAAGCGTTATTTAATGGTGCGCATATTCACATTCCCGTATATTTGGCATATTGTTACATTTACCTTTGATGATCCAATCTCCACAGGAGGTGTTTCTAATGGCAGCGCGTTAGTCGAACCACTCCAGAGATTCATTGAGAGCTCAACACTTGGAGAATTTACTGCCCGCCTACAAATACTGTTTACCTTTTACAAGGAGATGTGCTATGAAGAAGGTTCCACTTGTCGTGAGGGAGGTGTGATCTCCGTCGTCATAACTTGTGTACTTAGTTGTAGACTTAGTTGTATGACTCGCATCAGAGACGAAGAAACAGTTCACTGTTACTTTAGTCGTACTACATTTTCTACTCGTGAACACCACTGTGATTTTGTAGTGCCATGGTAAGCTGTAGTATTGATTGTAGTGCTGCCGATGTATCCATTTTACGTTCTGTCGTCCTCTTTAGAAGCCTTAAGAACGTTGCTTAAAGAATGCCAACCGACTTGCTAAACTGTGCTTTGAACAGCGTAGCAGAAACGCAAACCTTAAGTAAACTTTTGAGTCACTTCAACGTAGTGAGGTGTCACGTGTGCAGTGAATGTATACAGACTTGGCTGGCTTTCAGTGGACATTTGGCACATTTTTTGCCTTAAATCCTTAGTGGTGTTTTACAGACGTTTTAGCAAACGTAAATGCTTTGTTTATAGTGGAAATGCACTTAGCTGCTGTAGCTAGTTCACAGGCATCCCACTTAAATAACTTGAAATAAATAATTCAAATAACCGTAACAGGGTTAAGAAACCCACCTTGTAGGAGGCAAACCAATTGGCTATTTACAAGCATGACCCTAGCCTCTCCAACTAGCGACCAGAGCGGGACTTGAACCCGGGACTTCCGCATTACAGGTCCAGCGCCCTAACTGCATGGCCACGCTGCCTCTGCCTCTCTTCAAAGACTTTGTGCTCTGTTTCCAGGGAAAGTATCAGATGTGCTGTGGAATGTGTACAGTTATTACAAGCAGTTTGTTCCTTGCGTTGACCATTTTCTCGAAGAAGCAAGGAAACCTATCGAAAAAGAGCTCAAGGTTTGTAAATGACAGTAGTATAGTGAGGAGAAACCTAGCCCACTAATGTAAATGAATAAAGTTGAGCTTGCGAGTTCAGGGGCGCTTACCATTTACACGATCCATGCGGGTGGAAATGTTAGGTGTAAATATTCAGTGCTGCTGCGTGTCCAAACTCAAAATGGACAAATAAAAAAATATAATAGTATCGATTGGAAAGCTCAAAAAGAAAAGAAAAAGTGCATTGATTAAGCCGATAGCCTATAATTTCTAAAACGCTCCAAATGGAATGGTATGTACCTTTTCATTTTCCAACTAGAATTTCCGGCTTTTCCGTGTAAATGGTAAGGACCCCTGCAGATTACCAATGTTGGTACCTGTTTACGTTGTGCCGGCGTGCACACACGACGTCATCCTCCGCCGTTTGTTTTCTTGTGAGGCAAAAAGGAGTTAAATTGAAGAATGCCTCCCTGCCTAAATTTTGTTCTTCTGCTAAAATACTGCGCTTCCATATTCAAAACAAACCTGTGACACAGTTGTTGTTAGAATCTTGTGCATTCCTGTTGAATGTTTTCAAATTTTCTGTTTTAATTTTGTCTTTGATTTGTAGGATTTTGTCAAAATAGCAAAGTGGAATGACTCCAACTTCTGGGCCATGAAGCAAGCTGCTGACAAATCACACCACACACTGCACAAATTTGTGCGCAAATTCGAGGTAATGGAGAAACCAAAATCAAAAATAAAAATACACTTAGCTACAAGCTAGTTTTCGGGTATGCCACTAAATACGAACTCAAAAAACCTAAAAAACAAATAAGTACCGTACCTTTGTGTAAAAATCCTAAAACTAATCTATTCTAAGAAATTCAATGGAATTTAATGTGTTAAAGGAAGACATCTATTTACAACTATTCGCACTTTACAGTAATTATCAAAGTCTAAATTTTTGATTTCCTTAACAAATAATTTGTATTCCGTAATTAATCTTCTTTCGTCAGGAAGGCTATTCCATACTGAGTGGGTTCACAGAGCCTATTTGTATTATCTTTCGACAAGTTGTCTTACACTGGAATAAAACTCTGTGATACTCTGAGAACCCGGCAGACTCTTGTTTAGGGGACTCCGTTGTAACAGACTCACGGAAAGTATGTTGGGCCGTTGTGGAAACATCCGACTTATAAAAAGGTCTCTCGAACAACGGGAGGATTGGGGATAACTCGTGTAAATTGTGCAAGTGGTAACGATAATGTAGAAACATACCAGATGTTGGGTTGTATCTTTTGCCTGATTTTTCCACTGATTGCGTTATGTTGAAGACGTCTCTGGATGAGCCAGTGCAGAAGACTCTGATGAACCTACAGAAGAGTCTCTCCTCACCTGAAGATAAAACACATAATCAAACTCGCGAACGAAAAAGTCTGCAGACTGAGTGGTTCATATCTCCCGATCACACGAAGGTCAGTATTCAACGGGAAGGACGAGTTTGATTTTTTAAGGATTCTATAGCTTACCTCGTTCTCGTTTTAGTCAGACTTGGGTTGTACACCTTCTGTGTTTCAGAATATTTTAATGATTCTTGCAATTTTAAACAATTTTATTCAAAGGCAAAATCTAGTCCGATATTTAGGGAAATCAGATTTGCGATAAAGTAAGTTAATTTCTTATATTTTACTCATTTTATCAGGAGGTAATTAGATAATTAGATAATTAATTAGATACACGACCCCTCAAGCATGTAGTGCTTAAACGATAATCGTGTTTTAAATAAAGGATTTTACTTTACTTTACTTTACTTACTTTACGTTACTGCGTCTATGCGTTCAATCTGAAAGCGTAACTGCTCAAGTGAAAACTAGTGAACGTTACTTTCCTGTGGCAATGTATGTTTTGCTGCACAAGGTTGTTCTTGCATTTCATTATGGGGGTTAGATTCTTTCCCATTTTCCTACTTATTGTGCTATTCAAGAGAGTTATCTCTTTCTAATAAATGGATTTAACGCTAGGGTGTGACTTAAAGGAATTGTGAATTATATATTCGAACATTGCTAAGATTACAATTCAGTATTGACTTTGGGCTTTTCCAGGTTTATGGTGAGAAAGAGCTTCATTTCGCCTCCACATACGGCGCCCAAGGAGTGTGTCTTCCAGCAAACCAAACCCGTCTTCCAAAACTCTTCCAGAAGATGAGAAAGCTGTCACAGCAGATACTGACCCAGCGAGATCATATGATCAGGGTGATGTCGTTAAACGACTTCACAGGTAAATTAAAACTTGCGTTTGTTATTTGTGTCAGTGTGCCTCAGTGTTTAATTCACTGACTAGTCTAGTTGCAATGATGAATATTGAAAGAATTAGCGTCAAATAAGTCTTTGTCTTCAGTAGCTCTGCAATCAGTGAGAAGACGTTAGTGTTTATTTATTTATTTATTTTTTTACATGGCACACAATTTACCGTAGACCTAACGGTTCTTTCCATTTTTCTGTTCTATTTAGGAGAAGTTATTGCAACCTCAAATGAACTTCAAGCTTTAGATGTGTCAAGTCAGGTAACGCATGTGGCGGAGGTTTCCATTTTCTTACATTTGCGGCGACTTTCATCCCTTTAAGAGTTTTAGTTATCATGGGACTCAAAGAGCCAGTTCACCTGCCCGTTTCCTAGGGGTCAAGGCATAGCGGTCTAAACTTGTGCTATAAAGTGTCGATATTGGTGAGGGGTAAGGGGGGGGGGGGGGTGGGGTTGGTAATCTGATAATATCCTAGGATGTTACGACCGCCTGGTTTTGGAATGTCGACAGAGTATACGATTACCCACTAAGGTTATAAAATTGGTCTTCAAATCTTTGAAGAGGGGAAGTTTTCTTAAAGTCGCTCATTTTGTTTTCATAATCATTACGTATAGAGGGTATGCAACCAGTCTCCAGAGATTCGAATGTCAATGGTTGGCGGCCATGTTGGTGGACAATAACAAAAGAAGCTAATGAGAAATCTTTTGTTCACGGTACACCAACATGGCGGTGATGACGTAACGTGCATACGCCCTATTGCTCTTGATATTAAGTGGGTGCATACCCTGAAGCATAGTCGACATCAATTTTCCTTGTTAATGCGTAATTGCAAGGCGTTCAGTAGAGTTTTCTGTTCTCTTTAAGCCTGATCACTTTTGTATCTTTTCACCACTTTTTTTTCCTAACGTTTCTTTCAGCCAAAAGAAAAGCGGGCGGAGATACGTAAGCATATTCAACAACGGAAACGGAAAAGCCTGTCAGATCTGTTCAAGATGTTGTCTTATATTGGTATGGTGGAAATGAGCTCGAGTAAAACTGTAGTAAAACTGATATAGGTTCTCGGTGATATGGTGCTATTTGTAGGGGAGTTATGAGAACTGTACACTTTGAAAAGAAGGTTTACAACTATTACATAGTTCTTATCGTTGACTCTGCACTGAACAACTGAGCGTTGCTAATGACGTTGTGTTGCTTTTTGTTCTGCTTATTCGTAGTGCTTTTGTTCCAGGAATCTCGTATCGAAAGGGGCTTAATCTGGATCGTCAGTGCACTGGAAAGGAATCCATGATGCTGGCAGCAGTAGATGATGAAGCTCTTGCAAGCTCAATGACATTGCTCACAGACAGATCACCGTAAGTACACACTGCAATGGGGGTTGGTTAATAATAATAATAATAATAATAATAATAATAATAATAATAATAATAATAATAATAATAATAATAATAATAATAATAATAATAATAATAATAATAATAATAATTTTAAGCGCCCTGTGTGGCTAGTCTAGTTTTAAGCATACAGTCGTGTATTCTGCTATAATAATAATAATAATAATAATAACAATAATAATAATAATAATAATAATAATTTTATTGGCTTGATTGACATAAGAAAAAGTTGAAAAAGTAAAGTTTACAATAAATACATAATGAAGCAAGTATAGAAAAAGTTAAAAGGGTCGAAGTCTACTTAACAATTAGATTATGAACTCGAGATTTCTATCGCGTGATAGCTGACGAGGGCGCAGCTCGAATCAGCTATTACGCATAGAAATCGAGAACGAATAATCTAATTGTTTTAGTATATAAAAAATCCTCCTCGCAGACACTTCGAAAACGTGAAGTAGAGGCCGCCATTTTGTTGACAACCGCTATTCACTATCTATCACAGAACAGATAGCGAGTAGCGTAGCCAATCAGAGAACGGCATTTGTGATAGAACGCTAGTAGATTTATACTAAAATCTGATATTAGAGAATTTTTTTTACTCTGAAACAGAAGACGGTGAGAGTAAAATACACATTCTGTACAATTTTAGCCAAGGTCGCCGTTATAACTTCCATTCGATGGCTAGTTACGAACACTGACATACGATAGGCAGACCAAAGCACGCGCACACGCTGTTTTGATTCACTCTCTGGTAGACAATTAAACTGAGTTGAAGACACGTTCGTTACTTTTAAACGATACTTTTTCAGGGAATTGTTGCGTGAAGTGGTTCAGCTTCTGGATGGTTGCCGCCATCATTACTACAAGGCTCTCGCTAGATCTGCTGTTTTTACTGCTGCCATAACAGCGCCTTCAAAGGTGAGAAAAGCTACTAGAAGCTTGAACTTTTGCAGGCCACACTACAAGGTGCATTAACAAAAAAATCAAAATCAGTTAAATTGGACAAAAGCTCGAGCGTCAATACAACTACTAGTATTTTAGTTAAATATAGCTCGTCTTGTTAGCCTCATAGCTGACAAAAATTACCTGCAGTATTTTCAAGTGTATTTCTTAGGAATTAAGTAATGCGTTGTCACACATTAGAGAAATCCGCCATCTTTGATTTCATCAGCTTTTTTTCGCTTGGTACTTGACTTAGTGCAGATTAAAAAGGCTAACCGAAGGGTAAATAAACTTGTCGTGCGCCAACTGAGGTAGTCACTGAAAAAGTTGTGTCACAATATCTACCTTCTCCAGGAACTACGTATTGGTGACATTGACCGTTGTAAAGGCTGCAGCTGTCATCTACTCCATGTATGCTATGAACAGAGGAAGGTTATAGCACATTTCTCACGGAACATCAGAGGTGCAAGGTATCTTGGAAAATAGTGTGTTGAATTGCGGCGTTAAATTGCTGGTGGGAGGCAACCTCACAACCTTACAAATCTTGATACGTTTTACGTTAGATAAATAACGTCAAAGTATTAAGTAGTTCTAAAGGGGGCTTTCATCGATGTGAAGAGCATGTTAATATTTTTTACGGATTCATAGATTTTGCTTTTCCTTCTGTAGATTCCATCTGAGCTTCAGCGGCTTTTTAATTAGATTATATTTATCTATATATACTCCATTTGTGGTACTTGGATAACTGTTGCGCTTGTGAAGTTATGAAATGTTTAAGCACTGGACTGTGACTTCGTGTTCCTTTCCAAACACAAAGCAAACGAACAAACCGACTACAACGAAGACACAAACATCGCAAACCTGTCGTTCTTGTCCTCGTCGTTGGCCTCAGGTGATCGAGGATGGAGGAATTCTATATACTCAAGACCGAGAAGCTCTCACGTCATACCTCAGAATATATAAACAGGCTTCTAATAATTAAACACGTTTGTGTTGTTTGTACCGTAGTGTTTGCCTGAAACAGCTCGTAGAGGGCGTTGGCTCGCCAGATGATGACTCAACCAGTAGAGTTGCATCACTGCCACCACAGACAGAGCTTCACCAGCGCACCGTAAGTCTGCGAATTGATGTGGAGCAAATGTAGAGTGTTTTGGTGGTGGTCTAGGTCGTTGTAATACGCTCTATGTTGGCTTAAAAAACTTAAGTCGCCTTCTCAGTCACTTGCAAAATCACTTGGTCGCACGTGTTGAACCGTGCTTCACGCCATTCACTTACATTTGCCTCAAGCTGTGATTGATTCATTGATTGCTTGCATTTACATGTACTTTGATTAGCTAAAGTGATCATGCAGAGGTTATCACTCGACGAAAGGCACCTCTGTTTGCAGGAAATCCCCCTCGATAGCCTTGATAAATTATGGGCAAGTACGTATCTCGCGCAAGTAACATCTTTTAAGTCCTTCCACTTCTTATCTGGCATTTGTTAGTAACTGACGAGCAAGATATGAATTTCTCAAGCCTTATAACTCATCAATGAAGACTCGCCATGATGTCATCCAGTTTAACCCCTTAATCCATAATATCAACGTGCATATCTTCTTCACTGTCCACCTAAACTCCGGCTAAATGGTCAAACATTTTCAACCTACATTTCGCGTTACCAACAAATGTTTTTGATCGTTTAGCCAACCCAACCAACAAACTGTTCTCAGCCGGTAAAAAGCAACCAAATGAACCACGTAACGTCGAAATTTCAGCGATAATACGCAACAATCGTTCGTGGGCTCGCTTTGTCTGGTGTCTGGTCAAACATTGTTTGCCCATTTAGCCACCCAACGTTGTGATTAGCAAACACGACGTTGGACGAAAATGTTCTTAGCCGGGCTTTATATGTTTTTAGTTGGATGATTTTGAGACGTGTCATATTCGGTGATCAATTTCTTGATTCTCGTGACCCTTGTGATTGACCGTGAAGTTATACCGTAAAGAGAAAATTGAGGCTAGTGAGTGTCAGTAGGACTTGAAGGGTCAAGCCTCTGGATTAGCGAAATGTATTACCAAAACAGTAACAGCTTTACACAACTGTTAAATGAAGGGAGTTCACTATCTTCTGTAGGTACGAATCATGGCTCTACTAACCCACGCAGCTGAAGTTCTACAGCAGCTGTCCATATTGCTGAAGTGCTGTCCAGGTGATGATGAAGGGGCATCTCTCCAAGAGTGGTCTCCTTTACCTCAGAGCATGCTATCGCCGCTGGCTGTCTTGTCTTCTGGTGATCAACTTGTCAAAGACATTGCTCAAGCATTAGAGGTATGTGTAGCTTTCTCTTGTAAAGAGCAATTGGTGCTACGAAAAACCTCTTTACACAAAAAATGCAGCTTTAGAAATCTTTGATGGTAATTTCATGCACACGGGACACGTTTCTAATTCTAAGGGTCTGTGGCTCGATTCCTGTTGGGGCCTGGCATTATAGCGCGGTGCATGCTCACCAAATGCGGAATACTAAATTCTTTTTCCTACAACAAATGTTTTGGTTAAAATTCAACTGCTTCTTATAGTTTATTCCTTGGAACGTTGTGGCGTTCAAAAAGGTCCGTTGTAACAATATCTCGCTTCTTCTTATTCTTCTTCTTCTTCAATATATTTAACGTGTTCATACACTTAGCTAAAAAAGCTAGTCTACAGCTACGCCACGAAATAAAAAGAGAAAAAAGAAATTATAAAAGCCTTTTGAAGGTGTATAAGTTTGAATAAATTAAGATAAGAACTAACTAATATTAAAATATAAGAATTTAACAATGTTGTAACTAAGTAAAATGTATAAAAATGTGATCATTAAAAGCAGTAAATATAATTAAGGATAGATCCTCATCGCGTTCAGAGTCCCGTGAGATCTAAAGTTTTTAAGTAGTTTTTAAAAGTAGTGTATGTTTGTATCTTTCGAGACTCGTCCGGTAAAGCGTTCCACAATTTCGATGCAGCGTATCTCCATGATCTTAAGCCGAAAGTTGTTGATTTTACTTTTGGAAGGTCCAGTATTGTGGTGCCCCTAAGGTTATAAGTGGAGCACCTTACTGTTATAAGATCACGTAAGCTTGTAGGTCCTGCATCGCTGGCTAATATCTTGAAAACAGTGGACAATATTTTCGCTAATCGCTGTTCACGAGAGACCGATACGCTTACAAAGTTCCTCATAAGGCGAGGACTTATCTCTAAAAACAAAACGGAGCGCACGTTTGTTCACCATCTCTAACTTGTCAGCTGACTTCTTATTACAGAAGTGCCACGTTTCAGAGCAGTAATTAAAGTGTGGTAGAATAAAAGTTTCTGCATACAGTTTCTGCATCCTTTTTAATACAGCGATCTGTAGACTGACTTTTCTACATATTTTAGCGATGTGCTTTTCAAAATTTAATTTATCATCGATTGTCACGCCAAGAAGTTCCATTGTGTTGGATATGGGAAGTTGTGACTCTTCACACTTGAACGCTGCTTCATCAGTTCCATTGTTTTTTCCCAACGCCATCGCCTGATATTTTGAACTGTTCCTCTTCACACCATTTCGCGCAAACCATATATCAGCACTAATAAGATCATTGTTGATTGTTTCTTCAACTTTGGAGGGTTCATTGTCGGCGTAAAAGATTTGAGTGTCATCAGCGTAAGTGGACAGAGTGATCTTCTTAATGACATGAAAGATCGTTCATAAAGATGTTGAATAATAAGGGGCCGAGGGTGGATCCCTGTGGTACACCATTGCATATAGATTGCCAATTCGAAAGTGTGTCCCCCAGTCTCACTCTTTGGAATCGATTTGATAAATAATCTTTTATCAGAGTGGTTGTTGCTTCATCTGCTCCATATTCCTTTAATTTCAAAACAATCAGTTCATGAGGTAAGGTGTCGAAAGCCTTGGACAAGTCCATAGAGACCAGACCGATCAGTCTGTTGTTATCGATTTCTTTTTTCCATTGTTCGGTTAGACTAAGAAGTGCTGAGTCGCAGCCGTGAGATTTCCTATAAGCAAACACATATTTGTGATAAATTTCTTCAAAATACGGGCTTATTCGGCAATGAACAATTTTTTTCGAAAACCTTCGAGAAAGCTGGTAGAATCGTTATCGGCCGATAGTTGGTTTTTAATAGGCTGCAGTCTTTTTTGAGAATTGGAGTGACCTCGCCAAGTTTCCACTGTTGTGGTACCTTAGTTGAAGTTAAAACATGATTTAACAGTGTACTAAGAGGATAACATAAGACATCCATCGATTCTTTAACTGCTAATGGAGGGATCCCATCGCATACAGTAGCCTTGTTTGGAGCAAGTTTCCTCATTACCTCGTAAACTTCACAAAATCGCTGAGTGAATCTGGGGCGAACGGAGGAGCACGGTTCAATGCCTAACGATTAACGGAGACCAGGGCTTTAAGTACATAAACATGTGTATCAATCGGTCTACGAGAAGTGCCACAAGTCTTAAAATAGGTTTGCCTGTTTGTGGTAGCCTCCCTTTCACTTTTCAGCGTTGGCCCCGGCGTGGTTCAGTCCACACAAATGGTGAAGAAGGCCAGTGCTTCAACAATTCACAGCTGACATTGAAGTTAGAATTAAAGTGTTTTTGTTTCTTTTGAAGTTTGTGTTTGCCTTTATTCCAGGACTCTGTTAAACAAGTTCAAGATGTTGCTAAAGACGTCAGGTCTTACGCTGCTTTATCGGATCGGGTGTTGAGCAACACTAGCCTAGATGACAAGATTGTTTTCGTGGCTTCTTGGTAATTATTCTTAACGTATGTTACGCCTGTGCACAATACATTTCTCTACATATCGAAAATTAAAGTGATGTTGACTGATTTTCTTTATTTCGTTTAGGCGTCAGTTTAAAACAGTAGAGGGTGCTGTTGTCAAACTTCAGAACATTGCTGGATTGATCGATGAATTGCTGCCAAAGTTTGAGTCCAAGTGGTAAATACTATTTTTCTTATGATCACTCTCATCTTCATTATTTCATCCGCAGTTCAAATATATGATATTCATCTATTCACAGTCATGTATGCATCACTCACGGGTTTATTACGAACCAACCAAATGACCAGCTCCCGGTTGGCTTGTTAGTTCAGTTGGTAGAGCACTGCACCGGTATCGCAGAGGTCGTGGGTTCGAATCCCGTACAAGCCTTTTTTTTTTCTGGTTTTATTTTCACTACTGCTCAAGTAGTGTTCGAAACTGCGATGATCATTCTCATACTCATTATGTTCGTTATGTTAGAAACGATGAAAGGCTAATTTCTGGAGTGGTAAATGGTAAATGTTCTTTCTTGTCCCAGCTGCACTGTTAACAAAGGCCTCGGTGGGACGCTTTTCGACCTCAAAAACAAGCTTTTGAAAGAATGCAGTGACTTTTACTCTTGGGGAAGGGGCTTAGTGGCTGAAGATGATGGGCAGAAGACCTATAATCCAGAGGAGATCGACCAACAAGGTGAATAAATTAAATTTTCCTATTCTCACCGAAACAAAGAGTGTCATTAGATTAACGAACCAGTTTTTTAAACATTTTGTGATTGTAAGTGACTCTTCCGTTTAGAGCAGTTTTCAAGCGAGTGTCGTAAAACCAAAACCAAAGCAAATACTCCGGCCAATCACAACAGACCGAAACAGTGTAACGAACAAATCAGAATTCGAAGTAATTACACGTAACCGGCGCAAAGCGCGGGAAAACACGAGTGTGCAAGTCGCGATAGGTTTTGCTCTTGCTTCTTATTAATTGAGAAAGTGGCGCGAGTTTTGCTGGCCAATCACAGATCGAAGCAATGCAAAACCATAGCAAACGCAATTTACTTTTTCAGGCAATTACACCAGATGCAAATCTCCAGCATGTTATTTTTCAGGTGTGGTCACTGTAAACTCTTTTGTGGGAGACTTGGAGTTCCTGAACACCTCGCTGCTTTTAGCAATTCAACGGTTGGCGAAAATGGCAGAAAACAGGAGCAACAAGAACCCTAGAGGAGACCAAACTGCTGATTCAGGTAGACGTGCTAGCGGTTGTGATCTTTAACACTGTTTTGTTTTTTTTTAAAGTGATAAATTTTAGCGTTTGCGTTTTCGTTGTTGTGAGGAGTAGATGACGAGCAGTCCCTCCTTCGCCGCTTAGTTCGTCGAGCGTGAGGCCAAAATGAAACTGGTGCGAGAAAAAATGGCCGCGTGAAATCTGGAAGCGAGTCAATTTTTTTCTCGCGCCGATTTTGTTTTAGCCTAATGCTCGACGAACTAAGCGGCGAAAGAGGGAGTGCTCGTAGTCTATGTGAGGAGCTAATCTTTTACGTGCGCCCTTTAAACTAAGGCGGCCATAGTGATTTGAAGTAAGGAGAGTAGAGTTACCATATAATTCCCACATTTGTTGCAGGTTTTATTAGGTATTCGAAATGAAACATGCAATAGCGACATGGTAATATTGTGGGACTTGTAATTAGAAAAAGACGTTCTCTGATTGGTTAACTGGGTGAATCGTTCAGCCAATTGACGTATTAGTTACAGAAAGCGAGACAGTGCGAGAGGGTAGGAAGACGGTTACTCTCACCTCGTGGTTTGCTTGTTAGACAAGTAGTAGAGCATAATCAACAGCGTGAACCGTGAGGCACCATCCACCAACTTCTTTTTCTAAGTTTTATTTTCTGCGGCGAGAAGAAAGTCTTTGTTCTTTGTATTCATCGTTTTCAGTTTCGTCTACAGATCCTAACTTTGAGAATTTGCAACTTCAAGATGGACATTTGACGACCCTTCTCCATCAAAACCTGCTCGATGAAATCAACAGCCTTGACCTCGATAACGTGACCAAAGCAATCGCCAGCCTCATGTCTCGGCTGAGAGATATGGCTGATTCTGCGCGATCGCCTCCCAGTGGTTCCACTCAGTTCCCGGTTATCGGACTGTGCGCCCAGTTACTGAGATCGGTCCTCCCCCTTCTCCATCAATACCTGAACCTCTCGCAGCATCTCCTCGTCAATCTATTAGCAGCCCACCGCGCCGCTAGCAAGCTGTTGTCAGTATTGCTGAGTATCTTTACTGATCTTGCCTCGAAGGGATTCTGCCTCCCCCCGGAAATAGAGGAGGGTGAGGGTGACGACGCCACGGAGTTTGAGGACATCGAAGGGGGAGGCATCGGTGAAGGAGAGGGGGTGAAGGACGTCAGTGATCAGATCGAAAGCGAGGATCAGGTGAGATAATGAATTTTGATTGGTTTATTTGGTTTCTCGCTCTTCTCGTTCATTTAGTGGATCACAGTCACAGCTCTCTTGAAAAAGTCTAAAAAAACATGTAGCGAACCCAGTCGTTTTCAGCTAATTGTGGCGTCAAAACTGTTGGTTCATTTTGACTAGTGCGACTTGAGAACAACGAAAGCGTTTTGTAGTTCTCCAATCGTTGTTACTTAGCACCGTTCCCAAACAATTTAATCTTGTTGATTCTAGGATCAGATCGAGTCGTATCTTTTCCAGTTCAGGTCTATTTGACTCAATCTGAGCTTTTCTTCTTCCTGGGTTTTTTAACATTGGTTATAAACTTTTCTTTGCAGATAAACTTTTTGCTTTTTTTTTTTTTTGCCTTTTGCGTACCAATGTCATATCTGTATTTGACCGCAAACGTTAGACTCGGCTCTACTCTTTGAAAATGCTAACAGAAACAGCGCTACCAACATAAATTGCGTCACGTGTCATTCCGTCTGAGGGTAGCCTCCTTCGCAGACGTCTTTGGGCTCGTCACGCGTTCCTTCCCTACGAACGTCTGCTGAACTGAACTGCCACTTCTGTTCGCCGGCGGTTAGCCTTTGTTTTGAAGAAACCAATAACGAGCTGCGTAAGAATGGAAATCCACACCCGATTCACGTGCATCGTCTGGGAAAATAATCCCGGGGTCGAAGTCCTACTTTCCATAAATTGGAAAACAAACTATGATTGGCTCACGGCTGCGAATGGAAGTGGTAGTTCAGTTCAGCAGACGTTCGTGGGCAAGGAACGCGTGACGAGCCCAAAGACGTCTGCAAAGGAGGCTAGTCTGAGGATGAAGCTCTCAACAAACCACCAACTAACTACAATCCAATGAATTTTGGAAACCAATTTACTTAAAGTGCTACTACGATCAGAAAATCACGTCTTTTTTCTTCAAATTTCGAAAGTTTGTTTGCTTAAAGGCGCTGTTACACTAGGGCCATTTATACGGGAGAAAATAAGACGCGTCTTATGTAAGACGCGACTTAAATAAGACGCGAACTGATCGTATAAATGGTACAAAATAAGCGTTCGCGTCTTATTTAAGTCGCGTCTTACATAAGACGCGTCTTATCTTAGAACAGGGGTTTCAGCTGTTCTTATTTTGTCCGCGTCTTAATTAAGACGTGAACTTCCTCGTATAAATGGTTTCGCGTCCTAAATAAGACGTGAACTGCAAGTGCGCTTGCATAAAAACAACAGAAACATGAGCTTGTCTTATGATTAGATAACGTAATTGGATGCAAAGCTTTGCAAAAGATGGCCGGGAGAGCCAAAAGTGAATTCAACACCTTCCTTCTTTAACCTGCCATCAGTCGCACCAATCCGTATATCGCTTTCTTCCGACTCTTCTCGGATTTCTGTTGATTTCTTTGTATGCTACGGCGTGGTCTTCATAAGAAAAAAAATCTCTGAGAAATAACAGGACAGCACGCTTTTGTTTCTTGCTACAGTGTTCCATCTAGGCGGGTAAGCGAGGCTGTATCAAAAATAAGACGCGAACCATTTATACGATATCTTCGCGTCTTACGTAGGACGCGAAGGTATAAACGGTACAGTTCGCGTCCTATTTAAGTCGCGTCTTAGATAAGACGCGTCTTATTTCCTCCCGTATAAATGGCCCTACTGTGCAATGTTTCGTGCAACTTGTGTCGCAACGATTTCGGCCGTTGCAGGGTATGTTACACTTGGTACAATGTTTCGTGCAACTTGTCTCGCAATGATTTTGGCCGTTGCAGGGTATGTTACCTTGGTACAATATTTCGTGCAACTTGTCTCGCAATGGCGTTGCGACACAAGTTGCACGAAACATTGCACAGTGTAACAGCACCTTAACACCCTACTCGCGAAATTTCAAGCCTTAATTTCAAGCAGAACACTGTTTACTTTGAGTACAACTTTTTAATTTAACGGTCCGCCATTACTCATGTTTATAACTGACCGATAAGGCCTCGGAGAGTTGAATCCAGGATAAAATGACGTCAATTACTCACTGGTTTAAAATTGCAGTATATGAATGCTGCTTATTAAGTATACAAAACACGACTTTGAGAGTCTGAAAGCTCCACAATTCCCGTGCTGCATACTAAATCAGCCGGGTTTACACACACTGCATTCTTACTCTTGTGAGCTTTTTACGGCACTTTGTCCTCGATCCAGTTCTCTCAAGATTTTGAAGTTAGTAATGGCGGATCATTAAATAGAAATATTGCCGTCAAAATAAAAAATACTGACTTCTCCAAATTAAAGCTTGAAATTTCGCGAGTCGGTTGTTAAGCAAAGACAATTTCGAAATTTGAAAAAAAAGACGAGTGATTTTCTGATCGTAGTAGTACTTTAACGTTTAATGAATGAGCAGGATTGTTTTATTAACTTTAATACACGAGGCGCATCCGGTTTTTTAGTACATGATAAAACACCAATTGCGAATTTATTGAATGGCTTCAAAAGCTTTCCTGTACATCTATCCATTCTTAAACTAATATTTAGATTTTGGGTTATTCTGCTAAGAAAATCGGACGTAAATTAGGTGTCTATATCAGTTATAAAGACACTCATTAAACGTTAATTTCTTTTGTATTTCCTTTTTGAGTTATTAATGAGATTTTGGATGGCGAGAACACACTGATACTCTTTCGGAGTGACCATAGAAAGCGGGATTAAGCTGGTAAATTTCACTATGTTAGCAGATGCATGGTTGTTTTGTGAAGACTCTCTAAAAACCTTCATTCTCACTGGCCCGATAGTCTATCTTTATGGGTATGTTTTGTCTCAGTTGTAACAGTAGTTTAAAATTCTCTTCTCTCCTGCCGCTTATCAGCTTGAAGAAGCCAAACAAGAAGGCCAAGACCAGGAACAGAGAGAGGAAAACCAACAGCAAAATATTCCTGACGAGGAAAACGGCATCGAAATGAGTGAGAACTTTGAGGGAGCTTTACATGACGTGGACGCAGGAGAGGAAGAGGATAATGAAAAGAGCGATGAAGAGAATGAGGAGGATAATGAAGTGGATAAACAGATGGGAGATGTCGATGGACAGGAAACGAAAAAACTGGATGAAAAGATGTGGGGAGATTCAGACGATGAGGAGGAAAAAGAGGTAGCATTTGAAAACCATCTCGTGTAGGATGTGATGAATAGTAATTCTAATGTGTAAGTGCTGGTGTCAAGCTGAAAAAATGCCGAGCCTTTCTGACTAAATTCAATAGAACGATACAGGTCGTGAACTTAGTTTACTGTGTATTATAAGGTAAGAGAATTCATCACCTCTAAGGGTCTTTTGTCAAATATTCTGGCCCCTGTTGTTCAAAGAGCGGATAACTCTATCCAGCGGATAAAATGCATCAGTTGCAATACATTTTATCCGCTGGATACCAACTTATCCACTGGATAGAGTTATCCGCTCTTTGAACAACTGAGGCTTGGACTACTTAGAATGAAGCGGACTGAGTACCTTAACCATGCTGTGGTGGCAGATTAAATAGAGCTGTGTAGGGTGTCCATGCCAGAATCAATGATCACGGAGTTGTCATTGATGTTAATCTTTAAATTTCACAGGAAAAAGAGATGAAGGAAGAGAAAGGAACTGGAGCAGAAGCGGAATCTCAATCACAATTGGTTGCTAAGGATGACAACAAAGGTGCGCGTCATAATTTAATCAGAGCTGGTTTCCTTCAGTTCAGATTTATTATCGAGTACAATTGGTAACCTGCAATGAGTTGAAAGGGACTTGTTTTCGTATATATGATATCTTATCCACAAGATCAGCGGTTTCAGCTAACTAGTAGCGAATAACAAAGAGTATCGTTAGAAAATACTTCTCAAAACCTTTCATTTAAATTCCTGTGTTTTGGGAATTCATCCGCAGGTGAAACGTTAGAAGTACTTTGGGTCAGTTTAATCAATGCGAAGATACGCTACAAAAAGGACTTGCCAAATCTCCCTTCGGCAACGTGTAGAATTTGGGGTTGGCTGGAAAACTTTTGTTACTCAGCAAAACCTTTTGTTGTACCGTCACAGGTTCTACGGAAGAAAGTAAAGAAAAAACCGAGGAAGATCCTGATGGCGATGAAGAACAAAGTCGCCCTAATGAGGCTGACGATAATGAAGACGGGAATCTTGAAGATGAGGGAGAGGATGATGGTGATGGCACAGGACAGCAAGAACAGGACACCCAAGAAATAGAGGAGACTGCAAACCTTGATCTGCGAGATGACCTTCAGCTTGATGAAGGAGGGAACGAAGTTAGTGATGGTGAGTTACGTTACTTTCTTTATTTTTAAAGTTTTCTCGGTTTTATGCCCAAGTTTTGGCAGTTGTGATCAGTTTCTGTTGAATTGTGGGTAGATCCAGTCCTTTGTTGGGGCAAACGGCCATTTTAAGACGTAATTTAAAATTGTAATTTTGACCGTTTGCCCCCACAAAGGACTGGATCTACCCACAATTCACCAGGAACTGATCATTAGCAAAATGGTGTATTCTTCCAGAAACGGTTCCCAATAAATTTGCTCTCGTTTATGGCCGTTAATAGGGAGTTTCAGCAACGACGACGGCGACGGCAACGAAAACGTCATTTCAAAATGTAACTTCTCGTTTTTGTAACGCTTTCACCATTTTTCCAATTTGTTTAACTTGGAAAATGCTGGCGAATTATTCAGGGACTAAATTGTTATGAACAAAGGAAAAAGAAAGAAAACTTTACAGTCACACGCTCACGTTTTCGAGAAAATAAAATTTGGTCATTTCACGGTGTTGTTTTGCAGAGGACGCGAAAGAAATGTACCAAAATGTAAAACGCACGTGCAGAGCGATTGTTTTTGCTCATTAAGCCTATTGTTTTGTGGCGTTCTCGTTGCGGTTGCCGTCCTCGTTGCTAAAGGTCCCCAACAATACCTTTAAAACTACTTAAGTAGCCAACAAAAGACGGAATAAAATTCTTATTCTTCATTGGCGGATACCAATGCCCTGGGGCGTAAAATAAAAGGGCGTTGGACAAACCTCTAAAACGAAAGGGGGAAAAACAGTCAAATAAAAAAGAAATGGCTTATAATGATTTTGTTTTGCTAAAGATCAACCGGAAGAAATGGAAACTGCCAACTTGGAGGGAGAAGAAGAAATGGATACGAAGGAAGCTGAGGATGAGTCGCTTGCAGCAGATGATAAGGAAACAGATGGAAGGGAAAGTGATGAGAAAGAATTGATGGATGACGAGGAGAATGTGGAGGAAAACTGCGGGACTGATGCACAGGAGGATGAAGAGAAACCTAAGGTCAGCGATTAGGAACATCACCATTGATATGTGTTTCGTTTATGTCGTATAATGCATCCGCTATCAGTTACCAAAAGACTGCATTTCTACTCATTCAACCTAAGGTAAAATGCTATTCAAAAGAATATTCCGAATATACCGAAAAATTACCCCAACAAACGAACTAATATGTATGCAGATGCCATTTCAGTCTTCTCAGACATGTAGATCCAGCACCGTTGCCAATCATGCTTTCCAATCATTGTCATGTAATTTTTTTACGTTTTTGCCACTTGGTACGTCTGTAACTTTGGATTGTCGATTCGTGTTCAGTTAATCTACAATTACGTGCTTACTCCATGCAAACTCCTGTCAGCTTCGTATGTTCATTCTATTTTCGGACGCTGGATGATATTGAAGGGTGTTGGACCAGTCTCTTATTCCCGAACCTTTCATTCGGTTAATTGAATGTAATGGTTTTCACGTGTTAACCACCGATACGATCCTGGTATCCATTTCACTGATCGTGCAGTAGGGCGTATAACAGATTGATCGTTTCACTAGGATGAAGATGGTGGTAATGGCGCTGATCAAGAAGACTGGAGAACAAATTCGGATACCAAGGTCAGGCCAGTGTTTATACTGTCGATTTTTTTTGTTGTACAATCTTGACGATTCTGCGACTATCGAACGGTCCTTGGAACATTTTCCGTGTAAAGCCCCGGCTAAACGTTCTAACGCTTGGATAAACGTCATCCTTGTCAAGAACATAAAGCGAAAAGTTCCAACTTAGCGTCAGAAATTATTTTCGACTGTGTTATTCTTACAATAACACAGGGCGGTTATATCAGAAACTACGCATGCGCGCCCTACGTCAGCATTGCATCCTGTTAATTGCCCAAGACTACCAATATTGTCTTCAAAACAACGGTAAACCCTTTACTTGAATTCTCTTGTAAATGCATCTCTTTCTTTCTTTCTTTCATCGATTTTTGTTTTCAGAACCAGCCCCAAGATAATGTTCAGTCCGTGGAGGATTCTGGGGAAGGTGATAGAAGCGGAGAACAAACTGATATTCCAGCTGGCCATTCTGAATCTACAGACGGTAATGAAGAGCGGGGAGTGGGGAGAGCTGAAGCGGCAGATAACGAAGGGCATCATGGGGAGTCGAGCACGGTTCAGTCTACTGTGAATACCAGTCAACAGGTCAGGTCAAAGGTTGACTACTTTGAAGAGAGGCAAAGAGGAGCTAGGGGAAGGGAGGGGATGTTTTTCTTATGTAAGTTATAATCATGTGCCACCCAACTGGTGCACTGCGGTTCACGTTTATGTAAAAAAGGATTTAGTTTTTCGCCGTTCTGTTCTGACAGGTACAATTCGATGAAAATGGGTGAAAAATAGAGTACTGCAAGGCGTACATTGTGCTGTGAGATAAGGCTGCGTTGCGAGCTTCGATAGAAGAGGTTTCTTTCTTTTTTACTGGCCTTTGCGGAATTCCCTTTCAGCTTTTCTTAGCAATGACCAAACAAAACCCTTGTGAATTTGGCATAAACTGGTTGTTTAGCGAAAAAATATATCACACGTTCACTATAACTTCGCTCAATACAATAAGATGGTTTGTACTGTTATAGTCTCGTCAAAGGAAGCAGATGAACCGCGCCCGGTCTGACCGAGCACTGGGCTCTATGGATGAAACCACTCACAAGAGGCTGAAGACTGCGGATACTACTGAGATGAAATCCGAAGGGGAGGTACGCTGCTAAATGTGCATAGTTATCAAACTTTGATCCCTATAAATATCAAAAAAACCTTCAATGGTCTTTATGCTCGGTCTTAGTTAACGTTTTCTCCAAAGTTTATTGATTGGTTTGCTTATTTACGACTTGTTTGAAAACATTCGCCGCCGTTCAGGTTATTTCTGGTGCCCGAATACTATTTATTGCTATTCTGTTAGGATTTCATGGACAAGAAATAAGAAATATAAAAGAAAAACTCATCGTTATCTGACAAGTGCTGCTGACATGTAACTCGCTTATTTTTATACTCTTTTTGTTCCAGACCAACGAAGTTAGGAGACAGGATCTTTTCCAACACATGAAAAACGACGACTCATCTCATCACGATGCGCAGACTCTTGACAGTGCAACCGCTGATCAAGCAAAAGAGCAAGAAAAGGTGAACTTTTCCGAAATTCACAGCGACGATGAAGAGGAGGAGGAAGACTCCAAAATGAAAACAGCTTTGTTGGAACAAAACGAGGACCTCCCTGTGAGTGTTCCGTATGTTGTTTACAGTTAATTTAGGATTCAACGTACGACGAAGTATCTTATCTATTCAACTGGGTTGACTGATTGTGAAATACATCATATCGCATCACATCACGTCACGTCACGTCACGTCACATCACTTCACTTCACTTCACGTCACGTCACTTCACATAACATCATATCTTATCTACTTTCGCACGTGCACGACAGTCCACCTCGGTTAATTCTGTAATTCGAAGGTATTCTTGTCTGATACCAAACAAAATTCGGGGCTGGCTCAATGAAGACCAAATGAAGACGGTCAATGAGATGGGGCTTGAAAAATCTCTTTTTCGGCTCGTGCGGGTGGGTCGAGGCTTGGTAGCTACACTTCGATGAAACTTGATACAACATGCCTGAGGATTAGGCGAAGCACTTCAGAGTACATTCCGGTTTTGAGACTTGGAGACATGTTTTGATTTCTACAGACACCAGACAGACCTCAACAGTCCAGATTACCGCCACCAGTTAAACCAAACATTACAAAGGATGGCGAAAATGAACGAGAGGAAGCTGAAACTGCGGCCAGGGAAGAGGAGATGGAAACTAGCGATGGTGGAGAGACACCTGCTGAACGCCTGCAGAGTACTTTTCACTCTTCCGAGGTGGCGATAGCGTTTGAGAGACTGGTAGGTCCTGAGTTGGAGATACCATTTGTCTTTCTGTACGTGACACAGGCGTTTACTCAGAAAAAGAAAATCTAAGCTCTCCCAATACGAGGCTAACCTATGAATTGTAGGTTCGTGTGAGAAATGTCTTGCAAACTGCTAGGATTTGAATGTTACTAGGTTTGCCCGGCTGAGCGTTCCACTTGGAAACAGCGCACTCCTCACAGTTTGTACTTTATTGACGCTGTCGTGGAACCAGGCAACGGCGATGGCAACAGCAACATCAACGTTTCCAGATAATTAGTTTATTGAGTAATAACAGCGTTGGACTGTGCGCTCTATTAAGCAGGTAGCAAGAGTTGTGGAAATGTATAGACCCTATGCAAAAATGGCTGCCTTAAGTTTCGTCATGACGTGTCTAGCTGGATATCGAGATAATTGGCCTTTTTCAAAATGAGTGGCCACGCATTACTGTCGCTATGGTAACAACTGTTGCTTGTAAACCAATGAGAAAACAAACTTTGATCACACGTGAAAAAGATGTCGTCAAAAGGCAAAAAAATGATGCCAGCCTCCTTTATTATTCTTTTGTTAGTATTCAAAATAGCCTTACTAACCTCTTTAGGGATAACAAATTCTTTAGAGATTTTATCTAGAAACAACGATGTTAGTGACGCTATTTTGAACACGAACAAAGGAATAAATTAAAGGCAGCCATTTGTATAGGGTGTATAACCTGTAACATTTTGTTGTAACTGTTTATGACGCGTTTCATTGAAGGGAAGGATGGATGAGGTACTATAATTTATCTAACTTTTTTGTTTATCAATACAACACTTCTTTCCTCTCAGGGTATATCTCCACTGGACCCTGAGAAACTTAGATCGGACCTCGAGCATCAGTTAGCGGAATGGAACAACTTGGACCGAGGTACGACCGAGGAGCAACAAATCGCTCAAGAGGCCTGGCGCAAGTATGAGCTTCTCACCTCCAATCTCTCTCAAGAACTTTGTGAGCAGTTAAGACTGGTACTAGAACCTTCACTGGCCACGAAACTCAAGTACGTTGATTACGAATATGAATTGCGGCGGTGTAATGTGATGAGTTGAACAATTGTCCCCCAATTGTACCCCACTTTATTGTCCTTTTTCAGACATCAATGACATTCCCAGAGTGTTATGGTATTTGCTCATATTTATATAACGTACGAGTGAACGGCAGTCGAAGTTTTCAGCAAAGAACACGCTTGATCGTTTTTAACATGAAAAATTGTTGGCTAGTACTTTGCGTCCTTTCGCCGGTGCTTGATTAGTTTCACCAGGGGAGGGGTGTAGTCGCGTAACCTGATACTTTTTTAAATATAAACTTTGATTTTTTTGTCTGCAGGGGTGATTATCGATCAGGGAGGAGGTTAAACATGAGGAAGGTGATTCCGTATATTGCAAGTCAGTTTCGCAAAGACAAGATCTGGATGAGGAGGACTAAGCCGAGTAAAAGGCAATACCAGATCATGCTGGCTGTGGATGACTCTTCCAGTATGAATGACAATCACTCCAAACAGGTAACACTTAGACAGCAATCTGTGCGCAAGCCCTCCTCCACCCCTACCTAACCGTACATGGATACTGCAATGTTTGCAAATACCCCACTTGTTCACTGTTGTCTTTAAATCAAAACGAGTGATATGAAGACAATCACAATAAGATACAATGGAGGACTCGAGGTCTTTAATAGTTCCTCCTGGCAGTAGGCCGGGATGGGACCCTCACCGTCTCGTTTCTGCCAGTTGAGGTGGTGGGTGGGTTAGATTCAAGCAAAAATGACACGACGTCTTGCAGGCAGGATAAGAATAATTGTTTTTTTTTTTTTTGTCAACGTTTTGGTGAAGCCTTATGTTCTATTTATTCTCTCGATTTAGCTTGCGTTTGAGTCGTTAGCAGTCATCAGTAATGCCCTAACCAGACTGGAAGCCGGAGATCTTGGTGTGTGCAGGTCAGTGCTTAAGCTTGATGTTGGTATTGTCCAGTACATTGCTTTCTGATTCACGGTTATGACTTGAGTAATTACCGAAAGGTAACGTGGGTAATTGTAAATCTCGTCTAGTTTGGTTATATTTTCGCGGCTGTAGCTGTCATAGGTTAGGCGAAAACACTATAAACGTTTGCCTGAGTCACTGCATAGCTTAAGGGGTGTGTTATACTTTATTGATACATTACCCATATCACCAAGGAGTTTCGTCGCAAAAGCGTCCCAAAAACTTGAAATGAGGGAATGTGTTCGTTGTAACTGAGGCTGATTGTGGCGAGGTTTTCGGCTTCAGTAAAATTAACCGTAGCCGAAGATTCTCATTCGTTACACAGGAGTCTTCGTTTGAGAAAGGTTTGTTATCGTGGGATTCATAACATAACATAACATAACATAACATAACTTTATTATTTATATAGCGCAAAATACATGGATATATGATCTAATGCGCTTTACATTACAATGCTTATAATTTTACAATAAAGTGAATGATAACAATAATAATAAAAATTACCGCTTTCCTAAATAGTTAATAAAGAGATACTGGATAAAAATGTTATATACATATGCATGAAAAAATCTCTGTTAAAAATATTATGTTATAAGCTAAATTGTACACCATGCACTCAGCTACTCGGCTTGTTAATCTGTCTACTGTACCGCTGAGTTTTTCTATTTGTGTGTTTAGCTTTGGAGAGACTGTCCGTCTCTTGCATCCATTCCACGAACCATTCACCGACCAATCAGGAGCAAGAATCTTGCAGCAGTTCACGTTTGATCAGAAGAAAACCAAAGTAGCCCAAGTAAGTGATGGCTTTTTGCACAATGAAAGCGACTACACAGAGTATTATGCGTGAACAAATCAATGATTCGGCTTTGAATGTACAACGCTATTCGTCTCTATATTTTGGCATGGTTTCCTCTTGAAAAGACGGTTAATCGGACTTCAGTCATTCTATTTAACAATTAGGTTATGAGCTCGAGATTTCTATCGCGTGATAGCTACAGACTGTGTCACGCATAGAAATCGAGAGCGAATAATCTAATTGTTTTAGTATAAATCTTCTAGTCGTTCAAAACTAAACAAGTCAATTATCTAAATCCTCCTCGCAGACACTTCGAAAACGCGATGAAGCGGCCGCCATTTTGTTAACAACCGCCACTCACTATCTATCACAGAATAGATAGCGAGTAGCGTACCAATCAGAGAACGGCATTCGTGATAGAACTCTAGTAGGTTTATACTAAATCTATCATCGTTTTTTTTTTTGATTCAGCTCCTAGACACATCTACCAGCTTAATGCTTTCAGCCCATTCACGATCGCAAGTTTCCCCTCGAATGCGAAGAGATACTTCCCAGCTTCTCCTGATTGTTTCCGATGGCAGAGGCATCTTCTTGGAGGGAATGGAGGTGAGTGCAAGAAATACAGTTTCTTTGACAAGATTAAAACTTGGAAACTTACTTTGACTCTTGTATTCTTTCAAATAAGCGCTTCGTGCGCTTGCCTCGATTTTTTTTTTTTGCGTGTTCCCCTTTTCAAATTCCAGATACAGGTGTACTAACTTACCATCAAGAGACTACTTTAGGCGTAGTAACACCAAATTTCATTGCCAGCTAGTTAGCCTCAGTTAGTGGCTTGCAGTCTGTCTTTGACCCTTGTGTACATGTTGAGATGATGAGGGTAATCGGTATTGGTACTGCTGCTGCTACGTTTACTGCTACTCTTTAGTTACTGCTACTTTCCACTGCTTCTCCTACTGCTACTGCCACTGTTATGAGACTACTGCGACTGCCATTGACTGCCATTGCTACTGCTACTTGCCACTGTCACTCATACGGGGCTACTGCCACTGCTACGGCTACTGCTACTGCCGCTGCCACTACATAGTGGTCAGTGATAAACGGAGCTCACTTCTTCGGCAATAATCGTCAGGTTGACAGTCGCTACTTTGGCGTGCTTAAGGAAACCGTTGGTGTTCCGATAGCGTTTCTCCGGTAGCTGAAACTTCATGTCCTACCATAATTCTTATTTTTGAGTAATAGTGGAGAAATATTTCGTCGTTTTTGTAAGCAACTTTTCTTTTGTAGACCGTCCAAAAAGCCGTGAGAGTTGCAAGAGAAGCCAATATATTCATGGTTTTCGTAATTCTCGACAATCCCGCCAACAAAGACTCCGTTCTTGACATCAGAGTGCCGATCTTTCGACCTGGTAAACCGCCAGAGATCAAGTCCTACATGGAGCAGTTTCCCTTCCCGTTTTACGTCATTCTCAGGGATATCAATGCCTTACCGCAGATCCTTAGTGACGCACTAAGACAGTGGTTTGAATTAGTGTCAAGTATGGATTGACAAAACTCGCAAGGTCCCGGGGAGAGTGGAAGCGCGACATCATTCGGCCTCGAGCCTCGTTCCAGCGCCCTGTAACTGATTTTGGTTTTTACATCATCACCTCAATGATGACGCGGGTTAGTATCTTAGGAGCAGGGCAACGAAAGGGAAGCTGTGGACAATCGAGCGATAGGTCAAGCGGAGAAAGGCAACCGTCTCGAATGTGCTGGCATCCTTACTTTGATGGCTGAAACGCGGGCTAAACTGATTTTTGACCAGTGCGAAAACCTTTTGTTAAAGACTTGGACACGCCACTGGTATACTCCACCAGGAATGTTCTCATAATTTATAAAGATTTGTAAATTCCTCTTACATGCGTTTGTCTTGTGATCGTCTGTAAATTTGGGCATAGTATCAAGACGTTTTTTTGTAGAAAACATATTCCTTTCACAACCATTCTACAAATCTCGTCCTGTTACAATCTCATGCATTCTTTGAGTCTTCGTTTTCCTTGACCAGCGGCTGAGAAACAAACAATTCTGGGAAGTTGATTGCAAGTATAAAAGTAAGGTTGCATTTCACACCACGATGAACAATATAATTCAAGATATATAATTTTGGTCTTGTTTCTTTGTTTTATTTTACAATTTTTACTATTATTTAGCAATACTTTGCTAAAACTTTTAATCTTCCTGGTCCGGTTGCAGACGAACAAGTTTTCCGTGATAAGTTTCCATGTGACAACCTTTACACTGTCGTGTGTACGACAAAACTTGTCAAGTTTTTATTGGACAAGTTTACGCGTTTTACAAAACAACCACGTCTGGTTTGGAAACGATCACGAGAAGATCAGTTTAGTCTCCACCCAAGAAAGAATAAAAATTGTCGAATTACTTGTAAAAACAACTTGCTCGTGTGCAACCACTTTTATAGACCCTATGCAAAAATGACCGCCGTTTGAATATTATTTTGTGTATATTCAAATTGGCCCAACTAACTTCGTTTGAGATAACATATCCTTTTTAATTTCATTCCCTAGATAGAGGCTAGTTGGACCAAATTGAAAATACACAAAAGGATATTTAAATAGCGGCCATTTCTGCATAGGCTCTATATGCTGTTAGTGATTCAAATTAAGAATCCGCGTCCTTTGTCTTTTTAAGCTCAAGAGCCATTCTCTTAATGTCCTCAAGTCCTTCCTCCAGTTTAACTGCTATAGTTTTCTCCTCTTGGTCTTCGCTCGTTTCATGATCCTCAGCGTCACCGTTCTTAACAGAAATGTCCTCGCTCCCTGAGAGTTGTTTAATAACCAGCGTCACATACTGGTTTAACTTGTCGTAGTGTTCGGGAGTTAATTTATCTTTGAGGAAGCTTATTATTTGCGGCACGCACCTGCCTGGCGCGTGCAACATGCAACTCGTGTGGTGTTGGAATAACACCGCTGACGCCAGGTGAAGTGCCATCGCAGGCTCGGTTTCCTGTCGCAACTGATCTTGGAGAGCGCAGCGACGCTCCACAATCAGTTGTCTGCAGAAAAAAAGATTATTTTAGACAAATGGCAACCATTTTGTATTCATTATGAGAACGTTTTGAAAACTCTGATAGTGTTTTTTTTTTCATGGCTTTGTTCTCATTTCAAAAGGAAAATTAACAATAAAAACGTTACATGACGTTTCGACGACCTCATGTCATCATTGTCGAAGGTGCATACATATATACAGAAATAGGTGTAGGTGACATGAGGTCGTCGAAACGTCATGTAACGTTTTTATCGTTAATTTTCCTTTTGAAATGTTTTCCTAAATCGATCTTTTGTTCTCACTGGTCAAACAAAATGCAGAAACTGTGCGACAGGTTTAAATCGCCACGTTAAATCACTTTCGGGCAATTCGTTACTCCACTCGCTACAGTTGTTTGTTTGACATGGAACTCAACAACAATAATAATCATTTATACAGCGCTGTGTCCACTAATTGCTCAAAGCGCTGTACAACAATGGTAAAACTATAAAATACAAACTTAATAACTATTATGATGATATTAACTAAACTACTAATAACTAGACATCATAAGCAAATTTAAATAAATATGTCGTCAACTTCGTCTTAAACTGGTCAACAGAGGAAACATTCCTGAGTTCAAGAGGCAATTGATTCCACAGCCTAGGAGCAACTACAGAAAAAGCTCTATCACCATACGTCTTAAGCCTGGATTTAGGCACAGCTAAAAGATTCTGAGAACTAGAACGAAGTAAAGGTGGACTATTAAGGTAATGTAAAGGTTCAGACAGGTAAGTTGGTGCCAAGCCATTAAGGCACTTGTACACAAAAAGCAATATTTTAAAATGTATGCGATAGTTTAACGGTAGCCAGTGAAGTTTAAACATGATAGGAGTAATATGGTCAAAACGCTTAGTTAGCGTAACATGCGTGCAGCAGTATTTTGTATTAATCTTAGCTTTTTTAACAGGTATTTGGGAAGTCCATATAACAAGGAGTTACAATTATCCAGTTTAGAGCTAATGAACGCGTGTACTAAAATTTCAGAGATATCTTCACTCAAGTACTTCCTAATCTTGACAATGTTCCTTAAGTGATAGTGGCAGGAGACACAGATTTTTTTTAACATGTTCCGCTAAGTTAAGACAATGATCGATAGTAAACCCTAGATTCCGGGCAGAAGATTTGGGTTGAATCTTCTCATCACCCACTTGGATGAACTCCAGGGCGGGCCTGGAACGAAATTGTGAGGTTATGAGGACACGTTCAGTTTTCTCCTGATTAAGTTTTAAAAGATATATACAGTTGGGTATCATCAGCGTAGAGATGATACCGTAACTTGTGGAGCTTAATGATGTCGGTAATGGGTGATGTGTATAGGAGATAGAGAAGAGGGCCCAGAACAGATCCCTGAGGTACACCGCGTTCCAAAGAGCGCTGTGTTGACTTGCAGTCATTGACTTGTACGAACTGCTTACGCGACGTCAAGTTCAAACACAGTTTACCCTCAATGAAAAGGTCACCTTCAAGAAATGTAGGCGTAGTGTTCTTTTACGAGGTGACTGTTAAACACAATTGACGATAAGGTTGTTCCAACTACTTAATAAAGGGTGTACTATTAACAGGCTCTGCAATAACCGACATTCAAACATTCAGAATGGTACACTTGTGGGATGTGCTTGATGTGACAGGTATAAGCGAAAGGAAAACACGCGCAATAAGACAAGTAACTTCTCTTAAATAATTCACTTTTGCAAACCTCACGAAAGCCGCGCTCACCTTTCTCTTTTCTTGTCCAGCTTCTTCAACATAAACTCGCAGTAATCCGGACCACAAATAACATCAAATTGGTTAAAGAACTCTTCTGTTTCCTGTGAAGAAAGAAGAACTGCAGTTACAAACACCTCCTGCAAGTGACTGAGAGTCCATGTGGGAGATTAAATATGTTTTGTGTGGCTATGCACGTGACTGGGTGAACACGGGGAAAGACGTCTACTTAATGCAGTGTTGGATGACTTGGACCACAGAGAATTAGCCTCATACAGTACTTCACCTTTAATCTCATAAGAGTCACTCACATACCTCCCCCGAATAGGCGCCTCTACCGAATAAGCTCCCGATTTAATTTCTCAACAACAATGCGGCGCTCTTGACTTTCTATAGGCTGTAAATTTACGAAATCTAGCCATCATCTGTCCCACGATCGAGCTAGTAAGGGGCATGGGTCTATTCCTTACTTGACGTCACAAATTGATTTGCATCGCGGTAAGTAGTTGTTAACGGCCTATAAAAAAAGGCGCAATGTGTTTCGAACAGGTGCAAAGATTTATTTAAGCTAAAACACTTTTTGGGGGCTAGCTGTTCAAGAGCGTTTATTCCGCGAAGTGTTTCGGTTTTTTTTCCTTTTCTCTTTTGGTTATTGATTTGGATCTCAAAGAAGCCATCTCCATGTATATAAAACTAACTTAAGTTGTTGTTTCATTCGCAAGAGACGCGGCGCGGTTTCGAGCAAATACGGTAATTTTGTAACCTCGCCCCTCCATACAAACAGTCAATTTCAAATAAGCAGATACCGGTGCTAGTACACATAACCTGCTTTTAGGCTTCGGGTGTGCACACGTTAAGGTTCCGCTGAAAATAAACAGACTTGAAAAGAACCAAAGGTCCACAAACCTTTCCATTCAGGGTCGCATTAAGCTTGACCAGTTCAGATTTTATTTTCTCCGGAAGTTTGGATATTACTTTGAGGCGATCCTGATTAAACAAAACAAAAAAGAAAAAAAACCTCTTAATGAAGGCAAAGAGAACATAAACATCAGTTTGTGTATTTTTAAGACTGCTCACAAAAAAACAACAAGAAACAAAACATACCTCGGGTTTTAAAGCTGAGTCGTCGTTGATTGTAATCATGTGGTCAGCGGCTAACAGACTGACAGCGTGGTTGGCAATATCTGTACAGACAGTTTTCAAAAGATGGCGGCATAACTGTACTTGGACATCATCTGACAACAAAGTAAAAAATTCATCTTCTTTAAGTAATTACATTATTTAGTAGAACAATGAACGAGAACATATTGAAAGTGGGATGAGAGACCAAACGTAAGTTCTACAGCGTTTACGTTGGTTACAATAATACATGGTAGACGACAACGTCGCTTAATAATAACAATACGTTTATAGAGCGTATATTCCCAAAGGTTCGGAGACGCTTTACAGATATTAAATTTAAAAATATCAAAACACTTATCATATGGTAAACGAATCGGCGTGCACTACTGAGTTATGGATGCACACAGGGGGTTGCTAAGCACGAGATAAGCTAGCTTCTTGAGTGTTTAGCATACCTCTCAAGTGCATCCATAAATCAATAGTGCACGCCGATCCGTTTACCATTTGTTTTATAACTTAACATAAACATAGTAGAGAAAGCAAAGTCCCATTTTATTGCACTAACTTGCATGACCAAGAAAAAGAGGCGCGCGCAGCTTCATTCACAGAAATTACAACGGCTTAATACTTCGGTAGACACTATGACGATCGAAACAATACAAATTTTGTAAAATCTATCCCAAAAAAGCGAAATTTTAGTTTACAAACAGCGCACACGTCAGCTATCAGCAGCGTTCACCCATGGGCAAATAGTAAATGGTTATTGACCAATCAGAGCGCGCGCTTTTCTTTAGTTATGTTATAAACACGGAATATCGCAGTGAGACATCGTTGCCGGTCGTCAGTCATGGTTCGAGCGGCTTACCAGGAAATAACTTGATTCCTTTGTCAAACAGCTTGGCATTGGCCCACAACACGTTGACTTTTTCCTGTACTTCTGAGTGACTCTTGCGTTTTTTATCTCCAGTGGATAGGAATACCGACCGAGCCACTTCCTGATACCACTGGGTTAGCGGTCTGTTAGAATATAAACGGACGTTTATTAAAAGAAAAATGTACTTCGTGTTTATGACACCAACGGTGCCGCGCACTAAGTTACAACTTCATTTAGGCGTCATGTTTTAGCAAATAGTCGCGTGCAATGCGATGCAAGCTCCAGAAAAAAGGCAAAAATTCGCTTTAAATCGGCAGTGTTTATGGCACAAAGGGCAAAAATATGGAATAAATAATTTAAGAAATCCAGCTGGAAGGAGGCGAACCAGCTGGCTATTTACAAGCATGGCCGAAGAGTTGAGCTCGGGACTACCAAGGAACAGGCCCAGCTAGCGGCCAGAGGGGAGGTTTCTGGATTTGAGAGCTTATGTGAGTTTTGTCTCTGCTTTAATTTACAGTAGAAGAAATAAAGACAACCAGTCTAAAAAACAAACAAACAACACCCCCCCCCCCCCAAAAAAAAAAGAAAAAACAACAACAAAAAGGAAAACCAGTCTCCTTTTCTTTAAACTGGAGGAGGTCAGTTGAACCAACCCACGCTAACACACAGACTGTCTTGCTTTAGATAGGAACGGCTCTTAACGCGATCACACAGATCATTTTTTTGCCTTAAAAATGTGTAGTGAGAATCACAAACACAAGCACACCTGATCGTGTACACTGCACGTACAACGTCTTAACATTGAACTAACCTGAATAGATAAGTTGCAATTTCTTCGACAAGTTCTTCTGAACAAGTTGGAAATTTCTTTTGTAATTCTTCTGATATCTACAAACAAAACCAGATAAAACAAAACAGCTAGAAACTTTACATATTGTAATCGTGAAATTATGAGCAAACGTTAACCTTGGCCTGGTTGTTCGAAAGCCGATTACCGTTGCGTCGGGTGGCTTCAAGCCAAGTTGGTCTAACAATACCCTACTTATGTTTTGAGCGCTAGCCCAATACAAGGTAGCCTGTTCCGGGGCGACTGTCGCTCTTCGGCCCGAAATAACTGAGACAGGCTAAATTCAAGAAATTGTGGATTGTCTGTAGTTTATACGGCATTGAATAGTAAATCTACGCTACTGGCAGCCCATTTGGTGTTCGGTCAGCAAACTTACCTCTTCCACTGACATGAAAGGTAGTTCAGTAGAGCTCTGTTTGGCTCTTGTGTCTTCCTCAACCTCTTCATCTCTTGCTCGGTCTTTCTTTTTGTCGCGAACCTGATAACATAAAGTCATATACGTCTCAAACACGAGTACGAGTGTTTCACCAGGGGCTCCACACCGAGAAACGGGTGAAAGCACGACGCCGAAGGCGGGGTGCATTTATTCGTTTCGAGGTGTTTGGAACCCCTGATGAAACACGAGGCACGTGTGTTTGATACGGCTTTTCAAAAACGCATAAAAATACAATGCAAGATAACAAAAAAGTGGCAAATATATTGTAGGTATACTTAACACCGTTTGTTTTAATGAGCAACTGCGACTACATGTACATTCTTCCGAATTTTTCACAATTCTCTGCCTGCCTACATTTTGTGAGAGTTGTTTGTTTCGCGTCAGCTGAAACATGATCGCGAAGATCAAAGACGGACGGAGTCCTTTTCGTCCACCCAAGACTTAAGCTGCTGAGTGCATGCGAAGCAGACATTTTTCAAAATACAAAACATTTTAGTCCGTACCTTTTGCGTCTTGCTTTCTCTTCCTCCTCTGCCTCCACCACCACCGCCTCCACCTCCTCCACCCCCTCCTCCCTTGCTTCCACCACCAGCTGCTTTCTTCCTTCTCTCTTCCTTCTTGGAGTCCCTTCTGTCTGACCCCCCTCCTGACGATGACATGGAAGCCAAGTCCTTCCTCGTAAGCTCTGAGAACATTCGCGGGAGCCTTAACTGAATCCTGTGGTGAAAACAAATACTATCTCGACTTCTTAAACGTTGAAACGCTATTAGCATAGTCCAGTGACCGACTATTAAACAAGCTCGCAGTTGCCAGAAAACAACTTCCAATGAATGCAATGAATGGAGCTGTCATCGATGGTGCTTACCATTTGTCAGAAAAATCCGGATGGAATGACCGTTGAATAATGGTAAGCGATTTTCCGAATTTACCGACCAACCGGATGAGATTGGCGCTTACCATTTACTGCAAGGCGTTCCGTCATGCGGCACTCACTCGTTCTGGCGCAAAAGGACCTGGAAACGGAACGATTCACTCAAATGGTAAGCAAATTTCCGAAATTCCGTTCCGAACGGAAAAAGAGGATTACCTCTCGAGGTTGTCCACAATTGCCGAAAATATTTTCCGGAAAATTACCTTTAGTTACCATTTGACCTCAAACCGAAATTTCCGGATTTTCCTGACAAATGGTAAGCACCCCGAGTTACGCTGATGCAATTACATACTCAGTTCCTGTGGCTTTGTATCAACTGTGACAGTTGGCTGGTAGTGGCCTCGCCTCTCGCCAACTAATGTATCATAGTGACTAGCATCTTACTTCATTTTGTAGCACAGTTGCAAAGGATGGCGTTAAAGGAAATCAAATTAGCAAATTCATGGGCAAGGTGTCGTTTTGCGGAAGATAACCACCGTTCAAAAATTACCGGCATTTCTTTGTTGTGACCCGCTTAGAGATGGTGCTTTCTTAGCCGTAAAAAAATTCCTCGTAGGAGTATCGCTAAGTTTTTGCTGGCTCCATTAGTTTAACTCGTTCCTAATTCTTCCGAGACGTTTTTTGCATTTAGTGCTTCGTGTGGAAAAAATAACATCTCGCAAGAAGTCAAATAATGGCTGGGCGGTACATGTGTAGCTTTGTACCTTTTAGCGATACTGGATTAGCAGGGGCGATGTGAGTGGGTTTTTAAAAAAAAAACATTCTTGACAAAACTAACCGTCTTCGCCTTGTCTTGCATCAGTTGTTGGAAAGGATCTTTGCAGTTCTGGAGAAACTGCTCACTGACCACAATACTCTCACAGAACACATGAGCTGACGAGCGACCAGCGGCCTTCAGACAACTCTGTAACAACTGACCAGCATCGTCTGGAGTGAAAGGTGATGGCAGAAGAGGCTGGAAAACGAGACATACAAAAGAACACAGTTTAAAAACAGACTTGCTCGTCTCGAATTTAGCAGCAAATACCGTACTAGGTAAGGTACATTGAAAGGGAAGGAAGTTCCCCAGCTTACTTACCACTGTACACCCATTACACTGCGAACAGCCTCTTTCAGCAGGGCCCTAGCCAGTATGAGGCGAACCGAGGCACTTGCCTCAGTTAAAATGTTGAATTTAAGGTGTTTTTTGTTCTTTATTGTGTGTGCCTTACGAAAAATACAAACAGGCTCTCTAATTTCACAATAGCATAAGTATTTCCTTGAGGTTCCTGTAAGAGGCTGTACATTGAATGTTAAGTAGGTGTTTTGTCAGTTTTATTTTCACCGGCACCGGCATTGCCTCGGTAAAAATGTTCGTCTGGTTATGGCCCAGTTTCTTCTCCCATTTCTGTAGCGCGCATTGGATTGAACGTGCGGTGAGCAGCAAGACCGCGAGGAGCCGTTGCTTCCTCTCCCCAGTCCCTCTTCGTTCTCTTCTCCGATTTGCATAATTTTACCGTTCGTTCACGCAAGTGATCTTAGGAAAAAAAAGTACGACCTGATCGCTGTCTAAAACGCCAGCAACAGAGTGCACTGTTTTCTCTTTCCTTGTCAGTTGATTCAGGCTACTCACCCTCCATGTTGTCGCGACGCTGCTGAAAGACATAATCGAAGGCGAAAACCTCTCAGACTCACCAGTATATCCACCCATTCGCCACTGGACAGAGCCTCGTCTATGGCCGCCTCCACTTGGTCAACTAAAGCCTCCCCCACACAACAGGTCGGTAGAAACTTGACTGGCAACTTCTGGAATCTTCTCTTCAGAAATTGTCTGCCATCAGTGATGCCAAGCCGCGACAGTGCATCATATTCTGAATAATACATTAATACATTGTAAATTCAATACCTTTGTGCAAAAGGATCTTGTGCTGAGTACATGGCCAAGTTTTGGAAGAAGCCCTACACTCTGGCATAAATTCACATGAAATTGTTGACAGTAATTTCAAAAACCTCCAATTACCCTTATTTAAAAGAAGCAGCAAAGATATTCTAGTGATCACCAATTCCTTTCCACTGTCTTTTTTTTAAATGTTATAGCATGGGCTGTTTCTATTGTCAAGAAGCAAGAGTTCCTAAAAGTGCCATACTTGGACAACTTAAGGTGGCTCAAAACAGTTTTCAGCACTTTTCAAGATGTAGATTTTGATGGGTCATTATTACCACTCTATCCGTTCATGCTACAATCATGGTATCACAAAACTGCCCAATCATTGGGAGGCATGTTGTTATCATTTTCATGAGGCTAAATGTTACCATAACAGTATGACCTACTAAAAACACCCTTAATTTTAGCTTTAAGTACTTATATTTCAAAAACGGCATGGTGAAATTTTTTATTGTTATCGAAATTTGATAAGCAGGATAAGACGCAACTTTTGGAAAAGTTGTAAAAAATTTTGTACATGGGGTTCAGAGCCACCTTAAATTTTCGAAAATTTTAGTGTCCCAAAAATGATAACAACGTGCTCCCCAATAATTGGGCAGTATTGGGATACCATGATTGTAGCATCAACTGATAAAAAGTGGTTATAGTGACCCATCAAAATCTACGTCTTAGAAAGCACTAAAACTATTTTGAGCCACCTTAATTAACTTTATATGACATGAAATCCAAGAGAGTGCCACGCAAGAAATTTAAAACTGGAAACAGGTGAAATGGCAGCCTGTTCAAAAGTATAGAGTATTGAAATAACATTTTCATGTTTTACTGACCCACTTTAAACCAGATGGTACATGTACTTCCAACAATTAAGTTACATTTAACATCAATAAAAATCAAGACTGAAGGTCATGGGATTGTCCCCTCAGAAAAGATTTCCATTGGTTGATACTTCAATCATCCGCAAACTGTTTCTGTTTCACCACCGTGTCTTACCAATGTATCCATTTTGTTTAAAGAAGTCATCAATCCAAGATGTCTGGGTTTTAGAGTAGATATCAGGAACAAACACAGCCTTGTCCTGTCTGCCTTGGATGCTTCCAGAGATGCGGCCTTCAGTGCACAACTGGTCAATATCAGCTAAAACAAAAATGACAGTGTTAAATGCCTTTTCCATTGATATCGAGTTCATCCATCTCTTACTACCCACATTGAAAATAAACCTACTTGTTAGTGTTAGGGGGGAGGGGGAGGAAGGGGAGGGGAGGAGGAGGAAGGGGAGGGGGGAGAGGAAGGGAGGGGGGAGGGGGAGGAAAGGAGTAACTTTAAGATGACTTTATCTATTTACACTGTAGACACAGTAAGACCTTCAGGAGACCACAAGAAAAAGTTAAAAAATATTGAACTAGGACTAATTACAAAAGGTATAGAAACAATACCACTACATGCAAAAACAAAGACTAAATAGAATCATTGATTTAAAGCTTGCCAGTGATGATGACTGCTTCAAATGTGTGGGCAAACTGTTCCACAGCATCTCCCCACTAAAACTGAGGCTTCTTTTGAAGTACTCAGTACGAGGAAGTGGTACTGCTACTTTATTTTCCATATTTCTCAGGTTATAGGACGTTAAGTCCCTTTGGTTAATAAATCTTGAAGTCAAATACTCAGGGGTTTCACCAATTGCTGCTCTTCAATCTCACTTCCTACCACTCCCTAATCCAACCATTCCCATGGTGCTTAGGCTGTTTCTAAATCCCGCTTAACACCACGCATTTGCCTCTACATGTACATGTTTAGTATATGTTCTACAGGTTTTCTTTGTCTGTTGTTAGATATTTACCTTACAGGTGTATATTACCCCCAAGCACTTAACAATCTCCCCTTAACGTACACTATTGACTTGATCACACCTTTCCTCAAATTGATTAACAAAGATCACGAATAACCAAGACACTATAAGGCCACAATGAATACATGTGTGAACAGCGAATCACCAACTTACTATAAAGGAGCTTTTCTTGAAATGCATACTGAGCCATTAGAGCAGATAGTGGAGTGGGTCTGGAACAAACAAAAATAATTGATTAGCTTACGCGTCTCGCAATAATGGCAACAACCACCACTGTCAAGTTCACCATCATGGTCATCACTATCACTTCATCTTCATCCTCACCATCACCAGGCCACCATCACCATAAACATCATAGCTGTCATTAATTAATACCTGTACTCTTTACTGGCCCTAGATTCTGCTGGTGACCTTAAGAGCAGTAAGTTCGTTGTACTCACAAATGACAAGCTTGTTACCAGTGCAAAGCTTAATACTTTGTGACTCAAAACTAAACAAAAAATTCCAATCATCAACGTTGCTGTCATCACCATCACCACCATCACACTCGTTGTCATAGGATTTTAAAACAGAAGGATCTCCAGCTATCCGACACGTATGTACACTGTTTCACTGTTTTGAAGTAACTCACAGAAAATTCACATCACATACAAGCATGCCTCTTGGATGTTCAACTTTGGAATTTCTGGCCCCAACCTGATTGTCATCCATAATAAGAATTATGGTCACATCTGTATTCACCACCACCATAAATTTTGTGCCATGACATCACCATTAATGTGAATGATGTTACTGTCCCCACTACTGTTAGTGGACACACAAAGCGCATGGGAAGTGATATGGTTAGGTAGTCTTGTTGTTGAACTGACATAACGGTGTACATACTTTGTGATTGCACTAAACACTCCTCTAATGTAGGCCATCTGTCGCGCTACAAATGCATCAGTGAAGAGGACACCTCTCTCAAGTTGATCAAGCTGGCCATGGATGATTGTTCCCAGACGTTCCTCAACAACCTTAAAAAAACAAAACAAAACCTAAGTACGAATCTTTTGGATAAAAACCAATAATTATTTATTTTTAATTTCATGCAGTCTCTGGTTTTAATCCCTATTACATA
>JAEMWC010000183.1:567500-572500 GCA_016490735.1 Pachyseris speciosa | reverse complement strand
GTGGGAATTTACAAACATCGCCTGAAACAAGGGAAGACTCAAAAGCAAGTTATGATAGCGACAATTCACCACCAAGAATAAGGCCACGGCAGGATACCCCAGATCTGTCACCACGTCGTGGGCGATCGCGTGACAGTCCTGACCAATCACCGCCTAGAAAAAAACCAGGGCAGAGTCCACTATCTCGACAGGGTAAATTGCAGAACAGCCCTGACCAATCACCGCTCAGGAAGAGGCAAGACAGATGTCCACCTCACAGAACTGTGAAAACTCATTCTGAAAGGAGAGAACCCTCAATAAAGGCTGATGACAGTCCACCAAGATCAAGAAGGCGAAGGCACGATTCTGTTGATTCACTTCCGGATCAAGTGCATAATAGAAGTCCTGATCTATCCCCAAACAGGCAACGGCATTCACATAGTAGTTCAGATAGACCTGTTATGCAGAGGGCCCGAAATGACTCCCCTTATCTGTCCCCTCCCTGCCCAGGAATAAATAGAGATTCAAAGCCATCACCTCCTAGAAAAAGGAGTGACAGCGGTTCTGACCAATCGCCTCCAAGAAAGCGAACCAATAGTGACTCAGATCAGTCCCCTCCAAGAAACCGTACCAACAGTGATTCAGATCAATCGCCTCCAAGGAAACAGAAAAGATCTGAAAGGGGAGCTGCTAAAAATCCAGCATCAGAGGACAGAATGTCAAGTGGTTAGTGAATAGAATAATGTGATAATTTTTTGCATATGAATGATTATACATGTAAATTAGTTTTTGCTACCAGCAATGACCTTACGTGACTAGTTTATGGTGTAGCCTCAAACTTTGCCTCAATTGAATTGATTGAAGTTTTTGTAAAGCTGTTGTTCCCTGCATGTATCAGGGTTGTCATACATGTAAATGTTATTTTTGAAGTACAATGTACAGTAGTGGAGATATGCAAAAAGGAGCCAGGGATTCCAGTACAACTGTATAGTCATTGTACTAATTTTTTATCATACTGTACATGGTACAGTCTGTAGACAACCCCGACTCTAACTACAGCTATGATTTCATATTAGTCTTTTATAATGATAACTCAAAGTTGTGAATTCTGCAAAACTTACTGGTAATTCCCTGGTGGAACCCACGATGGCTGTTTCTTATGATTCAGAATTTTGATGTCAAATTAATAAATCACATGCAAATGCATTTTTGTGACAATATTATTTTTTTACTAAACTTATGCACTTACCAGGACGGAAGGCAGGTCTCTTAAGCGCCAGTGACTTGAAGAAAGAAAATGAAAGAAAAAGACAACAGGAAGCAGAAATGTATTCAGGAATGGATCCTTCTGTGTCTGGGAAGGGATCAGAAACAGTGTACCGTGATAAGATGGGAAGAAAAAAGGACATAAAACTGGACAGAATCAAGAGACGAGAGGAGGAACGCAAGGAGATGGAAGACAATGAGAAATTTATGGAGTGGGGAAGAGGGTAAGATTGTTACTGTTAATAATAATAAATAATAATAATAATGATTTTAAATAAGACAGCGACTTGATGGCATTGGTGCAAAGGAGAATGCCGAGAATGAGTTTGTATTTTTAAAACAGTTAATCGTTCTGTCCACTTATGTCCAGGTTTGCATGCAGCTGCGAAATTTGCAATTTTTCATGACTTATAGATGTACATGTATCTGTACCGTCCGACCGAAACACCTCAACGAAAGTCATTGAAAAGCTTTCAAAATACAAAGATCTTGAGATTGAAACCACGAGAATGTGGGGAATGAGGACAGAGACTGTGCCTGTTATTGTTGGTGCACTGGGACTTATTAGAGAGGGAATGGACCAGAATTTAGGAAAGATCCCCGGAACCAGCAACATTAACGAGCTGCAAAAGATAGTCCTCCTAGGAAGGGCGCACATACTGAGAAGGTTTCTGTCCATCAAATAAAACCCCTCCCTGGTACCTCAGGACCAAGGATGGGCCCCGGTTCTAGGAGACTGTAGGAAGCAATTCATAGCACTGAAAACGATAACAATAATAATAAATAATAACTTTATTTACCCACAGGAACCTTATCACTAAAAAGTGGTCTTCTAAAGAGCCATGCACATTAAACCTAGTACTTAAAAGCTAAGACTTAAAAATTACAAACATTGTTGAAAAATCCTATAATACAGTGTAAGTTCTAAACTAAGGAAGAAATTTCTAATATAATATAATAGTGGAATAAAAACTATTTAAAGTAGTGGCCTACTTAGCCTCCAATGACAGTCTGTTCCATGTTACTGCGCCCCTATAACGCCCCTTTCTTATTGCATTTCACTAATTTTTTAGTGTGTATTTATTTATTATCTTATTTTAGCATGATAGTTATGTAGTTTTGTAACTGAAAAACCCTTGTAAGGAGTTACAATAAAGTATGTATGTATGTATGTATGTATGTAACGTTATTTATAGTTTTGAACATTAAAGATTTCAGTTGTTTTGCCCGTCTGTCAGCGAGGCTTTTCCATTTAAGGTCATGAAGAATCTGGGTAGATCTGGCATCCCAACAAGACCCTGTTATTATGCATGCAGCCCTGTTTTGTAGTTTCTCTAGTTTTTGGCTGAGGCCATTACCAATACAGCCCCAGACCCTGCTGCAATAATCGAGATGCGGAAGAATCAATGACTTGTCCTTCTCTATAGCAAATATAGGAGCATTGTTATTAGGATACTCAATGCCAAATAACATGCATCACTTACTGTACGCATGTCTTGAACCAGGCACTTCAATATTACCCTAGTCTCCTACAAGTATGCATCAGCTATTCATTTATTATTTTAGAGGAGGAGGAGACATTTTTTGTACCTCATTGCAGGCCTTCCACTTTGTGCTGTAGAAGGATTTTTGTAATAAAATCTGGGAGGAGAATTAATTTATCATATAGTTTGCTGGTATACATGAAGATGTAATACCTCATGAAAAGCAGAGTATAATTAAATTTCATTAATAAGTGTTTTTCGTACAATCCGGAAAGGATGCCAAACAGTTTTTCTTCAGCAGACGGGTTGAAATGAGATCCATTTACAGTATTAAATCAATGAATAACTTTCTCTGTGAATACTTGAATGGGGAGGCAATCTCTGTAAGTGTGGTCGATGGAATCTTTTTCATCACAGTATAAATTATACAATATTATTGTCATCTTCCTTAATGCCAAAACGATGCAGCTCCTTTTTTGTCACTACAATTCGATGAATTAATTTGAATTGAGATTCCTTTAGCTTCTTTTCTTTGCAGACATTTTTTAGGGACGCAAAAATTTTTTCCCACTTTTCCTCACTCAGAGGTAAATTTCTGTTCCATTTCTTTGGACCTACATGGTCCACTGTGTGAGTTTTTGCCAAGAGTGGTTTATAAACGTCTCTCGTCTTGATGTTATCTAGATGCAACTGAACTGATTCATTCAACTGGAAAGTGAAGACATTATCATTATAAAGCTCCTTCCTAATTGGTTCTGCGGTCTTTGCTTTAATCAAAAGTAGTTTTGGTATGGCACTGATAATCTGATAGTACTGAAGGAAATTGGTTTTACAAGAGTACTTGTTAATAAATTGACTGTGCGATAATAATTGACCATCGTGGTCTAGAAGGTCTTGAATAGACAGAATGCCCTTCATGTACCATTCTTTATTGAACACCGGCTTGTTTTCAACGAGTATCTCTTTGTTGTTATATAAAACAGTGTCTTGTGCTTGATCATAACCATATAGAATCTTAAGTTCATTGAAGTAAGCCAAAATATTTCTATAGAACCGCAGAAGTTGGGGAAAGTGTTTTGTATCGTAATAACATCTCAACAAGAAGTTCAGGCCACCTGTTTTTCTCAAGTAATAATCAGGAATTGTTTTCCAGTTGAAACTCCCCACAAGTACCGGGTATAATTTTCTTCTGAATTTTTATCGTCAGGGTTGTTCAAACTAAACAAAACCAGGAAAAAGTTGAAGACTATCTACATGAAGTCGACAAGCCTCTTGCTCGTTACCGTGATGACAAGGATCTTGAAAAGATGCTTAAGGACCAGGAGAGAGAGGACGACCCAATGTTGGCTTACATGAAGCAGAAGAAGAAAAAGCAAGACATCACACAAGGAAAGAAAGGTTTGGCTTGGCCTGTTTAATATGGTAATTTATTGCTTTGCCCAGAACAGTTTCATTTTGTACTGCATCTTTGCCACTTGATACAGGTTTTGCTGAGTATTTCACGCCTTTGTCCTGGCTTGTCTCAACTGGGCAGTTGGTGTGTATGACATGTCATAGGGAGGCAGGCTTATCAATCATCACAACATGTGATCACAACTGCGAGGAACATTTCTTTATTTCATTTCATGTACACAGTCAGTTAACGAGTCCCACCTTTTCTTTCCAGTATTAAAATTTCTGTTTTAATTTGATACAATTGTAACTAATGCTTGCGACATTCATCTACAGACCTCTGATCTTTTAAAATGATTAGTTTGTTTGTTTTTTCTTTTTCTCTTTTGTCCAGAAAAACCAGTATACAAAGGCCCTGACCCTCCCCCCAACAGGTTCAACATCAGACCTGGGTACCGGTGGGATGGTGTGGATCGTTCCAATGGATTTGAGAGAAAACGATTTGCAATGCTGGCCAACAAGATGGCAACACAGTCTCAAGCATACAAGTGGAGTACTGAGGACATGTGAGGTTAAAGAAATGGATTTGAGGAAAAGGTGTAATGCTGATAAACGAGATGGCAATTAAGCGCCAAGATTACCACTGGATTAGCGAGGAAATGCCAGTGGAGGGTCCATCGTGCTTTACAAGAACGCTGGCGTGCAAGATGGTAACACAGCCAAGCTTACAAATGGAGTAGTGAGATCATGTTTGAACATACATGTACACTGTGTTGAATATGTCCAGTGTTGTTCATGTGGTAGACATGAGGTAGGCTTGAGAGAGAAAAGTGCTTTGCTGGCCAACAACATGGTAGTACAGTCGTATCGGAGTATGGA
>JAEMWC010000183.1:480000-562500 GCA_016490735.1 Pachyseris speciosa | reverse complement strand
CTCAGTGCCGGCTACCTTAGAACAAGTGGAACTTTTGAAGGTTTTATTTTTCTCTACGAGTGTTACATTTGTAACCAAAGAAATTCAAAAGTACGTAGTCGAGGGACATTCTAAGTTCTTAACTTTCTCCACAAATAATTTATTTTTCAAAGATACATGTAATGTTTTGAGAACAGCGGGAAAAATGGAATGAGCTTTCAAAGCAAGGACTTTATTTGTTTCGTTGGCATACAACCTTCTCTTATTTTATGAGTTGAATTTTTACAATTTTAAAAATGTAAAACACCATTTTTCCCCAGAGTAAAGGCTGTTAGTCCTTAATGTTTTTAAAGAATGATTATTATAATCTTTTACAGTGAGTAACTAAAAGTTGGACGTTGTTGTCACATTTCAAATTCGAACTACCAAGATACCGGGTGATAGTTAAAAAAATTGATGCTCTTCTCTAATGTAAGAAGGCATCTTTCCCATGGATATTGGTATTAAAATGTAACAAACTTTATATTTTTATCAATGGGCATGTTTGCCTTTGTTTCAGTTTAAGAATAGGGTCTTGAAATATTTAATTAAGACACTTGCAATAATTATCTGAAGGTTAATTAATTTTGTCCTAATCTTGTGCCTTGTATATAAAGGTGTAATGGTAACAGTCCATGGCAATCCGCTAAAATACTGGCAATTCCACTTTCTTGTGAAGGGAAGTGTTATGGAGTTGCACAAGTTTTCTTGGAATATTATCGTTAAACTCTGGGACTGCAAAACTAAATGAGAGGTCTGTACACTAGCTGATTTTCAACAGAGCTTTGAAAATTTAGGAAATGTTATATTTTGGATTAGCGAATGGCGAAAAGTGGCCTTTTCAGATGGCTGATGTATACTTGATATGAGCTTGTGTTAATTATTATTTATTTATTTATGGTAAAGTAATACTCTTTATGGTGTACAGACCTGTGAACTGATATACTAGCCCTATATATATCACAACTGTTGTACCTTAACATTTAAATTAAGTTTATTGGTGCCTGCATATCTAAGCCCCTTGTAAATTATCTGTTACTGATTAGGTGAGTTTATGCTGGTACAATGCAAAACTGTAAAATCAAACCTAACTGTTCTCTTGAAATAATACTACAATATAACAAGCTTGAAGATTTGTTTTAGCCTCATCATTTGATATGTAGTATAATCATTTTCAAAACTTGACCAAGCTAAAGAGTATGACATGAGCATACACAGGAGGAAAAGATGTTGATGCTTAATTTAGATATAAGCAAGACCATAAAAGATTGATAGTATTGCTTTTCTATTTCAACATTAAGGGTTCTAAAATAAAATACACCATAATTTCTCTGGAAGGTCATGAATAAATTCAAAACACTTGGTACTCTTATATTAAGTCCATTTTTATGCACATATCATCAGTGTTCACTGATGATCATGACATGGAATGCAACTATGTATTGACTTTTGACCATCAAAATCTGTGTTAATAAAAATACAATTTCATATAACTGATACTCCACTAGACTGGTTATGGAGACTGTTTTGTAAACAATTTGCTTAAAAGGAAGGAACTAACACTTATGTTCTCCTAACATTTTTAAGGATATACAGAGAAGACCAATTGCTGTGATAACACGTAGAAAGGATGACAAGGCAGACAAGTTAAAGAGCAAGCTTTGTTGATCAATTCTGCGGTCTTGGAAACTGTAATATTGAGTGTGAATATGTACATATCACCTGCAGTTTGAGAACTGTCCCCTAGAGTAATGTTGACACTGAGATTGCAGCTGAAGAATTCCGTTTGGGCACTACCAGATTCTTTTCCTGCAGCAGCAAAATTAACAGGCCTGAAAACCATTAACTTTCTCATACAAATACCCAGACCTGCTCCAAGCACTGTGCCATATGCTACCGTAAGGTCATGTTTCGCATTATAGAGTCTGTGGCATTGTAATTCACTTACCAAACAACAACAACAAAATTTCCTGTAAAGCAGTCAAGCACAAAGTTCAAAAAACTTCATGTACTCTTTGCAATCTGTCTGGATTTATTTTTATTTTTTTGCTTCTTTCTTTATTTTTGTACACAAGGGAGGAACTGCTACAGGTAGTGAGTTACTTTACATCCATGATTGCTGGTTATTGTCAAGCCAGTACAAAAGGTTTGGAAAGGGGGAACTGGATAGGAGAGTGTGTATCACATTTTAACTTAATCTTTATCTCCCATCAAACAATTCCAATCCACCTCAAGGCAGTGCAATTAATTTGAAAAGTCTCTGCAACTAGTTGAAGCAGAAGACAGCTACATTCCGTGGTTTGTACTGTACTTCTAAATGACAAATGTGTTGAGAACATGACTTTATTAGGAACTCATTTGTAGTCTTCTGAGACAACAACAACTTTATTACCCTTCTCCTAACAGTACAAGTTACAATAAAGGAAATGAAATTATAGCTGACCATCCATCCCCCAATTTCCGTATCCTTTTTGTCCATGCCCAAGAAACTCGTGTCCTAGGCGGTGTACGTAGATTTGTGCCAACAGAAGGTAAACGCGCTGCAAGTTTTTGCCGTAACACAACTCAAGCATCTACATCTACATATGGTAACTTGCGAAATCTCAAGGACGTGAAGCAAGTATTGAAACAAAGATAAAAATAATTGATATTTTCTCTAAAACTCAAGCTTCTTGTTTACCTTGTTTTTGTTTTTTTGTTTTGTTTTCTCGACAAAAAAGGCGAATTTCTCAGATCAACGCAATCTCACATGTTCAAATACGCTTACGACTTAAGTTTTACAATCTGATAATCTTCATTTCTCAACCCTAGTAGTTTGGCATTCAAAGAACGTACAATTAACTAAATTGTTTATACTTCTTCGAGACGATCCGGACGATAGGTCATTCAGTGTCTCCGTACTCACGCTGTACTCTTAAAGAGCTCTTACGAGACCCTTTCAGATGTTCCAAAATTTTACTTCTCAAACAAGCGTCGTATCCAATCTGAATTTGACTGGTGACAAACTTACCAAACTCATCTTTTTTGTCATCATCAAAATTCAATGTCGCATCAAAAATTCATATTGTATTCGTCGATGTAGGTTTCGGTTGACACGGATTTGGCTGGAGCTTTCTTCCCGAAAACGTCTTAACGTCTTTTACAATTTTTCACATAAAAATACAGCTTAAAGAAGGGAAACTTTGAGAGCCGCAAGCTACAAGACGGCTTTTTGTCAGCCGCCATTTTATTTTTCAATGCCTTCATTTGACAGATTCATTCCAGCGGTTATCCTCATGAGAACGGGATTACGGAACATGCGCAGACAAAATGCCCCTCTGCTGGCAGGCATACAAATATGTTTTCTTTCTATCCCGAGGACAGCATGAAGAGCAGGCTGGTAAAACGCCAAGAAAACAAGATGGAAAGCAAAAGTGCGAGCCTCGAAACTGTTGAAGAAGCAAAAGAAACTCCCACCCCTTCTATTTACGCGATAGCAGCTGCTCACTCGTTATCAAAGGATATAAAACAAAAGTCACTGCATTTAATGAAAGTCAAAAGACGGCATGGAGACTGGGGACAGTTTGACCTGATGCATGCTTGGTCTCCGGAGGACTTCATGAGTGGGATGGGCAGCAGGCATGGGAGCGGGCTGGCAAGAGACAGCTCACTGACTGAAGACAGCTTGGCGATGGCCCGGCCATTTGTTATGGAACCTCTAAGGATATTTCAGGTTTGTTTTAAGTTTGGTTTTCACTATGACTCCAGTACCAAATAGATGCACGTGAAGTGCTTAAAAACGTGTCCAACAGCTTTCGATCGCAAGCGAGGCGCGCTTGACTGATAGTAGAGATTGATTGACTAAGCTTTCTTCGTTGCCAAAGAAATCCGAGCGCAAAACGTCACTCGACACTCTGACGCCGGAGTGTCCTCTTTCCCACGCAGGCTTAGATGCGCTTGTTGTTAAATACTTGAGTTTTCATTGTTTTATGAAGTCAACCTTATTTGGTCAAAACAGAAGTATTCTCGTACCTTGGCTATGTGCACTGTGGCGGTTTAACTTGTTTTCATTACCCTCCATTGGGGAGACGCCTTTCCAAAATGAACATTGCTTTGTTTTCCAAGGCACACACGAACACCTAACTTAACCTTTCATAAACGGACATTTCTTCTAAGATTTGAACGTGACCGTTTGTTGTCAAGTCAAAGGAGATTCGATTGCAATGACACCTTAATAATATATAGTTCATATATTTTCTTCCCAGGAACACAGGGTCAAACCCATTATTCAACAAGTATTGGAAACAAACTTAGTGGATCACAGATACGATCCTGACTTCTGTAAAGACGTAACGGTCAAGATGACCGAGGAGATTAAGGAACGAGTCAAAAAGCTTTGTTATCCACGATACAAATTCGTTTGTCACGTGACGGTAGGGGACGTCAATTCGCAGGACGTGAAAATTGTGAGCCGGTGCGCATGGGACTCAGCGGTTGACCGTTTTGCGGAGTACGAGTTCAGAAATTATCATCTATATGCAGTTGGAATTGTCTTTGGAATCTACTGTGAATAGTGCGCAGAGTTTGTGGCTCGGTCGCTCACAGTCTCTTCCTCTTCAAATGTGATCCCCTTCAAATGTGGAGCGCAGTTCTATTTAACACTTAGATAATGAGCTCGAGATTTCTATCGGGTGATAGCTGATGAGGGCGCACCCCGAATCAGCTATCAAGCATAGAAATCGAGAGCGAATAATCTAATTGTTTTAGTATAAATCTACTAGTCGTTCAAAACTAAACAAGTAAATTATCCAAATCCTCCTCGCAGACAGTTCGAAAACGCGAAGAAGCGGACTCCATTTTGCTGACAACGCTACTCACTATCTGTCACAGAATAGATAGCGAGTAGCGTAGCCAATAAGAAAACGGCATTCGTGTTCATGATATTGGCGAGGCTTCGAGATAAAATTGAAAGGATAAGTAAATTTTCCACTTTTGTGCAATCATTTGTTTCATTCAGTCAATCAGCCGATCAATCAATCAATCGACCGATCGAACAATCAGTCGGTCAATCAATCAATCAATCAATCAATCAATCAGTCAGTCAACTAATCAGTCGATCGATCAACCAGTCAATCAATCAGTCAATAAATCAACCAATCAATCGATCGATCGATCGATCGATCGATCGATCGATCGATCTATCTATCTATCTATCTATCTATCTATCTATCTATCAATAATCGACTGAACAATAAAGCAATGATTCAACTGATTTTGAATTTTGCGATATTTGAAAATGCCAATTGCTCTTCCAGAAGTCTTAATAAGAACATGTGTTGTTTTGCATTTACTTTGTATGTTTGATATGACAAGACCTACACATAACACAGTCAACTGTTTAAAGGGAGCCTACCATTTTTGGTGTACGTGTCGCATAACTTGTAAAGGACTTGTAGATCTACCTTCATTTATCTTAGGGAGGTTTTAAGCCAGCGACACCGTTAGCTGTTTTATCAGTGGTAGGATTGATATGGTAAAAAATTACCAAGAAGTGTCAGAAATGTTAAAAAAAAACCCAGACGTTTGGGGTGTATAACCCCTCTTCAGTGTGACGGGTTTTACACCCGAAATGTCAAATGTGTTTATTAAAATTTCTGACATTTCTTGAAATACTCCTTTACAATATGAATCCTACCACTTATACAATTGAAAGTGTCACGCAACACTAATGAACTTTCCGTTTAGTTTCTTTAGTGACCGATTTTATTATCCAACTTTAATTAATTCTATTATAATAACGCGCGAAAAGACTACAAATTGCAGTCGGTTTTGTAGTGCGAGCGCGTTCATCCTTTCTCCCGGTTTCTCATAAGTTATAGTTTCTTTGGTTCTTAGTGTAAAACGAATAAGTGGGAAAAAAGTGTCTCATGAGATCTGTTGTTGTGTATGAATCAGATCAAAGAAAATATCCACACCACTTGATTTAGTCAAACTATGTTTTTTTTTTTTTTGCAGTCGTTGGATTTTCCGTTAATTTAACTGACCTTTTAATTGTGCAATAAAATTAAGTTTCATAATTATAACTTCATTTAGCTTGTGCAAATGTGGAACTGACGTAATAACTAATTCAACACTGCTGGTGAGATTCATCTATTGAAATTGGTTTTAACTGTAGCACTGAAACTGTCCGTGTCGCCCCTCATTTAAATATTACAAACTGTTGTCTCTTCCTTTTGAATTCGTTTTTTTTTTTTATTTTCACTGAAGAAGGCCAGAAGCATATGCACTTGTTCAAGATAATGGGATGTGACTTTAACTGACAAGCGCAAGGTTAGCCTGCGAACAACATCTCTTATTGGGATCCCAGGAGCAAGTTATTTCCCGGAAAACGTTCACGGACGAGCGGCCTCAGCCTCCCGCCTCGCCACAAACCCCTCGCAGCAAAGTAAGGGCCCGTTTATATGGTCTCGGGTACCCGAGACAACCCTCCTCCCCGAGACAACTTTACCGAGCGTTTATATGAGAATTGCGTGACCGAGACAAAGTTCACCCTACTTTGTTATTCATAGCACGTCTCAAATTTACAAATCCCCATTTGCCCTTCTTTCTTTGTATTTGGTCGCTCTTTGATTGAATTTCGTCAATATTGATTGAAAATTTCCTTCCTAGGTTCATTTTTGCTTCGATACTTCTTTTTATAAAAGGACCAGTGAGCCATCAGCCAATTCGAAGTTCATAACGTGTCACATAACTTAGCTTCGTACTTAGCTCCGAATCAGTTTCTTCCCCACTCTATATGATCACTGTGGGTAATGCCGGCTTTTAAAATGTAATTCCTTGAAATAAATTTGCGTTTTTTAACTCAAAAATTGGACCGAAATAGCTTTTTTTCGCATACGCGCATATTTAACTTTCGGCCGTCTCGTCCCGGGTAGGCGAGACAAAGTGTTTACATGAGAAAAAGTTGTCCCGCTTGCCAGGGTTACCCTACCTGCCGAGGCGAGACAACTCGCCTACCCGAGTTGTCTTGCCCACCCGAGTTGTCTGGCCCACCCAAGTTGTCTCGCCCATCTCATGTAAACGGTTGGTAAAACTTTTCAAAGAAATAAGTGGAAAAACAGCTTGCCCACGGTAACTCGAGGGGAGGGTTGTCTCGGGTACCCGAGACCATATAAACAGGCCCTAATGCATTGTAAGATCGAGACAAGGGAGCTTTCTCGCAGAGTAGCACAAGCTGAAATATACAGCACTGTGGATTCACATCATCATGACAACACAATGGTTCAAACACTCTGCAGATTTTAGATTTCAGTTCGTCTTGACTGTTGGCGCTTTTTACAACAATCCATATGATTTATTGCATATACATCATTCACAATCCAACTTATGACAAAACACTGCATAAATATAAAACATGAAAGGTTGCTTGAGTTATAATGAAATAGAATGGCGAGGTAACCAAAGCAGCTTGAGTTTCGGTTGCCGTTCGTATGCCTGCGCATATGTCTGCATTATCTCGATTTATATTTGTGACACAACGAACGAGGAAACAGAAATTCGTTTCCTTCCGTGAATACTAATGCCGACGATTGTGACTTACGTTGAATGCTGTGTTCGCATTGTACTTAAATAAAGCAACCAGAATAGGGCACCATGAACCATTATCGCTGAATCTACTGCCCGATAGCAGGATTTACAAAGGCTGTGAAAGAACTTTATTCCCAACGCATCACTAAAGCCGCGGGCTACACGAGCGATTTTTTGCTTGCGATAATGTTGTCCAGATGAACTCATTGTTTCTCAAGCAAATTCGAATGTGTTGATGTAAAAATCCTCGCTCTTCACTCCTGGCTAACCAAGGACGTATCCACTTAGACCGCTTAAGTTTTTCTTTCTCGCTCTGTTTTTCTTCGTCCATGAAAAGGACATATTGCGGACAAAACAGCAACATCGTCACTCGCCATTTTGTTTGTTTATCAACAGATAAATTCAAACCCAGTCTTCCTTAGTAGCGCGAATCACGAAAATTTGTCGCCAAGTGTAGCCACCCCCGGCGTTCTGGCGACGCGACAATTTAAAAAAAATCGCATCACCATCGCAAGCAAAAAATCGCTCGTGTAGCCGTGGCTTAACTCTTTCCTTCCCAAGAGCCTGCTACTTAATTCAACATATTTTGGGCAGTTAATAGTCTGGGACTCTTATCTTCTCCATATATGGAACTACTAACAAAATATCTGTTGTCTTGAAATACTGGGGACTCAGACTTCAGGGTCACGTGATGTACGCGAGTGGCTGTTGTTTTTCGATTGAGTGGAAATCGCTCTAGTGCGATAAGATTGTCGCTTTTAGGGTGGTTTTTTTTAGCCATTTTCCTCTGCAGAAGCCCCCAGGCTGACATTGTTAAGCTAGAATGTGGGTAAAGGCGAGCCTTTGAAAGAATATACATTTAACAAACAAGGCTGATATTACGTGAGAAAAGTTGACTTTGCGAGACACCAACATGACCGAGACTCGATAAAGTAGGGCTGCAACCATGGACAGCTGTTTCGTCCTTATAGGGACTCGTCGGCATGGTGTAGCAGATTTAAAAGACGCCAGCTTCAATGCGAGCGCCAATAAATTGTACAACGAAGCCGTTCACGATATCAAGTTCCGTACCTTGGACTCCCTTGCCATCCGATCCACGCGTTGCCACGCCACGTGGCCCGGATAGCAAGGAATCCAAGTGTCAGGATGGTGTCTCGCAAAGAAAAATGTAGATTAGCCGCTACCAATCTTAACATTAAAACGCATGGACAAAACCATGCTAAAAAGTGAGAGGCTAAAAGGTGATAGGCAGTTTCATGTTGACGGAGATGCCAAACACGCTCTGTTGTAATGATGGACTCAAAATGGAACCTGTCTCTCTTGTCTTTCTGCGAGTGGATTTCGGTACCTATCAAGGCAATTCAGGGCTAGTTTTGACCGGTAAAAAACTCATCGATGCAATATTTTGCTGGTAGCACCGGGTGGCTCAAGACAAAAAAAAACTATGAAATGGACCGAAGGATAGTTCTATGCTCGAGGCGTGGTTAAATCTCCCAGAATTCTTTTCGGGCGTGAGGCGAGGCCAGTTGAGACACACGAGATCGGCTATCAGAAACGGGCTGAAGCGTGGTGACAGAAAAGCTCAGAGAAACTTTTCATAGCAGATACCAGGGAGAGAACTTGAGGTTTGCTTTAAATGTAGAATTTTGGTTTTTGAACAAAGTTTTGGATTAAAAAACTTCACGTGAAAAAAGTGCAAGTTTTGGTGTCATTCTTCTAAAATGGGGAGTCCCTCAAGGTTCATGCTTAGGTCCTCTCCTATACACTATCTATGCAAGTGATACTTGCATGAATACTTTAAATCTTTTGTAAAAACACATCTTTTTAAGAACTCTTATTAGTTATTTATAGATTAGATTTTTAAAATAAGTTTTTGAATTTAATCTTCACTACAGTCATTCACATGTATGGAACATCTTGCACCTTATACATGTTAGTTGTTGTAATGCGCATCTGAACACTTCTGTTAAGATTTGCGCAATATAAATATGTAATTTATTATTACAAAAGGACTTATGGAAATAATAACTGTTTCACGGTAGATCCCTCGTAACAACATGAAAAGTTTAAGAAGAGACGGTTTCTAGATTTGCCTTCAGTTAGTATTTTTATGCATGCCTTGTTTGTACTGTGGTACAAGAAGGTCTTATGCCTTCGCTAACCCAAACGTTCAAACTACAGGAATAATTTTGTTGCATTCAGGTACAGTTCAATACGGGCATACATTGATGGCTTAAGGTAACAATGCTTACGAAATCCACACAAAAGGAAAATATATCAGAGTATGCCTGTTTTTAACTGAGCCTTATTTTGTGTGCCAAGACTATATATATGAAAGGAGAATTCGATATCTGAAGTCCTATGGGTCTCGAGCCTTTGCTGCTTCTGCCGCCGGAACTCCCGAACAGTTTGCCTGATAGCATCCGCTCATGTGACAATTTAGTTCTTTTAAGGCCTAGCTAAACAAGGGAACATTGTTGTCGAAACATTAGTGAGGAAACAAATTCCCAGTTTAGCCGCGCGGGAAACGTTTGTTGCGGAGACGAAATTTGTGTCCGGGAAATAAAAATGATTTGGGCCGAAAGTTGGGAACATTTTTTGTTTCCGAAACACAAAATTTGTTTTTGCAACAAATGTTTCCCGCGCGGCTAAAGTGGGAAATATTTGCGTCTTCAACAATGTTTCAGCAACGATGTTTCCTAGTTTAGCAAGTAACTGGGCATTCTGGGCGATGTTCTACATTAGTTTGTGTATTTTTTGGATAGGAAAGCGCCGCAAAACAATCCTATTTTCTCCTCACACGAAGCTATTTATCTGAGGTGTTGGTCGTGTTTTGCTGTAGCGGTGCTGGGCTTGGTAGCTCTATTGTGCTGTGGCTTGGGTTTGAAGGGGCCGGTATTGGTGTCATGACCGGCTTGTGGGATCGGAAGTTTGATGTGAGTGACAATGTGGCTGGGTAAGTGATTTGGGACGCAAGTGTGTATACCTTATCAATTAATTAGTATCCTTACCATCCCACGCTGACTGGCGGTGGTGGTGGAGCAGCGCGTCGGATGTGTATCCTTTTCCTACGAATGGTGCTGGTGGGATTTGGATACTATACGATCTTGGATGTTTTTTGTCGGTAATGCGACCGTACGGCCACGGGTTGCCAGATTGGGGTGACGGAGGCTGTGTATAGACAAATTGGCCAATATCAATTCTATTCTGTGCTTGGCCTGCTATTTTGTCAGAGTACTCTTTGCCAGTGGTTCTTTTGTCTTGATCTTCTCGACAACCGAGTTCTGGTTAGGTGTTGGGAGTGTTGTTCTGGTCCGATGGTTCAAGAAGCGCTGGGCAGGGCCTTTTAGAGGTGTGTTGCGATAGTTGAGCAGGGAGATGCGGAAATCTCCCGATTTGTTGAGAATCGATTCCAATACGTTTGCCGCCTCTTAACCTTCGTCGTTGTCTCGGGAATTTCAGGGACTTAAGGTGGTTCGTTGGAAGCCGTAGTGAAAGTCCCGGTATTCTGATCTGGTGAATTGGGGCCGTTATCGGTACGGCAGGTGCGTAGGAGACCAAACCTGGCAAATGAATAGAGGGGATTAGTTTCTAAAGAAACTGTGGAGCTGCGTCTGTGGGGGAGTGAAACACGAAATTGGTTTTTCAACGGAGTTGATAATGTAAATTGACCACCGTAAAGGGATTCGATTAGGTGACGTCTTGAGCGTTAGCCCTTCGTCGGAGCTAATCGAGTAATTGTGGGTTCTGTATGGTTTATATACAGAAAATGGAGCTACGCTATTGGTGGTAACATGGTAACGTGAGAAACAGGAATAAATTAATTAAATGAAAAGTGCTCATTGATGTATGCTTTGGTTGTGTTGATGACTGTGGTAAGAAGGGCGTCGGGGAGTTCGTGTACCTCAATGCAATCGGAGAAGCGAGAGACCTTGAGAAGGTATGCTTTTTGGTAATGTGTGAAAATGTCTTGGCTTATCAGATGCCAGGGTTGTGTTGATATTGGCAGCGATCTCATGGGTTTCTTTATCGGTGTTGAGCCATCATGATTGCGCGCGGGGGTAACAGTTGTTGCACATTCCTAAGATGGCCTTCCTCACGTCCGTCCAGAATATTACCTCACAGGCCATGGGAGTGTTTGACTCCACACCGAAGATGTTAGCGTAAACATAGTCTTAGGGATCACCAGTTGAGTGCCTTTGTAGATTAAGTCACTCTGGACTATCAGCTCTTCTCCGTAGTTCCAGAGGCTTTGTGGGTTGTGTGACTTTCTTTCCCTCAGTTGGCCACACTTGGAGGATTGCTAAGCAATTTTTCTAGCTTAATACAAAATATTTTTGTTACTTGTCTAATTTCGCCACCTTCTCCAAGAATCTTCGAAGAAATATTATTCGAATTGTGCTTTATTTTCTTGTGATACGTTTGTTGTGCTGTTGTTTCTGAACGGCGGTCAATTCCTGTTGACTGCTGTAAACGATTAGTTTGTACCCTTTATTTTCTTTTCTAGGGGCATTTTATGTGTCAAAAAAACCCCGATTTTTCTAGCTTAATCAGTACAAGCTATTTTTATTACTAGCTAAATGTAGTCTTGTTTAATTTCTCCACCTTCTCCTTCTTCGAGCAAACAGTCGCATCGTACTTTGTTCGCTTGTAGTGTTTTTTTGACCCGCTTTGAATTCCTTTACGCTTTCATCTGAAGGTAGTTAGGACTCAAGAATGTCTGTCGTTTTTTGCAAACGTTTGCTATCCAAAACTCTTCGTTTTCCCTGCTGCTGCTCAATTGCTTTGGACACAAATTAAACTGGTCGAAATAAAGCCATGCAAAGTTGCTCGGTGAGAATGTGCAGCTGCGATTCTAGGCTTGGCCTGGCTAAATATATATATGGTCTTCAGCTTTTCTTTTTTTTTAATCGCTACATAACAGACTGGAATGGTGTTCCATCGAACATCATGCATGCACCTTTTTTTTTAAGCAGTTTTAAGTCCTATCTATTACATTATTTGTGTCAATTTTAAATCAGATGTAGCTTGTGAGTGACAAGTATGTAATTTAATTAGGTTAGCTTTGGATTGTATTTCAGTTTTACTTCTTAATTTTTAGTGTCAATCTCAAATCAGGGGTGACTTGTGAGAGACAAGTATTCGATTTAATTTGGTTAAGTTAGCTTTGGGCCACGTTTAAATTTCACCTCTTAGTTTTTAGAATATGTAATATTAGATAATATTCTTTGTATGGGAATTTAGTTTCTCCCAATTATTCTTCAGTCATGCACATTTTTTGTTTTGTATCAACTTAGTTGTATTCGCATGACAAAGTATTATTAAACTTAAAACTTAAAATTAAACTTAAAGTAAGCTCTTTCTCTTTGGACTTCCTTCTCCTGCATGCAGTCTTTCAATTAATTTTATTCATAGCTGGTCACACCAATCTTGTGGTATGTTTGGATGACATTTGGCATTAATGTTTAATGCGAATTTTTGATGTTTCATGAAGTATGTTGTGCAATTTCAAATGTACATGGAGAAATGAGTTACTAGTTCTTACCTTTCTTGCAAAATAGAAAATCAAGTTAAGATGGCTAACACGGATTTCCAGCACTTTTGTTTTGATGAATCATTACTTTAAATCCTCATACCACTACTAGTGGTATCAACCAAATGCCCAATATTTTATTATCAAGTTGCTCGGTCTTGCACTTGGCTGGCCAGAAGAACAGCTGGATTTCTTTTTGAAAACACAGTAGGTGCATTGATTGATGAGCTTAACGTTAGCAAGCAGTTTTTTTTGTGATAGTAAGGTCAAGAAGTAACTGATCAAAATAAATATCTTGGTCTTAATTCATATCATCTAAATATTTTTATTCATTTCCATGTATCTTTCTTTCATAAATTTTTTGAGACATACATATATCCAGAGGATACACAATTTCCGATTTTCGACTGTCTCATGGGAGGCTGTGGATAATTGAAATTGCATTCATTATGAAGTGATGATCTGAATCACTATATATCTGATGTGATACTGATTCAAAGGAGCAATTACCAGGCTTCTCCACCAATTGCTAGTGGCTGTAAACCATAGCTAAGTAGCCTACAGTTGAACGGGGTAACAGACCTGTCCTTAGGTATTGCTCTAAGATGTTAAGAAATGTTTTCTTTTAACAATTTATAGATGCAAACTAGCGTTGCTGGTTCTTTTTTACACAAAGTATTAAAGATTATTTTTAAAAAACCTACCTCAATATTTTTATTTTGCTTTTTTAACATCTCCAAACTCAATTTGCAAACTTAAGGAATTTTTATTACTTTACTCAATAGAACACTTGGTTTTAGGAGGGGTGGTGGTCCAAATCCGTAAAAGGGAATTCATATCTGCTAGCAGTTCTGGACTAGGGGATTGAAATCTGATCCACAAGCAGATCTGGACTGGAGGGTGCAAATCCGTGGGGGGTCCGAATCCGCTGTGCCACTGGCTCAGATCACCTTTCCAAACTATTTTCTACAGCATTGGGTCTGTAGCTTGAGTGAGGTCAGATGGGTGATATGACAAGCAGACTATATGTAAATGCCAGTAGAAAAAGAATGCTTTTGGAGCTTCGCTTTTAGGCTTGGCTAAATATATATATATTATTTAACTGGTGCAAATTCTATAAGGACGTCGCAGAAGTGGCTGAACCCATTCTCTCCATAACTCGGCCGTGAAACTTCACAGGGGCACAGAAAATCGAAGATTCAATCGAATCCCAAGTTCTAACACGAATAATTTAAGATCCAAAAACATTTTGGGGGTTAGATGCAATCAACAGAGCGCCGCTGGGTAATGGAAGAACTAGTCAGCGTGGCAACAAGAAAGGAGGTTATGAAACTTAAGAAATTCACAACCAATCGAATTTATCGAAGTTAAAACAATTTAAACACGAAGACGCGCTATAAAAGGAAAAGCTTCGCCCATTGTTTTAATTGCATTTTTAGTTTTACTGTCACCATTGTGCGATGGCGTAAGCAAACCATTTCTAATTTGAAAATTAGATTTCAGAACAATTTCAGAACATATAGACCTCCACATATTCTTCCTTCCTTCGATAAAAGTCACTGAGGAACTCGAAAACAAGAAAGGCAAAAAAAAAAAAAAATACTACAATAGTGCAAACTTGTTACTCAAAAGCGGTCTTTTATTGCACAAATTTTCACGGGGTTCTGTATGGGTTGACGGTTGATTGACAAATGATCCGGACGTACCTTAGGTACCGCTCCTTATATAGAGCGTCTTCGTGTTTAAACTATCTTCGATTTATATGCTAATTTGTGCAAATTCAAACAGGGAGCTCACGAGAGAAGCAGGTGTAGCAAAGACAACATCTTTCTCGATAGTGCCTTCAGAGCTAAGAACTTTTTTGGAAACGTTGCCTTCAATTATCAATTTTGAAACAGTTCAGTGTAAATACATCGCCGAAAACAATGTCCAAGCTGGTTTTATAGAGCACATGGGAACAAAGGGCAACTGACCATCCAAAAACTCAAGGTATGTCACTACATATTTCCCTTCAGATGTTATGGCTCACCTGAATATTAACCAACACTTCATAAGTAGTAAATGAGACATCAGGCATTTGTATACGCCTCGTTTTATAGTTTAAAAGGCACACGGTTAAGTCATGGACTCACCACAGGGAAATACCGAGGTTTTCCGCAAGCTTTTCGTTGCAATTAATTCGAGCATTTGCTCCGTTATCCGTAATTATCTTCGAAGATAAGAGCTGGAAAAGATTCTCTTAAGTTCTTCAACTGAATGTGTTCGTAGTCACGCCGGTTGAACAGTGGGCGAGTCTTTTCCTGTATATAGCAAGCAAGGCTGATACTACGTGAAAAACTTGACTATGCGAGACACCAACATGACCGAAACTCGATAAAGTAGGGCTGCAACCGTGGACAGCTGTTTCGTCCTTCTTCAGCATGTTGTAGCATGTTCAGTTCTTCTTCAGCATGGTGTAGCAGATTTAAAAGAAGCCAGCTTCGATGGCAGCTTCAATGCAAACACCAGCATTTGCGGGTAAACGATGTTTTCCAGCTTTCATTGACTCTTTAACTCTCAAAAATCGGTTAATATATCTCTACGTTCGCAGACAGTTTTATTGACTTTTGTATTCGCGTGAATTTTCAAAAACGCTCAGTGTTTTGCAGGATTCACCATTCTGTTACCAACCGATATAATAATAATTAACAATTATTCACCGAAGTGGAGGTGAATAGTGGTGGATATTTACCGAGCCGCTTCGCGGCTCGGTAAATATCCACCACTTTCACCTACACTGAGGTGAATAATTGTTTTAGTATATACTACACAAGCTGAATTATTAGCGGACCAAAACATTACTTTTTGTGTGACAATATAACGACAAGCGATCGGAAATTGTAAAATCTCGCGCCGGCTGCTCGGAGGTGAATAGTATTTGCTAATCACCTCCGAGTTAATTTATTAGAGCGCGCGAAATGCACTATTCACTTGTGTGGTATATACTAATAACTATTATTATTATTAATGCTATTATTAATGCTATTATTATTATTATTATTATTATTATTATTATTATTATTATTATTATTAATGCTGGATTCACGATTTTCACGATATATCGTGAGAAAATGAAAATTCCCGGCGCTCTGAGCGTTTTCTTGTTTGTTTGGCTTTTTGCATTTTCTGGCACGACATGTCTTGAGTTTGCAAGAGTTCAAGAGATTTAACGTCAACAGATCTGTTAATGCTCGAAAAACAATTAAATGCTCGGGCATTCGCTGGCGTTTTCTTGCGTTTTCTCCAATTCATGTCAATCAGAAAAACAGATGTTTCCCAGCCTCACTATTCGGTTAACATATGGAAAATGGCGAGCATTATTGTGAAGAACAGGATATGAAGACGCATGAGTGTAAAGACAAAAGAAAGGAAGGTAGAGCCAATGACAGTTACTCACAGTAAGAGGCAACATAAATACTTTAAAACTATGGCCATAGTATCCATCATAAGAAATCTTCTTGATTAATGAAGTAGCAGAAAAATGGAAAAACTTGCTTAATTTGCCGTAGACTGTCACATTATTAGGGAACAAAACGTTGTAAAAGGCATACAATTCTCGAGAAAGAACTGTATTGTCGAGTTGTCATAACCAAACAGCATATCGTAAATTGTAATAACACGTCGCAGTGCTCAAATAACACCAGCAAAGACCCCGACAAAACAGAGGCATACATGAACTTCAGTAGAGGGGTACGAATTCCTTATTCTTTGCTGGGAAATGACTCTTCTCGGATTTCTGTTGTATTCTTTGTATGTAAAGCAATAAGAATTTTTTTTAACAGAATTGTCTTCATAAGAAAAGAAGACTTCTCAAAATTAAAAAAAATCTCTGAAAAAGTCTCTTCATTATTAAAATGACAGCACGCTTTTCTTCATTAATTTTCCTTGAACAAATTTTCGCCCACGCTAAAATCATACGAACGGTATGTGTTAAGCGCATAGCCTAATTCACTTCAAACTCGGCTTTAGACTAATTGGCTAGTTATTGGTACTCTTCGCATATGTAATAGGACTACATGCTGTCCAATTTGGAAATACTTTAATGAAAACATTTCCGAGGATAGCAAAGTTGGACTAGGCCGCAGGCAGAGTCCAATTTCGCTGTCAGAGGAATTTTTTGAATCCAATTATTTCCAAATTTCTTTCAGATTTTTTATTAGATTTTAGAGCTGCGCCTCGCATGAGATACTCTTCCCGTTCGCGCAATCGCTTTGGTCTTTTCATTTTATTTCTGCCATTGATTTACTATATATGTATATATGTTTCTTATGAGACCAATAAAGTTGACAGACAAGTTGATAGACATAGTCCTATTACTTATTAATTTAACAGCTTCTGGGTCCAGGCAGGGTATGTTCAAGGACAAGCGCTGCGCAATTAATAACTGTCCAATTAATCATTAATTGGATGATTAAAATATAATAGGTAGGTCAATACTATAGAGTTTACTTATCTGCTCTATAATTGGTACCAGTTACAACATCAAACCAACGGGTTAACGCTTGAGTACACTGGTTCGACATAAACTTATCATGTGATTCGTACGGCCGCGCACGCGCAGGCCTATATAGAAAGTAATATTGCAATACCGGACGAGTTGATGTGCGCCGGTCCTGAAAAAGCCGTTCGGACTCAATCTAGCAACCTAACAAGGCTTTTCTTCAACCAATTTTGTGCCAAAAAATGAGGACCCAGAAAAAAGTGTTCGATAACAATCGTTTTGGAACAGACAAGCATTATTAAGTCCAAACTACTTTCACGCGAAAGTGTAAACGAAGAACTCAGCGCAGGTAAGAAACAACAAAACAGTGTTAGAAAACAAAGTACGATGCAACTGCTTTTACGACGTTTCTTGCAGAGAGTGGAGAAATCAGAAAAGTAACAAACTATCCTCACAGTAAGCGAGACATGTTGCAAAACAGTTTTAAAATAAATTTCCATAGAAAAGATAAAAAGGAGTACGCACCAGACAGTCTCTCTCCTCCGCAGAGGTTCGGTTATCGGTAAGGTGATCGGCTTCGATTGGCTGTGATCGGTAAGGCGTTAGCGTAACTGTCCGCTGTGCAAGGTGAGTGCAGGCGCAAGAAACGAGAGATCGATTGAGCAGGCGAGCCTCTGCCAGATTTCTGTCGTTTTCTTTGTTGTTTCTTGTACATTGAACGTTTTCTCAGCTGTCGTCGATTTGTTCAGCTTGAAACTTGGCGAAAGTCAGCATATATCTTGTGGCTACATTTCATGGTAGTTACTGTCGGGAGAAGATTTCAGAAGTTTGGGAAAAAAGGCAAAAGAGTCTGTCTCAGAAGGATCTTCGAATTCCCCCCTGAAACCCGTCGGGAGTGATGTGTGAGTAAGCGTAACAGTAGCGTTTGTGGCTTTTACATTTCATGAATAGAAAAATTTAGTCAGATTTTCACAGAAGACAAATCTTCAGTTTCGAATTAGTGTAATGAGAATGTTGAACATCGCATTTAACAGGGTTAAAAATCTTTTGAAACGTCGGTAGTGTACAAATTTCTGTTTTAGCGGGGAATTTGTCACATTATTTTAGCGCTGACCGGGAAAAAAGATTCTCGCCTTTGTCAAGCGTTTTGGATAACGGTCGTTCGGAAATAGAAAAACTAGAAGTCTATTGGTTTCCAAAGAGACCAGAATGATTTCATGACGATAAATCTAACTCGAGTTATAAATTTTTACGCTCGCCGAATTGTTTGTTTACATTGTTTCCGATGACCGGCGAAGATTTCAAAATAAAGAAGCACGTTAGCTGCTTTCGCGGTGTTTTATTTCATCTTTACATAAGTTCACTCTAGTTTTCAAATAGGTCATGTCTTAAGCTTCAAATTCGTGTAAAAATATTGTTAAGACATCGCATTTACCGCCATTAAAAAATTTTGGAAACCTGTAATAATTCATGTACGGGACGGTTAGCGGGAAGAATGTCACCTAATTTTAACGACTAACGCGAAAGAGATTCTGATCTTGTTTGGCGTTTTCGTGAACGGTCCTTCAGAAATACAGTAAGCTGAAGTGTGTAGCTTTCCAGAGAGACCAAAATCATTTCAGCTGCTAGAAGTTTCCTTAGTAAATCCTTCCCCTGCTTTCGCTGCACGGCTCGTGTATGCAGTCGATCCTAAAATGATCTATCCCATCATGACAAAATAAAAGGCCTTTTTGAAACGCATTATTCGCGAGGACAATAAATTTTCCCCAATTCCAAGCATTCAAGTACGTTTTCGTAAGCAATTCATCGCCATCATGCAAGCGAAGAATCGGGATTCGCGTCCACCTGCCATTTTACCGTCACGGGAAAAGTACGCTCACCACCCGACTTGGATAGACATTTTAAAAAATGCCTCCCCCGGATGACGGTCATATTGGGCGTGGTATCTGGCAGAGGCTCCCTCTCTCGCCCCCTCACTTCTTTTACGCCCGCGTGTACCTCGCTCAGCGGATTCACCTCCTTGAGCCTCTGCGGAGGAGAGAGCGAGACAGTTATGGCTAACAATCACTCCTGAATCACTCGGAACGCAGAGCTGCGACATTTCACGCAAAACCGTTGCTTGGCTAAGCAGACACAAAACCCTAAAGTGCTTTGATAGTTTTACTGTTGCTTCCCATGACCAGCTTCTTGAGTTAAAGATTCTCAGCGGCGAAATATCATCCAGCTAAACACCGTAACGAAGGCAGGACTACTACCACCTTCCGTAGCCACGAACTCGCTCGTAGGCCCGTACATTTTAAAATTAGAAAATACAGCCAAGCCATTTTGTCGTCCAAATGTTGATTCTTCCAGATTCAAACAAAAAGACCGCGAAACAATCAAGTTAGGCTGTAAACAGGGGCACCCAACGACAAGTTTCGGTAGATATCTGTTCGGTGGAGGGTAATTCGCCTTGCGCTTTCGGTGTCGATTAAAGAGTGCACTCGGATTTTCTTAACTAAAACGTGGCCTAAAAGATTCACAATGGGAAAATCAGAAAATCGGAAGGGCCGTAATTGCTTTTTTTGGCAGTCAAAAACGTCAGCTAGCATTTTCGGAAAGAAAATAGTTCCCTAGAAAGTTCGTGTAAAGTTAATTTTAGCTTGCATTTTCTCAAAGGAAGATTTTGTTCCCAAATATTTTCGGGTAATTAAAATTCCAGCTAGGAAATCCGAACAGATGAACTTCTTCTAGCTTATGAAAACATCGCTTTAAACAGACTTCAAACACCATAAGGTACTCAAAAATGCGTTTCTACAGCTTTTGGTTGATTTTGCTCGTTGGGTGCCCCTGTGTAAATCAACCGTCGCTTACTGCCGTTCACTGTTTACACTCTTTGGATGAAGATTATCTTTAACGTTTTCAATGAAGCGTGAATAGCGCTATTCTTATGATGACATTTTCGTGGCAGCTCTTTGACAACTTTCTGACAGCTTCTGAGACATGCACATGCATTTTATCGGCTTTCCCCCTCTAGTTTGACCTTCTCGTGTCTATTGAATAATAAAAGATTTAGCCAAACCTAAAAGCGGAGCTCCACGATTACAATTTTTTTACTGGTATTGAACAACTTCGCATGGGTTTCCTTGCGCCAATATTTTATGTTTAGAGCAGTCAACAAGAATTGACCATGGTTCAAAAACCTCAAAACATTAAAACATTACAAGAAGACAATATACGACGTGTATGTTTGCTCAAAAACAAATTTAAACAATCAAACAACAATGAAACATTTTCATCCAACGTCGTGTTGGACGAGCATGTTTGACCGTTTAGCCACATCTCTCAACATTGCATTTAATTGCCTTTCCAGGTTTGATCTAGATCAAACATTTTCATCAAACATTTCGCGTTACGAACAAATATTTGATCACTTAGCCACCCTAACCAACAAAGCATGCACAGCGAGTATAAAGCAATCAAATTAATGAAATAACGTCGCGGAGAAATTTCAGCGATAATACGCAAAAAATCGTTCTGTGGGCTCACTCTGTCAAGTGTTTGGTCAAACATTGTTTGTGCGTTTAGCCACCCAACGTTATGTTTGACGAACACTATGTTGGATGAAAATGTTTGATCTTTTAGCTGGGGCTTTCATCCTTTTTACGAGGACTCATTGCTATAGAGTGTTAATAAGATAAGGGCAAAAATTTCTTAACGCTGTTGAGGCACATACATCGAAAACAGCTAGCCAAGCGGAGTAAAAACATTCGTTCGCGATCGCTTGCAAACAAAACAATAAAACAAACAATTCAACTACTTCTTTGCGTCCACAACCAGTACAGATGATGGTTATTTATGTCCAGTCTTAAGAAAAATACAAGTTTCACTCCTGAACAAAAATAACAACGATTAAACCAAATGTTAAGCTCCAATTTAGTTACCGTAATTCAACTGTGTTGTAGAGGTTCTTTAAAATACATAGAATCTCCAAAATAGCAAGCGGTTTGTTCAAAGGGAGAACTTTTTCCACTAAGTTTGAGTTACTCGTTCCTCCTATTAATGGCGGTGAACTGTTAAGAGACCTTTCTTGGTGAGTTGCAAGATGCCGCGGTTAAGTGAAGGCCCTTGAAGCCTTGAATCATTTTTCAACCACACAATCCGGGCGTTATGAAAGTGGATCCAAGTTTTAAGCCTTTCACGAGAAAAATCTTTTGCTTTTCCTTTTTATCACCTGAAAATTCACCTTCTGGAGTATCTTTAAACTAGTTCCTGATTTTTATGCCTTTTACGCGAAGAACTTCGAACGAAGATGAAGGTTGTTTTGCTCAAAATGAAGAAACCAACTGAATGTGAAATTTCGAGCCGCAGAAGGCGCGCGAAATATCAAGTCTCGTTTTGGTTTGGGTGTCCCACACCTGGCTTGAGCCTGTGATCCAATCGAAAGCCAGTACCTGGTTATTATAGCGGAGCTCCGGCGGCCCGAAGGGCCACCAAGCGGAACACCAAGGTTAAGAAAATATGGCAACCCATCTGTTCGAGAAAATTTGGTTTTGGTCACCGTACTTACCGTACTTACGTCGTAAGTACGGACCGCCCTTCCATGTATGCGATGTGGAATGTTTCATTAATTGTGTGTTGTAACCCTCGTTTTTTGGCAGTTGCATGGACAACTGGATTTGACTTAATAATTAATAATCCAACATGGCGGCCATATGGCAGCGGAAGAGCTAGTTTACAGCGTACATATTTGATGGCGCACACATGGCGCATGCACGCGCACGGACCTCGCTACTCTCGGTCCGTACATTTGAGATGAAAGTGTAAAGGAATTAACCGCGGGCGAAAAACCGCAAAACTGACAAAACATTGCAAGAAGTGCGATGCATATGTGTCGTCATAGATTCTTGGAGAAGGCGAAGGTGGAGAAATTAGACAAGTAAGAAACATTTCTCGTAGTAAGCTAGAATAAATATCCGCAGGAAAGACAAAAAGGGGTACGAACCTGATAGTTTATATCAGCGAACGGGAATTGACCGCGGTTCAAAAACCACTTAACAACAAAACATTGGAAGAAACCAAAGTACGATGCATATGTTTCTTCGAAGGTTCTTGGAGAAGGTGGAAAATTAGTCAAATAGAAAACATATCTCACAGTAAGCTATAGGCTTAAACGCTCCTAAGAAAGATAAAAAAGAGTACGAACATGATAGTTTAGATCAACAATCACTCGAAACGCAAAGCTGCATAATGAGGCAATTTCTCACAAAATCGTTTCTTTGGCTAAACAAATACAAGACCCTTAAGTACCTTTGTAATTTTACTGTTACTTCCCATGTCTACCGAGGAAGCGGCAAAACATCGTCTAGTTTTAACGAATACAGAAATAAAAGGAAAAAATAAAACAAGAAAACAAACAAACAAAACAAATTGAACGTGAAGCACACTAGTTTTTGACATTTTCTTCACAGCCTTTAAACAACTTTCTGTTAGATTTTGAGACATGCCAATGCATTTGATCAGCTTTTTTTGTGTCGAGTTTGAGTTTCTGCCTTGAATAAAATTTCTCCTTTTTAAGAAAACGTTTCGATACCACTAAAAGATCATAAGTTTCTTCTCCTGTTGTCTTTAGTTTGTTACTGTTTTTAGAAATGATTTCCTGCCAAAATGCGGGGTATAGCATAGTTGTATTTAGTCTCGCACCCCGAAGAAGGCAGCATTGCCAAAACGTCGGTTTAATATGCCTAAAATAACAGCGTCTGGTTTTACAATTTTCGTATTAACATTACGTAACTACGCTGCGAAGGATTTTCAATCTTTATGACTTTTTACATTGGCTTACAAGCAAGGGTAGACATATGCACGACGTACATGCGGTGACATCATAACCAAAACCAAATGGGTTACCATATTTTCCATATTTTCGCGTGTTCCACGCGCGCAGAAGGAGCTCCGCTATAATGTCCGGCCATCATGTTTGATTTCAAATTATTCAACTTGGTGGCACGTTTACGCAAGTAGTGGGTTAAGAAAACAACTCCTGTTTTACAGTTGTCGTATTCATTTGTCTGGTCGCAAATTACATACTAGCAACACGCCATGCACTTTCAGGTTGACGCAGTGTTTCACAAAAGTCTAGTATTTTTTCCGCAAGTAGCTTGGCTTCAAGTTTTCCTGAATATTTTTTTGTACAGTAAATCTATATAAAGCGTGACAAATATTTTTGAAATTTGGATGGAGTTTTCGAATTTACGTGACAGTTTTCATTTTTCAGAGTTCCCGTGGGAATTTCTTTAGTTTGTTGTCGAAATAATGCTCTGAACGTTTCTTATACGTAAAAAAACATGACGTTTTTGAAAACTATCAATTATTTCATATGTATGGCAAATATTTTTCTGATTTAATGGGTCTTTTTCTGAAAATTTCCAGTAAAACCTTCAAGATTCCATTTGAATGCCGGAAGTAGCAAAGAGGAATTCAAATGTCCATTTCATTCTCGGAAATACTGGTCACGCGTGACGTAGATCGACCGTAAATACTAAGAGAACAGATCATAAGTCAACGAAACTTTTCTCTCTGACGTATTCAAAGAAGGACCATGTTGACTTTCAAGGCCTATATTCAGTAACGCCCCAATTAGACAACTTGGCTCTCAAGAATTACCTTCACAGTTTTTACTCTTTTTCAAAACATTGTTGTTCAAATGCCAATTACATAAGAATACGTCAAGGAACAAATAATTGTTTAGAACAATTTCATGTATTGTGTTTCAAAGACATATTCTGCTTAAGTCAACCCCCAGCAACTTTCGATTTTTGCATAAAAATATTAAAAATTAAGGCATCGTAGCTAAAATGATAAAAATGCCAGAAAATAGGTTACAATCACACTTCCTAGCATATCATTTCTTGGCGAAATAGTTATGTATACTCCAAATGTTTGTGGTATTTGGTGAGGTTAATTAAACAACTGTATTTATATCTTTTCTAAAAAAAAACTGCCATATTCTCTTTTTGATTATTACAGATTACAGAAAGTGACGCTGTCACCCTTCCTTCATGTCCAAATCAGCTGACGTCGCCATAACAACCGTGCAGACCACATTTATCATTGCATGCATCATTGGAAACTCTCTGGTGTTAGCTGTGATAAAGAGATATCCCCAAATGAGGTAAGTAACTGTATATAGATAATAAAATCATTGCACTGGATTAGCTATTAAAAGGCAATTTAGTCCATGTTTGCCTCTCAAGAAACGTGTCTAATAGAAAGGATTCGGTAGTTGCGTGTACATGTTGAAATTGATCATACCAAACAACTTAAGCTGTTTATTATTGTTGCTGAATGGTGGTCGTCTTAAAGCTTGTCCCAGGGGCTTTTTCTATTGAGTTTGTATGCAAATATCGGGCTGGGAACAGGCTCACAACATGTTTGCACAATTAGGGACTAAAGGACCGGTAAACAATTATGTATTCTCTCGCTGGTCACCAAAAGCTTAGAAGTCGAGATAGTTTCATTTCAGATCTCTGTATGTGTTGCTCTTTTTAAGGAACTACCGGACCCCAAACAGCAAATAATTCCCTCCATTTACAATTTCAACTTACGTTACTCAGCAGGCAATTCTGGGCAAGGCTACTGTGCGATTGTGTAGAGTGATGTTCATTATTAGTATGCAGGAAATCCAAGCGAACGCATTTATTGGTATGCAGGAAGTTAAGGGAAGTCAGGGGAAATCACTAACGGGGCGGAAGTTCCGGGAAGTTATTGACGAGGCTTATCTTTGCTGAAGATATACTTCTAGTGTTAATAGTGCATAGGTGAAGGCGTGAAGTATGCTGGTAAAACATTGTTACTACCAGCTTCTTTTAACGGAAGAGTCCATCTGAACTGAAGTAATGCGTCCTTCTCAATGGATTATAAGATCAATGACATTAAAACTGTGTGATATGAATGTCTTTGATTACTGCGCCTTTCAATAACACGCGAACTCTGAAATTGAAATCTCAACTGACAATTGCGTTTTTTTCGTCAATCAGATTTCCGGGGCTTCCGATTATTGCCGGCCATCTACTACCTCCACTATCGAACTTCTTTGCTTTGCATTGGAGAATACCATATTTACATGTAAACAATGATCTCTCTCCAAACAAGATAGTTAGGTTCTTGAAAGTGGAAAAACATTTGTTTATACAGTACTGACACTATACAGCCGGGAAACCCGAGGACTCTCCTATTCTGAAAATCGCAATGGCGGAAAGCGGCGATCACTTGTTGGCAAATAAGCTTAGTTTGCTTTTTTTTTTTGCTTCTCTTCTCTCTGTCTAAAATAAATTAATGAAAGAATTTTTCGAGTATATACAGAGAGTGATATTTTACTCATTTTTGACCCATACATGGATGAACTTCGTAACTGGAAATGCATTTCTCACAGAAGAAAATTACGCAGTCGATTCCTACGCTTGGCAGACTCTTAGGTAAAATTGGTCTTTTGTTTAAAATGGTTTGTATTTCCTTTTTAGTTCTTTTTTACTGCTCATATTTTGTGGGTAAAGGGTATAATTGCTCTTATGAAGTAAACATAACTTTCAAAACATTGTTTAGGTTGGCGAATTGGTCGGCGAATTGCCTAACCACCATTCATTCTTCAACCATGAATTGCCTGATCAGCTTCATTGTCGACTATCAGCGTTTCTTCTGAGTCCGGACGTTCCATGGATAGGTCCTCAAATAAACTTTCCGATTGACTGTCAAAAGAAACGTAAAATAGATCGGCAAACTTATCCGCCATGCTTGAAACTGCTTTGGGCAATGAGATTCAGAAATCATCTTGGGGAGCAGGGATGGCGCAGTGGTGAGAGCACTAGCCTCCCGCCGATGTGGCCCGGGTTCGATTTCCGGACTCGGAGTCATATATGGGCTGAGTTTGTTGTTGGTTCTCGTCCTTGCTCCGAGAGGTTTTTCTCCGGGTACTCCGGTTTTTCCCTCCCTCAGAAACTTACATTTCCAAATTCCAATTCGGTCTGGATAGTGTTCCCAATTAGCACCGTGTGTGCTAAATAAATAAAGTGATTTAGTTTATTTGTTTATTTTTTGTCGATCACGGCTTCTCGGTAGCAATCGGAAACCGCCGGAAATTTGATTGACGGCAACGAAAAACGCACTTCAGAGTTCGCGTGTAATTGAAAGACGCATCGAAAGAGAAGTGCTAATGTTAGGACAAATGTAAAGGAAACGCCTTTAAGAATTTTACTCTTATTTAGGATTCCCATAAATTATCTTCTGGTGAATCTGGCAGTGGCGGACATGTTCTTCTCGACATTTCATATAACGGAGCTGGTTTACCGTTACATCTACACACATCCGGACGGAATAGCTGGAAAAGTTGTATGTATACTACGAAACGGCACCTTGCAATGGATCGGAGCTTTTGCTTCAGCCTTCACTGTTGCTGCAATTGCTGTAGAGCGCTACTTTGCTGTCATATATCCCCATGAGAACAAAGGAAAATTAACCATGAATAAACTCAAGGTATGCCACTACATGTTTCCTCAAGGGTAAATCACTCTAAATATAATGGCTTATTTAACGACTTATCTCTTCCAACTCCACTAGCTAAAGAGAAAAATATACATGTCATTCTTATCTCTTTTAACTGCATCAGAGGAAATATTGGACCACAATACAAATATTTTAGATATCGCGCCCATCTTCTAAGGGAAAATTTATACCACGTTTGAGGTGCTACATGATGTCAGCCTTAAACATGATGTGTTCATAGTGAGTATATCTCTCACATTTCGAAAAAAATTAAGTTAGACGCGAGAGGAGAGCAGTCTTGAAGTGAAAATTTAGAAGTCACTGGTTTGGCAAATCTACGGTTTGGATTCTCATGTAACTCTTTGTGAACAAAGCCTCCCCACGTCAAATAAGAAATAATTGCATTTTCCTTAAAAAGGAGGATAAATAAATAAATAAATAAATAATTTGGGATTTGGGAAACCTTCTTCTCTGATCGCCAAAAAATCTAAATTATTATATTATTCAAGGACTCTTCTCCCGGAGGGTGAACTTTCTAAGAAATCGGTCCACGTTTTCTTTTCAAAAACGCAATTTAAAGAGGCACGAAACGACCCCAAAAATCCCCGCGGTCCATCTTAACTGTGCTCATAGCACATTTGGTCTCTTACAGTATTTCGCCATTCAAGTCGCTTTTCCGGCTTGAAAAAAAAAGCTATTGATCCTAAACTATAATATACAAACTAAGAAAAAGTGCTCAAAATTCACATTTATTTACCTTTGAGAAACTCTCTCTTGCAACTGAGAACGCGGGGTTTCGCAGAACTGATAGCAGTGTGCGCAAACGCTAAACTCGTACGGGTATTCGCACCCGTTGTTCATGCCAATCAACACGTGGATTTTGCGGCGATATTTCGGGCACAATCCCTTAGTGGGGATCTACAATAGCTAACAAATACTCTGCAAAGAAAGATAAAAAAAGATTAAAAGGTAAATGGTGTAAAATAATCTTATATCTTCCATGCGAGAAGCAACTCCCAACGCCATGAAAACTGACAAGTTTCAAGAGTAACCGAAACACTACCGACGAATGAATATTTTGATGTTCGCACCTCTTCGCTGTTTTCCACCAAAACGTTCGCATCTCTCTCTTCTCTTCTTTCGCGTTTCTGGTTAATGGACATACATGATGACATGGAATAGTAGTGATACGCGCTAGACTAGGTCCTTTTTGACAGGTTCCATCAAACGGGATCACCACGGCAACGGTGATAGGTGAAAAGGGCACCTGTGTAACATCACAAAGAGTTGATGGACGTGGCACCACCAAGTGGAAGTGGTTCCCTAGACCGGAAGTGAACTCCTGTACCGGAAGTGAGACGAGTAGTCGCCAAAACGGCGGAAAAACATGTTTAATGGAGGAAAACAAAGAGAACTTGAATGGAACCTGCTGGATTCGAACCAACGACCCTGGACTTGCGAGGTCCACGCTTTCCCCCAGGAAGAATCCGTACCCGCAATCCCCTGATCCGTATCCAGATGCGTTGTCGATTGGGCCACAGGTCAAACACAATTAACATACAAAAATAAATGGAACAAAACGAGTTAATGACGAAAAAAGCGTACTTACAAACGGGAACGTAGCGCTTGTTCTGCTGACCGCCCGTACCTTTTGAATTTCTACCAGGCCTCCTCGTCCGACAGAACGGCAGCCAGGTTGGCCTCGTCTTGAGCCGTCTTGGTGGCGTAACCTTCGAGTACGTCATCAGACACTTCCACGGCCTGTTCTTTTATCCACCGCCTGGGCAGGACGTTCGTCCCGTCCATCGACTACGCGACGACGTGCGCCAATTGCACGCCCAATTCAATACGGTCGACCGACTGGCTTAGAAGAAAAGAAACTCCTCGGCTGCCCCAAGTTCGACAACATGCTGCGCGTGTCCACCGTACTCTCCTGCAGACATCACTGTACCACTTCGTCCAATGGCTGCGCGGACGCACGGGACTTCACCGAGACATTGACTTTGACAACCTAGAACGTCTGGCCGTCTCGCCAACTGAAAAAATGTCAGTTTCTTTGATTTGGCAGCAATAAAAAACCAGCACTGCATTGCTTTCTTGGTCATTGACTTTTGAGAGATGTGGGGCGGGTCTCAAAAGACCCTGAAGGTTTTCTTTCTCGACCGAGGGTGGTGCGGGGCGGTCACAGTCTCCCTTCCGCCCATCCCAGAGCACCTCTTCTCCGTCCTGGGGATACCCCCAATCCCCCCTCTTCGTGATCGTCCACGTGACCCTTAACGTCATAGTCGCCTCCTTACACTCGCCAAGATGACTTCCTGTGCCTTGACTGGACTACCACTCCTTCTACCATTGGAGATTCGTCTCTCAATCTGGCGGCTCAAATGCCTGGCCGAAGCCAACGATCGATTGGACCACGGTTGGCATGCCTTCCACGACCTCCTGACCACTCCCTGCTTCGTCTGTGAGAGACTATGGAAATTAGCTGACTATTGCATACGGATCGCTGCCCTCGCCAAAGTCAGACCGTGAAACAGAAATGATATGCCGCTTTAAAGGCACCCTTCCAACTTCCGTCTTGCCAGATCCGGTTGCACCAATCCTATCTGGACCACCTCCACCTCTACCTAGGCGACTAATGCTCTACCATCCCAACCGATCACGTCCGCTGTTCTATGTGTGAAAAATGCAAGTGCTACCACCACCGCTCACTGCCCGCTCATGCCTGCGGTCACATTTGATTCCGATGCATTTGTCACCATCGACGGGACCCAGCGCCTGGCCTACTGGTGCCCTACGGGAAACCCGTGTCTGTTACCGGCGCACACCCACAACTTGTACAGGCACCTCAAACGGTTGCACGACGCCCTCGAAAAAAGAACGCGGTGCACCGAACGCGGGGCGTGGATAGGAGCGTTTAGTGAACAGATGAACACCTGGGAACCCATGAACTGGACTCATTGGCTAAAAAAAACAGCTCAAAGACTACAGCCACACGGACACCTTTGTTTAAAACAAAAGGGACGGGATTCGCCAGGACCACCCCACGTTCCCGCTTGTACACTGATATGTCGTTTCTCATTAAGTTTTCATTGTTTTCTCTATTTTTTCGTTTCTGTAATCATTGACCTCTTCACCCTCACCTCCGGTCCAGGGGTCCACTCCCGATAGGGTGGACAACTCCCAGTAGCCCAACGTCATGGCCATGTTCATCCCCATTGTGACGTCATTTTCGCGCTATTTTCCACCAATTCTTTCTCACTTTCGGTCCAGTGATCACTTCCGATGGGCGGGGCCACGTCCATCATCCATTGTGACGTCATTCCCACGTTCCATTTCCAGCAATCACCGACTCGTTGCTATGATGATCCCATTTGATAGAACCTGTCAAAAACGACTTAGTCTAGCGCATATCGAATCTACGCATATCGAATCTTAGAATCTACGCTATGTTAAGGTAAATTGAATCCCAACTTAAAACCTAACAAAAACTAACATATTCCATACTAGGTGTTTGTTAGGTTTGTGTAAGGCCCCAGTTCACTAAACCAGGCTTGAATTACGCTTGAAAACTAATAGCTGAAAACTGTGCCTTTTTTCTCTTTTCCTCCTCCTGGCGTTTACCTGTTACACAAATATATACCTTTCCCAGACTACTTCGTGATGTGCATTGCACCATCGAATGTAATCCAAATTCCACCGTCCATGACTTTTAACAGTCCAGTCTTAAGAACCCATACTTTCCAATCCAGATAAGACATACGCCACAACATACGCTGGCTTTATTACTCGGGATTCCAAGATATAAATCCAGTTAGATTTGGGTCTTTTCTTTGTCTTTTTTCCTATACAGCAAAATGCACAATCACAAGCACGTACCGGTCTTTTGATTGGCCAATGCACAACAGAAGGCACCTTGCGGTGTTTTCATTGGTTAAAGCACACCACGTAGTCCAAGGTTCAAAGCGTTACATCGTGTCTCACGTGTCTCAGAAAAATTTGCATAAGCTAATATGTTATCCGAAACCTCCATCACTTCCTGACCCAAGGTTATAGAATCCACTTGGAATGAACTAAACACATTTTCCCGCAAAAATTTCACCATTTGTGAAGATTTCAATCCAGTAGCGTTTGTCCGTATAAAACGCTTTGCCCAATTTTAGAAAAGGGCGGAAGCCTCGCATGCGCCTATCTGTCGATCGATCGAAAGTTTGATGTATCACACGAACGAAGTGACAGTATGGCAGTTCTATATTTAGAACTTTTAAGAGGTAAATAACATTTAATACCATAGATCCATTTGCGTTTGGTATTACTCTCGATGGCAACTCTCAAAACGCTTTTACACGCTTTGTTCATACGCAAACAAATAAGCCTTCCGCGAACCAAAAAGCAAACCATTTTCTATTTCCAAACGGATAGTTTTGGAGAATCAGAAAGCGTATGTCCGATAACACAGACGCAAAGAATTAGTTTTCCAGTAATTTTGGAGTTGTTTATTTGGTGACAAATACGTACCAACGACGAACTAAAAAGTTGATCGCTAACATTAGGTAATCAAATGAAGAATGATCCTCGCAGTTGTGAACGCAACTTGTGCAATTGCGAAAAGAAGCCTGAAAAAAATTCAGGACTTCAACGGGGTTTGAACCCGTGACCTCGCGATTACCGGTGCGATGCTCTAACCAACTGAGCTATGAAGCCACTGACGTTGGGAGTAGGTCAATTGTGGGTTCATATGTTCCCGTGAAAGAAATGAGTGTGGATGATATATGAAATGAATCATATATGAACTGCGGAAATGAAATCAAATGAAGAATGATCCTCGCAGTTGTGAACGCAACTTGTGCAATTACGAAAAGAAGCCTGAAAAAAATTCAGGACTTCAACGGGGTTTGAACCCGTGACCTCGCGATTACCGGTGCGATGCTCTAACCAACTGAGCTATGAAGCCACTGACGTTGGGAGCAGGTCAATTGTGGGTTCATATGTTCCCGTGAAAGAAATGAGTGTGAATGATATATGAAATGAATCATATATGAACTGCGGAAATGAAATCAAATGAAGAATGATCCTCGCAGTTGTGAACGCAACTTGTGCAACTTGTATAAGTTTACATGCCATGGTAAGGATGATGAATTCTTTCATTGTAATGTGCCTCTCGGGAAGAAACTTTGATGAGTTCAATTTCTAAAGAGCTGAAACTTTCACAAAAGTACACTAATCACTGTATAAGGAAACGGCGGCGTCGTTCTTGGATGAATGCAATTTTGCGGCTCGCCACATAATGCTTGCTTCGGGACACAAATCTGAGAGCAGCATTCGCTCTTATTCCAGGCGCCTTTCGGAGGTTGAGCAGAAAGAAATCTCCTAAGCTCTCAGCAGCGCCTGTTCTGTTGAAAATTTTGAGTCAACTAGCACTGCTATTTGTGGCGATGTATGAGCAAACAAGTGCAAATTACTTGGCAGAAACACAGTGCCAAACGTCCCTGTCACTATACAGAATTTTGCATCGAAAAAAATTTAACACAGATGCATTTTCTGGCGCAACCTACTACTACTACTACTACTACTACTACTACTACTACTACTACTACTACTACTACTACTGCTGCTGCTGCTGCTACTAAGACACTCATAAAGCGCCCTTTCCCAAGTGTCCAAATGCTCTATTTACAGAGTCAAAGTGTAAAATTTAAAAAGTCCAGTTAAAACTACTATAGTTAAGTTATAAACAGCAAAGTCACGTCATGAATTTAAAAAGGCTCGTATAAAAAGAACAGTTTTCAGTCGTCTTTTAAAAATGTTCAGTGATCCAGCACCCCTAATATGCTGGGGAAGACTGTTCCAGAGAAGCGGCGCAACAACAAAGAAAACACGACGGCCATAACTATTTATGTTAAAAGTAGGGACGACAAGTAGATTTTTCTTTGAAGACCTAACATCTCGTGGCGGAAGGTAACTTTGAAGACGATCTTTAATGTGATCTTTAATCACTTAATATTTTTTCCCTCGGGAAACTAGTTAGTTTTGTTTTCCCTTGAGTGCTGATGTTTTCCTCGACTTCGACTCGGGAAACATCAGGACTCTCGGGAAAGCAAAAGTAACTATATTTTTAGCATGCAAGTTGAGTCTTACTTCTTAATAAAAATACTATTTTGCATGTTCATTTTACCTTGAAAAAAAAGGTAACTGTTTCACTCAGAAGCATACATTAAGTGTATAAAAAACTATACTTGTCTCTTGAAAAGTGAATTGTTATCAAGGTCAACGTTACGCCACAAGCACTACCCATGGCCAGGACCTATAGAACTCATGTTACCCATTTTGTTTTATAATTTGTATCAAGATGGTTGTTAACTATGAGTGACCAAATCTCACAAGGCTTATATATGTTTCTTTTCTAGCTGGTTATTATTGGTTCTTGGATAGTCTCAACTGTTATGAACATCCCAATATTTTTTAAGGTAAAATACATTAAGGATATCAACAACGTTTGCGTGGCCTCTGGAGAGTGGGTTGCCAAGGTTTCATTCCCTATGTGGACTTCTTTCATCTTTATATGCACAATCATGTTGGCTGGCTTATACTCTAAAGTATTGTACACTTTGTGGTTCAGGCGGCAAGAGGATAATGCACTCACACCTCAACAACAGGTAAGTGTGACTAGAACAGTACAAAGCCCTGTCTGCTGTAGTAAAAATAAGCAGTGGCTTTTTCCATTTAAACAATACATTTCAATAGGATATAAAAGATTAATAGAAGTTTGTTTTCCTTTTCAAGCTTAAAACAATTTTTTCAAGTTAACTACTGATAACTACAGTTTGAATGAAAACTTGTGGCATACTCTTCTTCATTGATATGGCACGTGGAGTCTTTTTTTTTTATCAGTAAAGGACTAATTTTGTGTGTACCGAATTTTGTTAAAGTGTTCCAAGATTCAAGAGTTAAAGACCAAAACTATTGTTACAACGTTTATCTCTTTTACCCCGTCCCCACCATATAATATCTCACTGGAATGTTTACCTTTACATCCTGGATAACCTGCAGTAAGAGAGGAATATCAAACTTTAACGGAATCGTGTGACTTTTTTCTTAACCTGGTCACCTTACATTAACGTTGTATTTGGTTTAAATCCAGGCTTCATATCATAATTTGGTAAAGTAAGACAATTCGGGTGAGTATAGTCTTGAAAAGGACTGCTGCCGATGAAATGCATTATCGTTTATACAACCTGCGAAGACTGATTCGTCGTTATGGTCAAATGACGCGACTCAGGTAGCGACTAAATTGCATTTTTTCGCAACTGAAGAAGATACTTGTGAAACGAAAATGCCGTTTTTTCTACACAGGGCGTGTTGAGGGTACGGAAGCGAGTCACATTGATGGTTTTCACCATCAGTGCCATCTTTGGAGTCTGCTGGAGTTCTGACTTGGTGATTCACTACGTACAACGCTATTGGTCTGACAACCTCAGTCCTTATGCCATTCCCGTTGTTCACACAATGCTCATGTTGAATGCCGCCGTGAATCCTTTTGCATATGCTCTTATAAGCCAGCAGTTCAGAGCGAAAATGAGAGAAATATTACGTGGTGCACCGTGTTCAACTTCTGGGAGGGTTCATGCCTCAAGGAATCTGCAGGACATGGAGATGGTAAAGCAGAGAAGCCAGCAATTCGATAAAAAAGACAGTTATCATTCCACAGAGTTATGTGCTACAGATGGATCACCCCTGCGCCCTCAGGACCTTGTAGAATCCCACCCGGTGATATGACTTCACGCACGATAATACGCCAGTAATAATTCTTTCTCAGCCGACGTGATCAAGAAAAACAGTGTTTACTTCCAAGACCTAAGTATAGTGACGTCCCAAATTCTCCAGTTTGCTCTTCTTGAAATGATAAGCTGACACAGTCTCTTTAAAACCGGGTATAAACTGTCATTTAGCCAGGCACAAACAGTTTAAAATTATTTTTATAATTTAAACAAAGTGTGTTTGTTTTAGTAAAACAGCTGCTTTGATCTTAACAGTTTAAGGGTAACAAAAAGCCGATATGCTAAAAGTATCATGATAAGTATACTGTATTCGAGATCATCACAGTTATCCACTAAAGAATAAGTTTAAGCAATTAAAAAAGTCGGCGCAATGCTCTACTTCTTGAGTTGTCAACGCTCCTTGAAATGAAAATTAATGTCAGCTTGTAATATACCAGTGGAGAGACAAGACGATATTGCGTTGGTGGATTCAAATACCTTGCTTTCGTATATTCCTCGTTGCTAATTTGAAAGATACGGGGAAAGCCAAGTTAAATAAATACATCTTATTCGATAGTTAAACCGGCACATAGTACAGCGGGGATATTCCGTAGTTGCTGTTGTAGCTTGTTTTTAGCACTGAAGAGTGTTTAAATACATAATTTAACATTCGTGACTTGGAGGCGAGTCATCTTTGATCTCCAGGTGGCGCGTGTGAATGACGTAAACACTGAAAGCCACGGAAATGTCTTTTCTTTGATTGGATAAGATGGACGGTTGAATGATAGTCGATTGACACTCAAAAACTATTTTGGAGCTTGCATTAGTTTGAAAACAGTTTTTCATTGAAACAATGCTTTAATGCAATATTTAGAAAATAATGACCCACAAACGTCACTAAGTTTCTTGGTGGTCGTACAAGCGAGAAATTATTGTCCTATCGGAGTCAACATTCAGTTCCAGAACTTCTGTATCTAATTTTCGTTGAGTCACAGCGCTTTGTTTGGTTTTCGCTTTTTTGCCTTCACGGCGAAGCTGCCTTCGTTTGAAAGACTGGGCTTCTCTAGCTATTGTGAACTGCCTGTCTGTGAGTATATTGTATTAGGTTTCCTCTTTACTCGATACTATTTAACATTGATCATATCATTCTTTGTTTTGCTAACGCACCTAAAAATTGAAGAGCTAAACTTTGTCAGGTTTATGTTGTAGTGTGTGGTGAAGAGCTTTTGGTTTGTTAGGAGGTTTTGCCCATCTGTTATGCAGATGCGTTTGTTTCTCTTCACCACTCAGTTCCGTCCGCTTTCTGTTTGTTTGTTTGCTCAGACGTGGAACTATGATTGTCTGTTTCTTCAGAATAGCCTGTTCCTGTTATGAAGTCATGAAAATTTAAAAGATCAAGCTCAATAGACGCAAACAAGACAAGTTTTATGTTTCATTTGTTCAGACCACATGGTTTCTCCTTTTCCTTTCGTATTTGCTCTTTTTTAAACATGTCAAACAGGGACACTATTGTGTATTGCGCTCTCATATTCTTGACGTTCTCTTGAACGTATATGATGACATGGCATAACAAAGTCGCAGTAACGAAAAGAAAGCCTGAAAAAGAAACAAAAAACAAGAACAAAACAAAACAAAACAAAAACCTCCTCGGTGAAAGAAGAAAAAAAAGAAAAGGGAACGCCTTAGTAAATTTGCTATAGATTGTAAGCATCGCGGAATAAAACATTGCAAAGGCCATCAAATTCTCGAGAAATAACTGTCTTGACGAAAAACTTACGTCTTCAAATTTATTAAACGTAGGACAATTTAAACTCCGTCCCTTTGAGGTAAATGTTAATATATGGAGATTTAAACTAACTGTGAGCTCGTGAGAGGAACAGGTGGAATTAAACAACTTCTCGGCAATAATTGCCTTCAGAGTTTCGACTATTTTTCAAAACACTGCTGTTAACTGAAAAGTATTTGCATAATATCGTGAAAAAGTTCTGTGTAAAAGAGATTGCAAAATTAACGTATTCAAGGGTAAATCATAAAGAATGCTAAGCAAAAAAGTTCCATGCATTCATATTGCATGGCGTGAACACCTTTATTTGCAATTTTTTTTATTTGTACTCTGTCTCCGTGTTAGTTATATTGCTTTCAAAGTACTCGTGATATTTCTTTTTTCTTTATCTGATCAAACCACAAATTTTATTTGTATAGTAGTCACACTTAATTTCATCATCTGATGCAAACAATTGGTTTTTTACTCTGATCAAGGCCTTAATTCCAAAGGTGTTTCCCGGCTCAGAAAGTTGTTTTGCTTTACGATTTGATGGGTACATGCTTGTTTACGATTTTGTTAAAAGGGGTTTAGTTTTTAAGGAAACTGTTCTGCCGCGTCGTTGGGGATCTGGTTTATCAACGGAGTTGATAATGTAAATTGACCACCGTACAGGGATTCAAAAAGCTGACGTTTCGAGCTTAAGGCCTTCGGCAGAGTGAATCGAGGAATCAGTGGGTTGACTATGGTTTATATATGGAATTTGGAGCTACGCTATTGGTTGTAACATTAAGGGTAACGTGAAAAACAGAAATAAATTAATTGAATGAAAAGCGCTCCTTGATACTGTGGGGATTAAGAGTGCCGATTTGAAAGATACATTTTAGCTCTAGATTTTTATGGCTTTCCGTGGTGCCCTGATGTCGGGAAAGGCCGGAGATCGACATTTCTTGTTTGCAATGGCTAGGGAGATTAAAATGCCGGGCGACTGGTTTGGATGCACCTTTCTCATCTTTCTCAACATCACGTAGATGTTCTGGGAATCGGTCACCTAGTCGTCATCCCTTTTCGCCGATGTATACCTTTTTGCATAATGTGTAGGTTATGTAAGAGATAACATTTGCGAAGGTAAACGTGAATCGATCAGTGATCTTAACAGAACCCGATATTTTGTCAGTTGTTTTGAATCCGCTTCTGACTAGAAAGTTGCCTACATTTTGTAAAACACGGAAAATAGTCTATTCACATCATTAGTCCATTTCTAATCATGCAATCGCAACCAACATTGGATAAATCCTTCCTGCAATCCCCATCTAATCTTGAATAATCACAAATTTAGTCCGTTTTTATGCAGAATTGCGAAAAGTTTGTCTGGGTTGTTAACAAACATGTTATCAATTAGCGTAGCGTAAGTTCTGTGAACGCATGTGTGTTTATCGACTGTTGGGATGAGATAACAGTTTCGTAGAGATAATAAAACAACAAAGTTAACGTACGCGTGCATAAACATGTTTTGGGCCCGACTCAGAATCATTTTCCCAAAACTGAAATATTTATGCCCAAGAACATAGCTCTATTACTATCATTATCACTTTGGAGGGCATTGAGAAAATAAGAGCTGGAAAAAACAAGCTTGACAACAAAACAGTGAGCGTTTACAACTTGAATGGCTTTTATTTTCCCACAATGAAAATACCACCAATAGCGTTCAACGATGTGCCTTCAACTCCTAGAGCAGCAAACAGCTTCATACATAGACCTGCAGTCTGCTGAGATGTTTCATGTTGGGCTACAACCGTTAATCCTACGATTTTAAGGTTAAATTGGTAACTATATGTTTCAAAGGCATAAATAGAATTCGCAATACGATCGCACATACTCGAAATGTTATGTACTCTCGAGAGTAGCAATTAAATTTGCTTCTTAGTTTCGTCTTTAAATAATACGAGTTCATCGTATTGATTTGAGACGAACTCAATGGATTGAACCCTGTCAGGCGACATTCCTCCCGCAATCTTCGATGAAACATCTTGAGATAATTTCTGCAGGTTCTCTTTTAGTTCTTCAATCTCGTTACGCGAGGCTTGATTCTCTTTTCGCACCTTCTCGTTTCCAGTCATCATAAGTGATACAAATAGAACAAGTAAAAGCAAATTTGTTGAAAATTTCGGCAGCATTGAAAGACACGTCCGCCCAGCTCGAGCACGTGTCTGGTAATCTGGAACAACCGATCTATAACTGTGAATAGGAAAATGGTATACTTTCCTCATTGGTATCGAGCAGGAGTGAAACAAATCTCGGACCTTGGTGACTCCTTTGAAGGCCGTTTCTTTCCGTTTAACACTTTGCAATAAATTCAGTCTAAAATGTAACTTATTTACAGTATTATAGCACCGTTTCTTCTATTCCCCAAAGTTGGAAGAAGCTATTGCAAGAAGGCTCTAAAAACCCAGCTATACCTTCCACCTCAATTGGTTCACTGACATGCAAGACAATAAATAGTATGGTGCTGAACCTTGAAGATCTAACTCCGCCCACTTCTGAGAAAAAAACTTTAAGCGTGTGGCGTCGAGAAGAATTACTTAAATAAAATTTAACTCTTACCTCCTAAAGCCACAAGAGAAATTAAATTAAAGATGTTCCAATATAAAATCATTCACCGAATTTCACCAACGTATAGCTTGTTACACAAAATTAAAAAAGTTGCCTCGCCCTCCTTCCAATTTTGTCCTTATGAGTGTTAGACCATGTGGCATTTGTTTATACACTGTACGCAGGCAACTTCATTTTGGAATAGGTTCGAGGAGTGGTACTCAATCTCTAGTAACACGCAACTGCTTCTGTCAGAATTAGTGGTTATGTTCGAAAATATTCGTTGGCACACCTACTGTTTAGCCCTCAACCATCTCATTCTTTTGCGTAAATATTTCTTCTTCTTCTATACCATAACGTACCAATTTCATGATTTCTTCTCACTTGTACGCGCAAAAATACCCAGAGAAAGACCTCGCAGTCACTTCTAATAAGGAAAAGGAAATCAAGATAAAATGGATTTTTTTTCGCTTTGTAATATTGTATTTTGTCCTTTTTCTTCTCGGTTTTTGTAAGTAGTAAGTACAGTGTGTAATTGTATTGTAAGTAGTTCAAGTATAAGTAGTGTTCTCACACACCGCTGGTAGGTATGTCAAGCTGACCGCCGCCGCCTGACCTTTATTGCAAAATCAAAGCTAATACAAGTAGCATTATGCTAAAAACGAATTAACGAAAAATTGTTCGGCTCGTACATTATACTGGTATTGTACAAAAATAAAAACTTCAAATCTTTTGGGTGGGTGAGCGGGAAGTCGGCAATGGCGGACGCAACAAAAACAACTGCCCGCCCCATAGGTCACATGACCTATACCCAGGTCCCAGCGGTGTGTGAGAAAAACATTTTTCACTTATTTCATTTCACTCAGCCAGTGAAAAATTACTCTTCTCACACACCGCTGGTAGGTATGTCAAGCTGACCGCCGCAACGTCAAAAAGCATAGAGTGGCAAAAAAGAACAAGGAACAAAGTAATACAGCACTTCTTGACCTATCACTACTGTCCAATGTCACTAATGATGAAGTCTTAACAAGATAGAGACAACAGCCCACTTCAAAACTCCTAAACTGCATGGAACACGCATAACATATCGTAACCAGTCCAGATAAACACTTGATCAAAGTTTGACTAGAACCTAAACGTAGCACTGTAGAAATTGGCCTAACAGTTCTCAGCCTTCAATGGCCTTAGTAACTTTTAACAGCGCCTCAAGGGACTCCTGGATGTAGTTATTTTTTGACTTCTCACTACGCCATCCTCCCTGCCGCTGGAACAGCCTATCAGGTATACCCAGGGCTGCTGCTGCCGATGCTCCCCCTGCTCTAAGACTATGGATACCATACAAACCAGGATCAAGCCTTTCCTTCTGCAGCTCCTGCTTTATTAGTTCATTAGCCCGACTATAAGACATGGGCTCCTTTCTGAGTTCCATCCTCTTCTTGGTCTTCAGAATGCGACGAAAAAGCCTTGAATTGCAGTCATGCCTACCCATCCTTATGAACTCTCGATCACTGCAACAGGGCATGGGGATATGTCACTTCGTGCTATGAAAACCCACGAACCATTACGGAACTGGTCATTCTTCCTCTGCCTAAGAAATATAGCCAGATGAGTGTCTGCAAATTGCAGATTGTCGACAGTCAGTCTGCTCAGGTCATCACAACGGAGGAATCCGAAAAATCCTAATGCAAACAACGCAGCAACTTGAACTTCACCAAGATCGCCTTGCCCAAGCCTGCTGATAACCTTCTTCACTAGACTCACCTCCAAGGCCTTCTTGCGATTTGATGGTTTGGCTAGGATTCTCCTACCAGCTTCTGCTACCTGTTGGACCAATGGGTGCTCACTCAGCTCTGGGTAACCGCTTTTCTTATGAACCCAGCTAGCTCCATAGATGGCAGTATTAAGCAATGAAACTGAACTCCCTTGCTGGATAAGATGCACCAAATACAGGGCAAAAACACCAGGATCAGCTGGTAGGGCAGTGACAGCACATTGAATGGCCCATTTTTTCCACGTTTGGTATGCCCGAACATAACAAAGTACTGTCCTTGGTGCTCTATCTTGGACTAAAATACCTGGCAGAGACTTAGCCAGCTGCTTCAGTTGAGGATGGTTGACAATCTCCTCGCTTAACCAGACAGACAGGTTCACTTCCTTCTGGACAGAGTCAGGTACTGCAGTTGAATTACGCAGAGTAAACAAAAGATTCTAACACTCGCATCTATGCTATTTCATCAACCATGACACAATAACCTAACATCAAACAACAGGTATAACATAAGGTAGGTACAACTCCATCCCAATTTTCCTCGGCAACCACATCATGTGCTCTTGTATAGAATGCCATACTTCCAGTAACATGAGTAACCCCTTCAGCCCATACAGCTAGAGGCAATAAAATGCTATGACCACATAAAACAATTTATTATCAACCACCACAAAGCCAACACGGCACTAGTGGTCACATGGCCTGAATAACCCCTTTGGCCAACACGGCTGGGGGTCCTGGAATGTCATGGCAGCATGAAACGTTCAACTGCCAGCACCATATAGCCAACACGGCAGTGGTGACACAGTGTGAGTAACCCTTCGGCCAACATGGCTGTGTAGTAAAATTGCCAAGACAGCAATACCGAACCCAAACAATGCTAAAACAGCACAGACAAAACACTCATCATAGGAACAGTGATCTGCTACAATGGCAACGTAGACAATCTCAGTACATTATGATGACACTTAGCATAATCTTTAACATCCACACGCAATGCTACCTGATAGTAACACAGTCCAAAAGCCAACAATGACACATAGAGCACTGCCTAGTGAATTGAACCACAAATTATCCTCGCCTGGGTCACTCAGGAAAGCAAATACGAAGGGCTAGAATAGGAAATGATGGAATGTCCGATGTGAATACATTGCTCGCTGCAGATCCCGCTAGGAAAATCCCTTGGTAAGGTTGAAATATCATTGAGCCGGTAATGAAAGTTTTCCAAGAACCATCTGTGTTGACAAGGAGCGGCCACCACACAGCTGAAGGCCACCGAGGGAGAAGTAAGGTACCAATTTCACCTCCAGCTGACATGTGTCTCAGAACCCGTGGAATAAGGTATGGGGGAGGAAAAATCCAGTTGTTCTCTTTCAACCAAGAGATTGTAAATGCGTCAACTGCTTCACATCTTGGGTTGCGGTATCTACTACAGAACCTCTCTAGTTGTCTGGTCTGCCAGCTTGCAAAACGATCCACTGTGTGAGGACCCCACAATTGGTCTATATATCTGAAGCAGGCAGGATCTAGCATGTAATCATTAGGGTCATTAAACCTCGACAACCGGTCTGCTTCCACATTATCGTCCCTGCTCACCCACTCCACTGACAAACGCATATTTAACTCTCTACATAGCTTGTAAATTGCCACTGCTTCCTGATGTAATTCCTTGTTGCGGCTTCCAACTGATAAAACAACTTCTGCATTCCTATTGTCAGTTCGGTGAAGCACCTCCTTCCCTCTCACTACTTCAGAATAAGACTCCAGCACCAATCTAATGGCCTTCACTTCTCGGAATGTAGAGCTTTTCATACAATCAGCAGAAGACCAGCAGCCTCTAGCAACTTTATCAGAAAACTGTACAGCAAATCCTCCCCAGCCCTCTCCACTAGCATCCGAATAAGATAACACATCCACCCGGGAGCTAGGAGACCAGATTGGATACCCACTGCAGTCAAAATTGTCCCTCCAGAACAGCACCTCTGACTGGCTGTCCTGAGACACTAAAAATGGCTTATCCCAATAATTAGCCTGGCAAATATCTCTGTAGATGCCTCGTGTCCACAGACGAACCACTGGACCAAGTGCAAGGCCCATAGAAACTAGAGATCCTGACAAACGAGAAAGGCATCTAGCAGAAACTATAAAGTGTTTGTCTATGACTGTGTTTATTAACTGTTTAAGGGCTTCCACTCTTCTAGCCGGGACCTGAAAAATTCCATGTTGTAAATCCACTATAAAACCTAAAAGTTCTCCCACTTGGGAGGGGACCCACTGGCTTTTCTCCTCATTGGCAATGAAACCACTTAAAGCAATGTCCTTACGGACCACTGCAGACATCTTCACAGCCGTATTCAGGACTTGATCTGCACCGGCCCCGTCATCCAAGTATGTAAATATTCGAAAGCCCTTACTCCTCCAGTGCTTGACAAGCGCTCTTTGAATCTTAGTGAAAAGATAAGGACCCACAGACAAACCAAATGGAAGAACCATAAACTGAAAAAATCTAAGCTCACCTCTAAAGAACAGGGAGAATCCGAGAAATTGACAATGCTGAGGAAGAATCTCTTATGATGGTAACCACTTTTGTAATCGAACTTGAAGAACCAATCACCCTTCGAAAACAAGTCTGCAGCAGTCCTAATGTCCTCATACTTAAACATATGTGACCTTAGATGCTGGTTAACGTAACGCAAATCAACAATCAATCGAGGCTTGCGTGCAGAGTTCTTCACTACACCCAGTGGGTTGCAAACCATTAAGTCTTCTCTCCTTACCTCTGTCACAGCACCAGATGCAAGCAACTTAGCCACTTCATTGCATACAAATTCTTGTTCCTCAGCAATGCTACCATGATTATTAAAAAATGCCTTCTGTGGCAATGACATAAATGGTAGACTGTACCCATCCCTTAGAACGTCCAGGACCCACTTACTCGCTCCAATATCCTTCCAGAATGCAACACGCTCTTTAAGTCTCCCTTTCACTGGGGTAGCACAGGCCAACTCAACATTTTCAACATTAACTGAATGATCAACGTCTACACAATCAAATTCAACAGAACAATGCTCAACTTCAACCACATCGGTCGACAGAACATAGCTATTGCTGGCTTCCCGACTGCTGTGCTGCGTTACGGGCCCATTCTGATGCTTTACTTGTAACTGCAGCTCGACACTCGCGGGCGAAATGGCCGCTTCGGAAGCAACGAAAACAAACTTGCTGCGAGTCACGTGACAGGTTGCTGGAAGACCTTCCCGCCGAAAATTGGCTACGAGGTTTTTCTTGAACAACGCGTCTCGACCTTTCGTCTTGCTGGACTGATTTCTTAGCTTTCCACTTCGCTGCCACTGATTTTCGCTTTTCTTCCCGTAACTGCTTACTTTCTTTGATCGCTTTTTTAATGCGTTTTTCATCGCCAGAGTCGCTTGCCAACGGCTCGGCCGTATAGCATTCCACCGTGTCCCATCCGTATTTATCAGCAAGACAGATGTGTTTGAGTAGGTTGTTCCTCTCCTCGTCATCGCTAGTGGCCATAGCTGAGCCGATTTTGTCCAACACGTGCCGGTTCAGCTTGTACTGTTTTTTATTTCCTTCGAACTTGAACTCCGGTTCTGACTCGTTCGGCTTTTCCTGCTTCGAACGTTTAGCGGCCTCCAGATCCTTCTTGATCTTCTTCAACTCCGTACTATATTGCTTCTGTTGTTCAAGCAATTCTTTCGCCCAACTTGGGGGTTCCTGCGTAGTCTGCACTTGCTCACGAGTTGAGTCAGAACTACCGTGCCTCGAACGGTTGCGAGATCGCTCGCGGTCGCCTGGGCTTGCGTTATACGGTTCAAGTCGTCTGACAGCTCGAGAACTCGTACCCGAACGAGTTTTGTCTTTTGCCATTAGGTTGCAATTAGTAAAAACTTAAACTGTCCTAACTAGCGAGTAGATTTTTCTTGGAACAACGCAATAAAGTCGGCAATGGCGGACGCAACAAAAACAACTGCCCGCCCCATAGGTCACATGACCTATACCCAGGTCCCAGCGGTGTGTGAGAAAAACATTTTTCACTTATTTCATTTCACTCAGCCAGTGAAAAATTACTCTTAGTAGTACGTATAGGGGGATTCATGCTTACGTCATTGTTTACATTTTTGCTCATTTGCATACGGCTTTGCTTACAGAAGGAAACATGTTAGATGCGATTTGACTCAAGGAAGCTTAAGAGCTAGTGAAATTTAATATTTTGTGAAATTTTTAGCTCTTTAGGTGTAGTATTCAAGGAGATGTTCTCTTCCAAAAACTGCAAATTTTCTGGGTGGCAAAAGCACTAATGAGCTCATACATTTTTTAAACCCACGTTGTACAAAAAGTATTCAATACATGAGGCTCATATTCATTGGCAGGGTTATTCATACTATGACCTTTCAATATTTAGAACTGATTTATTTGTAGCTCCATCAGAAACTGAATTGTTCATGCTAATGAGGCAAATATTGTAAACAAGGATTCCCCTATAGCGTAAGTATATGTGTAAGTATAACATAAGTACTCTAAGTAATGTACGTGTTCGTCCTGTAAATAAAATTGTACTTTTAAAAAAAGAAAGTCAACTTCAGAGCTCTTGTAACTTGAGGCAACACCTGTGAGGTAGTAATTACAGCCTCTGGTTACCTACGCCGCTTTTGTGAAAGTAAACCATTGAATAACAAGTTTGGCAGTTCATTTCCCAGGTGTGTTAAGCCACCCTTACGTCTTTTAACGTATTTAAGAAGAAACCCAAGCTATGCCATATTACCATTTCTAAATTACCTAGAACCTTTTCCGTTATACATGAATATAAATATATGAAGATAAGATATTGAACAGCGGACTAAAGAGATCGACGCAGTTATGAACGCTACCAAAGCAGTAGTGAAAAGAACGTATGGAAAAATCAGGCTTGTGAGCATGGGGAATTGGAATCCATGAAAACTCATGAACTCTGCGATGCCGGTGCAGTGCAGTACCAACTGAGCTCACAAACCAACTAGGAGGTTGTCATTTTGTTGGTTCGTTTTGTTTGTTTCTTTTTGGAAATTCATGAATATGATAATATGAACATCATATATTAAATTGAGGATTAACTAAACGAATCTGCTAATTAACGATCGTCGCAGTTATGAACGCACCTAAAGCAGTGGCGAAAAGAAAGCCTGAAAGAGAAAAAGAAAACAAACCAAAACAAAAAAAAACTCCTCGGTTAAAGAAAGAAAAAAGAAAAGAAAAAGGGATCAAGCCTTAGGGCCTGTTTATATGGTCTCGGGTACCCGAGACAACCCTCCCTCCGAGTTACCCTGGGCGACCTATTTTTCCACTTATTTCTTTGAAAAGTTCCACCAACCGTTTACATGAGATGGGCGAGACAACTCGGGTGGGCGAGACAACTCGGGTAGGCCAGTTGTCTCGCCTCGGCTGGTAGGGTAACCCTGGCAAGCGGAACAACTTTTTCTGATGTAAACACTTTGTCTCGCCTAACCGGGACGAGACGGTCGAAAATTAAATATGTGCGTATGCGAAAGAAAGTTATTTCGGTCCAATTTTTGAGTTAAAAAACGCAAATTTATTTCAAGGAATTACATTTTAAAAGCCAGCATTACCCACAGTGATCAGATAGAGCGGGAAGAAAACTGATTCGGGGCTAAGTACGAAGCTAAGTTATGTGACACGTTATAAACTTCGAATTGGCTGATGGCTCACTGGTCCTTTTATAAAAAGAAGTATCGAAGCAAAAATGAACATAGAAGGAAATTTTCAATCAGTATTGACGATATTCTATCAAAGAGCGACCAAATACAAAGAAAGAAGGGCAAATGGGGATTTGTAAATTTGAGACGTGCTATGAATAACAAAGTAGGGTGAACTTTGTCTCGGTCACGCAATTCTCATATAAACGCTCGGTAAAGTTGTCTCGGGGAGGAGGGTTGTCTCGGGTACCGAGACCATATAAACGGGCCTTAGGAAAGTTGCTATAGACTGTAAGCATTAAGGAATAATACTTTCCAAAAAGCCATCAAATTCTCGAGAAAAAAATATATTGACGGAAAACTTGCTAGAATTTAAACGTCTTCAAATCTATTAAACATAAGACAATTTGAACTCCGTTGGAGTTATATGTTAATATATGGAGATTTGAACTAGCTGTGAGCAGGTGAAATTTGATACCTTCCTTCCGTTCTCGGCAATAATTGCATTCAGAGTTTTGACTATTTTACAAAACACTGATGTCAAGTGAAAGCTATTTGCATAATATCGTGAAATACACAACCTTTAACAACAATTTAACGTAATTTATTCTAGTTCTCTCCCTTCCCTTTTAGTTTTTAAATATGTGTATCTGTTGTTGTTTCTATGTTGTTGTTGTCGTAGCTGCTACAATTTTTTAAATTACCTTTCCTTAGCTAGGTGCTAACTAGAAAACTTAAGTTTATTTAGCCCCTAGACACCTTTAAATTGTAATAGTTTAGCTTTTCTTTTCCCCTTTTTACAGATCTAAATTCCTTTAAATAATGTAATGCTAATTGTAAGAAAGGGTGTAAATAATAAAGATTGTTGTTGTTGTTGTTGTTGTTCCCACGTTCGATTTCTGTGTAAAAGAGATTGCAAAACTGCGGTATCCGAAAGAAAATGTCAAAGAATGCCGACAAAAAGTTGCATTCACATTGCTTGGCGTGATCACCTTTTTTGGAAAATTTGTCACATATACTCTAATTGTGTCCGTTTGTTATCAAATAAATAAAATGAAACAGTTGTTTCTGTCGTGTCTACCATGCGTGCTCTTGCTAACATAGACGCATGGATCGCTTTTCTCCATACAAACTGCTATGTTATGTTTTTGGCTATTACAGGTTAAGTATCAGACAGTGACCTTCAATCATGTCCAAATCAGGTGACGTCACTATAACAACAATACAGTCCACATTGATCTTTGTATGCATTATTGGAAACTCTCTGGTGTGTGCTGTCATAAAAGAAATCGACGTATGAGGTACGCAAATGGACACAAAAAAAAATTGACGCTTTTAAAATATGTATATGGTAATGGTTATGGATTTATATGCCGCACATATCACATAGTTCCAAGGTGGTTTAAAATACATCTCTAGAGTGAGATCGAACGTCAGCCTCTAAAGGCGTCTCTGGCACCGCTATCAGTCCAGATTTGATCTCACCCACCAACCCAACCCACTCAAGAAAGTCACAGAAAATGAAAGGTAGAGATAGACCACCACACCAGGAACTACTTCCCCTACTCTTTTCGAACAATGTGTGGGTTAATATCATGAAAGGTGTTCGCCATCGTGGTTTCAAATGATAGCTGAGTTAATCTTCTGTCTCACGATTGAGTCACAAAGATGTGGATCGCGACGTTTCGACCGCTATACTGCTGGTCTTCATCAGGCGATGGTGTCGACTGGCTGCGTGTAAGTATAAGAGGAATTTCAAATACGCTTCAGGAATTTCAATTCCATTGTCCCTGTTGATGTTGTTAGGGTGAAGTCTCAATGTGAATAGCTTCTTTAACCCTACTGGTGTACCAATGTGGGTCTCGATCAATAAATTTAACTTCATCCCAGAGCGGATAATGTCGGTCGCGTTGCTATGTTCTGAAACGGAGGAGGATTGGGTTCGAGCATGCCGTATGTCTCTATCGTGTTCCTTAATCCGTTCATGAATAGATCTTCCCGTCTCTCCAATACAAACCTTACCACATTCGCAGGCACATCAGAGGCTCTTCGCCATTGCCTACAACAACAAGGCATATCGGACTGTTTTCAGATCTGACACAACTCTTAGATCACACTTAGTGCGAACTAAAGACATTGTCAATCCAATAAAACAAGACGGAGTAGTCTTCAAGATTCCCTGCGAATGTGTTAAGGTTTATATTGTAGAGACGGGAAGATCTATGCATGAACGGATTAAAGAACACGATAGAGACATACGGCCTGCTCGAACCCAATCCTCCTCCGTTTCAGAACATAGAAACGCGACCGACATTATCCGCTCTGGGACGAAGTTAAATTTATCGACTGAGACCCACATTTATACACCCGTAGGGTTAAAGAAGCTATTCACATAAGACTTCACCCTAACAACATCAACAGGGACAATGGAATTGAAATTCCTGAAGCGTGGATGCCCACGATCAAACAACACAACAGCCGATCAGTACCAAAGCGGACCGCTGAGGGAACAATCTCTAGTCTCAACGACAAGGATCGAAATGCTCCAATCAACAACAGCCTAAGCGAGGATGGAAACGCACCAATCACCACCAGCCACGGTGCTTCTTATACTCACACGCAGCCAGTCGACACCATCGCCCGATGAAGACCAGCAGTATGGCGGTCGAAACGTTGTGATCCACATCATTTAGTCATCGTGAGACAAAAAGATTAACTCAGCTATCAATGTATGGGTTCTTTAACGTCCCCCATATCATTAGGTGACCTACGGTTTATCGTCCTTATCCGAGAAGACTAGAAAGTGTAACCGTCTGCAGATGTAATTGCAAAAGCAACGCTTTTTTCTCAATTATTTAAAAAGCCTGAGTGTTGTTCCGGCCTGGGTTTGAACCCGCGACCTTCCTCACGGTAATCCGGTGCTCTACCACCAAGCTAACCGGTATCTATCTAAAGCATATAGACTTAGCCAAGCCTAAAAGCGGAGCACGATGATTACTATTTTTTACTGGTATTGAACAGCTTCGCATTGCTTTCCTTGCGGTAATATTTATGTTTAGAGCAGTCAACCGGAATTCATCGAGGTTAAAAAACCTCAAAACGCTAAAACATTACAAGAAAACGATACACCAAATGAAGAATGATCCTCGTAGTTCTGAACGCAATTGATGCAATTGCGAAAAGAAGCCTGAAAAAAATTCAGGACTTCAACGGGGTTTGAACCCGTGACCTCGCGATACGGTGCGATTTTCTAAACCAACTGAGCTATGAAGCCACTGACGTTGGGAGCAGGTCAATTGTGGGTTCATATGTGTGAATGATATATGAAATGAATTATATATGAATTGCGGAAATGAAATCAAATGAAGAATCATCTCGCAGTTGAGGAAATTTTTTTCAGGCTTCTTTTCGCAATTGCATAAATTGCTCCGCTAAAAGGGCGATTTTGAAGTTCATAGAGATAACGGTAATTTAAACCGCAACGAAGTCGGAGTTCGGGTTAAGTTCTCTTGGTTTTGAGCATTCTGTTACCTTTTTCTGGAGATTTCGCCTGTAACCCAGCCCGCCAGTCCAAATGTGGGGATAAGGAAAGGCCAAAGAGGATCAGAGACCTAGTACTACCAGCCTGTTTTACCGAATGAGTCCATCGAACCAGATGATAAGATAAATGATATGAAAACAATGTGATTTGTATGTATTCCCATAGAGGTGTTGATCTAACGAAGACTGGGGATTAAGACATGAGTGCCTTAATTGGAAGAGGGTCTCTGATTAAATGGTTAATGTTACGAAGAAGGCTATGGATAAAACATGAACGACATTGGTTTTTTAGCTGGGTTTCTTAACCCTGTTACGTTTTATTTGAATTATTTATTTCAAGTTATTTAAGTGGATGCCTGTGAACTAGCTACAGCAGCTAAGTGCATTTCCACTATAAACAAAGCATTCACATTTTTTAAAAACATATAACTCCTTTATTTAGGATTCCCATAAATTTACTTCTGGTGAATCTGGCAGTGGCGGATATCTATTTCGCGACGTTTCGTATATCTGAACTGGTTTACAGTAGCACCGACACCCATCCGGATGGTTTGGCTGGAAAAGCTGCATGTATATTAAGAAATGGCACCCTACAATGGGTCGGAGCGGCTGTATCAGCCTTCACTGTGGTTTCCATAGCTGTTGAGCGCTATTTTGCTGTGATATATCCCCATGGAAACAAAAAGAAGTTGACGGTGAAGAAAGTAAAGGTATGTTACCACTGGTTTCCGTTTATGTGTTGTCTATCCCTTAATCTTCAGGGGAACATTACTTGAAATGGAACTCATGATATCTCACTCACAGCTACATATACATATAGTAAGTGAAACGTCTCAAATCTAGTTCAGTGTCAGGTCCAGATTACCTGTCCCAGCTCGCTACGAATGCGGTTCTACTGGGTTTTCATCGTTTTTGGTCACTTTCCTTAGCGATATGTACCTGCGGTAACGGAGATGGTGCACGTCATTAGTCTATACGATATTTGCAATAGAAAAGTTTCTAGTATGTTTGTTGTATTTTCAGTCTACATTAGCCATTCTATCAAATTTTGCGTCCTGTTATAGGCGAAAAGTATTCCACTCTAAGAGCGGCACTTACTTCGCAACAGTTTTTCTTTATACGTTAAGTTTACTGCAATTATATGTCGTTAACCTATAACTCTTTTCTAGGTGGTCATTCCTATTTTTTGGGTCGTATCACTGATTCTGAATATTCCGGGATTCTTTGAAGTATTTTATCGAAAGGGTGCAATCCTTTGTGAGTCGCCTGAAGAGTGGGTCAGCAAGGTTTACTACCTAGCGTGGTTTATGATCCCAGGTTTTCCCTTTATTCTTATGGTTGGCTTATACTCCAGAGTCGTGTACACTTTGTGGTTCAAGCGCCAAGACTTAAATGCAGTCACACCTCAACAACAGGTACGTTCTTAAGCCCGATGCTTTTTTTTGCTTGATGTCTCTGGATCAATTTCTGAGAAAGACAAAGATTGAAGCGACATTAGCACTCTTTTGGAGGATTCTAACTTTCCAAAAACGCCAAACTGTAGGGAGTTATGGCATCCCTATTGAGCGAGTGTTTTGGCCTTGACAGAACGACATGTCCTTGGTTGATTCATTGAATTCTTTGAATTGGTATAATTCAGGTAGTTTTAACTATTGTGCAAAAAAAGGGAATAACATTTCTTTCTGGAAAATATGAAAATGTATACATTGAATGCGAATGGTAACGCCATCTCCAAAATTGTCCCCGTAAGACTTGGATGGTGTTGCGTGGGTTTAGTCATCACGATCAAATTGGTCAACGTTAAAATTGGTAAAACTTTCTTTCTCTCAGCTGTAAGCTTTCAACTTTGGCTCCGATCTCGTACGCTGGGCAGACGTTTTCTATAAGAATAATAAAAGTTGCCTTTTTATGAATAACGGTTGTGTGTTACCTTACTGATCTTTCAGTTTTTAGGGCTCTTAATTAATGTGTTTATTAAAGTTACTTGACCGACTATCATATCATCATCATCATTGTTCCGTGTCTCCTGGTGGAGAATTGGGCTGAAAAAAAAAAAAAACCCGTCTCATCCACCTTCTTCTGTATGCTGTTACTGCCACTGTTTCTTTTCATGTATGAGTTTATTTCATCTGTATCTACATCCTCTATGATTTCGAAACCCTTAGGTATTTCTGCTGAAATGTCTGGTTCTGGCCTATTTAGCTCCTCCTCGAAATGTTCCTTCCATCTCCCCCGTACTCCCTCCCTCCTCCTTTGTTAGTAGCTTTCCGGCCTTGTTCTTTACTGAATTCCACTTCCTTTGTTGATGATTGCTTAATTTCCTGTGACACAATAAGCTTCCCATTTGGCCAAGCTTTGCAGCTTCTTCGGCTTTTTGGGCTATGATGTTTGCCCAGTCCCTCTAATCTTTTCGCAGGCTCTTCTTGGCTTCTCTATCTTTCACTTTTTCTCCGCCTTTCCGATCTTGCTGTTTTCATTTTCACCTTAAACTGTTTTCTCTCGTTGATCTTTCTCCAGCCTTCTGGGCTAATCCAATTCCTGCTCCTTCTTATTTTGTAGTCTAACACAGTTTGGTGGTGCTGCATTAGGCGCCTTTATCCTTTTTCACGTTTTCTCTACTTCGTTCTTCCTTTCGCAGTCATCCCCGTCTCTGGGTGCCAGAAGTTAATTGTTTCGTTTGAAGGAGGAAAATTACGCTATGTGAAATTTAGAATCGAGCCACCTGGTGCTGCTGACAACATATTGCACCGATTGCCATGCCATGCCAGTTCCCGGAATCCATTTACAGAACGGCCCACAAACCTCACTTCGGAATCACCATGACTCTCAAGAAACGCTTTCGGCGGTCCACTTGCTGTGAAATTGTTTTTCAATTCTGTTTTCCTTCAGAGCCCGACAAGGAGCTTCTGAGGTTGAACATGGCTCGAAAAAGACACTTTTAAATCAAATACCTAACGAATTGTAGCTGCAGTGATCGTTACAAACAAACGACAGCGTGCCTGACAAGAAAGACAGAGCCTTTTGCGTTGTGAACCAGCAAAAACTCCGTGGTAATCCCTTATATTGAATAGCGAGGTCGTCTTGACCTTCTACCCTCAGGAATTTTCAAAAAAGACTTACAAAAAGTCGGCAGTGCACTGTACTGTACTGCACTGATCGTTTCAACATGGAATTAACAGAAAGGGGTCAGTTTGTTGCCATATATAACGGATGAAGAGTCACCTAGAGGAAATGCTGTCATTATTATTATTATTATTATTATTATTATTACTACTATTATTACTATTATTATTATTATTATTATTATTATTATTATTTGCCACATGGCTATCACATACGTTGTGTTAATTGGAATTAAATCTTATTTCTTCTCAAAGGAATATTTTGAAAAACCATTAATAATCTCATTTAATATAGAAATCGTTGTTGTACAAACCGGAAACAATTCTAGTCAAATGAAAGTTTCTTGAATGACTTTCCTCTTTTCATAGGGCGTGGTGAGGATGAGAAGGCGAGTCACACTCATGGTTTTCACCGTCAGTGCCATATTTGGAATCTGCTGGTTCACTGACGCCATATTGCACAGCTTAGAGGTCTTTGGTGTTTACAAACTTTGTCCTTATGCCATCCCCGTTTCCCATACGATGCTCCTGTTCAATACCGCCGTGAATCCCTTTGCATATGCTCTAATCAACCAAAGGTTCAGGGAGAAGACAAAGGAAATGCTATGCTTCAGTTCTGCCACAAAGGTTCGTGTCCTGAGGAACCCAAAAGACATCGTATTACCGCGCAACACCCGGAAGCCAATCACAGCTTGTTAAATCCCGCCTCCAATGTGAAAGTAAAAAGCAAAATACATAGATAAGTAAAATAAACAAACCAATAATATACGCGAAAAAATTACTAAATTCCGATTGGCTAGGTTTTGCTGCAACACAGTGCAAACATGTGTAACATCAGTGCAAAGTTGTAACACAGTGCAATTACAAATGCATTTTGATTGGTTTGGAAACAATAGAAATTTGAATTAGCCAATCAAATCGTAGCTGTTTCTATAGCAACAAGTGCACGGTAAGTTGAAAATTGTGAAAGGCTTTTCGGGGATTATACAACATAAGACAGATCAGAAAATTCCTTACCGTTCAATCGACAAAGGCACTAGTCCACGCCTTTGTATCCTCACACCTTGATTACTGTAACGCACTTCTTTTTGGTCTGCCTAAATATCAATTCGATCGTTTACAGAAAGTTCAGAATGCTGCGGCTTGAGTGATTTTTCAGATTGCGAAATTTGATCATATCACACCCGCACTTATCGATCTACATTGGCTCCCAGTAACGTTCAGAGTTCAGTTTAAATTGCTCCTCCTTGTCTACAAGTCATTACCCAACCAAAGACCTTCCTACATTAAAGATCTTTTGTCCCTGAAACCAGTTACTAATTATGCTCTTCGCTCGTCTGCACAATCTCTTCTGTTCGTTCCAAAAGCCAACTGCTCTTCACTTGGGGATCGGGCCATTGCTCATACTGCACCTGTTTTATGGAACTCGCTGCCATTAACTATAAGAACAAGTAGTAGTCTCGCCATTTTTAAAAAGCAACTTAAAACATTTTTATTTAAGTAAGCTTTTAGTCAGTTTCAATAGTTTTAATGTTTAGTGCCTTTCAATATTTTAATTTTAAATTAGTATAGAACTTTAACTTATGTAAAGCGCTTCTGAATATTGTTTATAGTTTTAGCGCTATACAAATTCCTTATTATTATCATTATTAAAACAAAAAAATGGCTGGCGTTTTGAGCAGGTTTTCTTTCGTGGAGGAGCTGAAAACAACTCCATTAAAAACGAGCACAGTCAAAAAGCACTGCCTTTTGGCTTCCTGTTTAGAGAAAGTGATGTCTAGAGAAAGAAATTACTGACGGAATAAAAAATTATGAGCCCGTAGAACTTATATAACATTTTGCTCAAGCCATTTTACGCCGAGAAAACAAAAACAAATTATTTTGCACCTGATTCACCTGCGTTGCTTATGCAACACAAGTTTTTCGTGTATATTATTAGTATGTAGTCACATGATTTTTCTCGTGCAATTTGGAACAAATAGGCACTTGTAATTTTTTTTAATTCTGTTAGTCTTTGAAAAAATTTACTAGTGTTTATTTATTCCAAACTGCAATTGAAATCATGTGATTACCTATACAAATAAATACATAAATAAATAAATAATTTTATTTCAATTTTAGATTAGATTATTGCATCAAATGAACTCTCTAATATAAGAAGTGCATAATATTGGTTTTTAAATGAATATATTTATTAACTAAAACATAGCGCACATACAATACAACAGTACTTACAGACTTACAATACAACAATACTTACAATACAGTCAATACAACATTAATTGAAAACGTAGAAGTGTCGGCTTGTTTCGCCGACATAACAAGCGTTACAGCTTGCACAAGAGAATTTATACTACTTTCAAAATAAAAGATCTTTTTAGTGTGAAAGATGCCATCCCTGAAGGGCTACGCACACGCGCGGTGTATAAATTCTCGTGTGCAAGCTGTAACGCTTGTTTGTCGGCGAAACAAGCCGACACTTCTCCACGCGAGTGCGCGAGCACTTACTATCGGATGGATCTTCGCTCGTTCACAAACTTCTGCTGAGTTCAGAGTCTTGTCGAGCATCCTGTTCAACGGGTTGTTTCCAGATTCTGGACTATGCGGTTACTAAATATCAAGTGAGGCTTAAGGAATCCATGCACATCAAAATTAATGGCAGAAACCCACTCTCAATCAGCAGGTGAAACACATAAACCTGACACTCTCCCTGTAAGTCGCTCTCTATGTCTATTGTTTTAAACTATTTAGCACGCAATATTGTAACGCAGTGTAACGAACCTTGTAATTTCACGTTCGTTATAAATTCAACGGCGATTTCAAAACTGTACACTGGTGATGACGGATGCACCGTTGAAACTTGTCTCGAAAATTAAAGAAAGTTGTATTGTTTCTACGACTATCAATTTTGTTGCTGCTCAGCAGACCATTATTGACAACGATTCTTACAGACTTACTATACAAGAATACTACCTACAATACAACACTACTATCTATTAAACTAATTAACAAACTTATTGCGAAGATGCTTATAACCTTACTTTACAACAATACCTACAATACAACACTGCTAACTTCTGCTATGTGTATAAAATTTAGTTACAATCTCTATGCTTACTGTATTTTAATATGATGTGATATAATATAATAAAGTATCCGGTAGTCAGCAAATTATGTTCTATATTTACTCTACTATAAAGTTCCATTTACCATAAAAATTTTGGAGCGTGTTCTTCTTGGTACTAATGTATTTTTCTGTTGTAATTTGATGATTGATTGATTTAATTTTCTCGACTGGAGAATCAAGTATCATCACCTTTTAAGAGAGTACTGTAATTTAAAGACTTTCAGTGAATAATGTATTGTAATGAACTTCATGTAATGTAAGTGCCTTGTAGATAATGAATATTAATCTGCTTTATAGTACGTGGTGTATTGTAAGTAATGTATTGTGCGTAATAACAAAAATATTGTTTGAAAGCTAAAAAATAGTATGATCACCTTTACTATTTTTGGCCAATCATGTTGTTGTCCAGAAAGGGATGTTTAAAGGTCGGGACAACCTAGGCGACAAATCACAGAAGGCAATCTTGGTTGCCAACCCAATCTCCCTACAGTAAATGTACTCAGTCTGCAACTGTCATTTTACCAGTTAATGTTAGGAGTCTACCTTTATGAAAGAACAAATTAAAAAAGTCATGTTATTTGGACTGGATTCGAACCGGATCTACCGCTAGCAGGAACGGCTTCTTACCACTAGACCACTGAAGAACAAGAGGATGGGAAATTGTATAACTAGATATTTTATTACAGTGTTGCATAGGATATCACTGATCTACAGTGATTAGGCATAAGCGCTGATTTTAAACGGTTAGCTTTTTGTTGAGGTTTGGTGATCACCTTTTCCATTTACTTTGGAAAATTATTTTTGGCTAGTGATTATATAGGCTTACTACATGGTGCACGATCAGCGCATGAATTATTTTATGTTAAAAACTGAGTTTTTGCTCAACCAGCGATGTGGTGGTCTAGTGATAAGAAGAGAGGAATGAGGATTAGTCAGCGAACAGTCGTAGGTTCGAGTCCTGTCCGAACATTCACGATTGAACTTTTACAACAAAAATGCTGACTTCCCAGAATTCCCTTCAGACTGTCAGTGTTACTAAATGTTGACTACATTAACTGGGTAGAACTACAATTAGCCACTTCCTCATCTCCCGCAATACACTTTGTTTCCCCTCCCCCCGCCCCAAGTCTTGCATAAGCATTGTTTTCAATTTCTCTGGGACTAACAATCGTCCCGAGAGAAATCCAAAACAATGCTTATGCAAAATGTTTGGGGGCAAACAAAGTGTATTATGGGAGATGTGGAAGTGGCGAATGCACCATTTTGCTAAAGATCAGTTCCTGGTGAGTTGGGTAGATCCAGTCCTTTGTGGGGCAAACGGCCATTTTATGACGTAATTTGAAATTGTGTAATTTTGACCGTCTGCCCCCAAAAGGACTTGATCTACCCACAAATTACCAGGAACTGATCATTAGTAAATTGGTGTATTGTAGACTGTGTACATTTACTGTATGGAGATTGGGTTGACTTGAGCTTTAGTGAAAACAACGCTGAGCTAGCAAGCCAAATTTTTGACAACTTTCTGCCAGATTTTGAGAAATGAACACGCGTTGATCGTTTCCCCCCTCAGTTTGAATTTCCGCTATTTCCATGAAAAACGAGGATTGTCATAACCAAACTACAAAATGTTCTCGCATCGATAGACTTGCATCGATAGATTACGATCTTATCCTTCCTATGGTGCTCCGCGGGCGCGGAGCTCCGCTGATAATACTTGTAAAAACAGAGGAAGAAGAGGAGGAAGAGTTAAAAAGGAAAGGAGAGTGAGAGAGGACAAAAATTATCGCTCTGCGGGGTCTTCATGAGTGACAACCGAAAGCCATTTCGCTTGACTACGCAGATCATGTGACTCAGATAAGTTTATAATAGTGTATTTGACTCAAATGGCTAAATACAATGCGAAAACAAGAACGGAGCCCATTATTTGACTGGTGGCCTTACTGCGCGAGTAATCAGAAAAAAAAAGAAGCAAAAAGAAACTTTGGTGATTCTTTATATGGTTGAAGAAACGCATTTTTGCTATGTTTGAAAGTCTTAGCAAAAAAGAGTGGATCAATATGTCGTCAACTGATTCGCGTTAAAGTGGAAAACAAGATAGCAGCTGTTATTTCATGGAGATGAAAAACATATAACGCGCCCTTTTCCTTCTCACTCTGTATCTATAAGCTTATTACTGCGAGCCCTCAAGTAAACCTGTCGAAAAATGAAGAAAATATTTGAAAATTTTGTTCCGATAATCGAGTGATCATTTCGTGGCATAAATAAAGATGAGTATTTTTTGGATCTTTCCTTGGGACTAATAACACAAACAGCAGTACAGGGCTTTTCACTTTTTTTATGTGACGGTGCGGTCAGTGTTACCTGTGTTGGTTATCGCTTCATTTTCGACAAGCGAGAAAATCGATCATCATCTTTCAAGTTTGCTGTGGCGTTGTGCTGGGTGTACTTGCGGTGGTTATTTTATCGCTATGTTTTTCGACGACCGAGGGAATCGATCATCGACTTTCAAGTAAGTTATTTGTACGTATTTTGTCTTCATATATGATTTATTTGCTCTTAAATAAGTCGATTAATTGCAAAAACAAGCACTTTGAAGCTGTCTGTTAGGAGGTACATTTTACTAATTGGAGAATTTTCGTGTCAGTTGATACTAACAACCAATCGCTCTAAAGATATATATTTAACCAAAGTTTAAAGCGGAGGGAGTTCCACGAGTGTTATTTTTTACTGCCATCGAGCAACTTCGAATGACTTTTATTGAGCGAACTTTGTGTCCAAAATATTTAAGAAGCAACAGGGAAAACGAAGAGTTTTACGATCCAGATGAACTTTTTGATGGCAAACGTTTGAAAAAACAAACAAACATTCTTGAATCCAAACTACTTTCGAATGAAAAAAGATAGCGAATTCACCGAGGGTCAAAAGCAACAAAACATTGAAATAAAACAGTACTATACACATATTTCTTTGAAGGTTCTTGGAACCTGATTGTTTCTATCTGTGAAAAGAAATTGACCAAGTGTTCGGAAGCATTAAGCAAGCAAACTAGCCGAGTGGTTGGTTGTTATCAGCTCTCAGAACCAACAAACAGTTTCTGGACTATTTTTAATCTAGCTCCTGATTTTTATGCCTTTTACGCGAAGAACTTCGAACGAAGATGAAGGTTGTTTTGCTCAAAATGAAGAAACCAACTGAATGTGAAATTTCGAGCAACAGAATGCGCGCAAAACATTAAGCCTCGTTTTGGTTGGTGTGTCCCACACCTGGCTTGAGCCTGTGATCCAATCGAAAGCCAGTAACTGGTCAGCGAAAAAACAGCTGACCTCGATGAACTTCAAACTTGCTGTATAGTAGGTGATCAACTGGAGTATGGCCGCAATGTTGGATTATTATTATTATTATTGTTATTATTATAGCGAAACATCATGGTTAAGAAAATATGGTAACCCATCTGTCCGAGAAAATTTGGTTTGGCCACCGTACTTACCGTACGTACGTCGGAAGTACGTACCGTCCTTCCATATATGGGATGTGAATGTCCCATTAATTGTGTTGTAACCCTCGTTTTTGGTGAAGAGCTAGTTTACAGCGTACATATTTGATTTTGGACATCCATGTTATGGTCAATTGACACCTGTCAAGACAAGACATCCGCTGACCAGTATCACATGACCATATCGTGGGCTCAAGTTTAAGGCTCATTGAGGTCAGCTGTCGTTTTTGAAAATGACCACTGACCAGGTACTGGCTTTCGATTGGATCGCAGGCTAAAACTAGGTGTGGGACACTCAAACCAAACGAGGCTTCATTTTTCGCGCGCTTTCTGCGGCTCGACATTTCACATTCAGTTTGTTTCTTCATTTTCAGCAAAACAACTTCATCTTCTTTTGAGTTCTTCGCGTAAAAGGCATAAAAATCAGGATCTAGTTTAAAGATAGTCTGGAAGGTGAATTTTAAAGTGATAAAAAGGAAGTGCAAAGATTTTCCTCAGGAAAAGCTTAAAACTTGGGTCCACTTGCGTGGCGCTCGGATTATGTGGTGGGAAAAGAAAATGATTCAACGCTTCAAGAGCTTTCACTTTACCGCGGCATCTTGCAGTTCACGAAGAAAGGTCACTTAACAGTTCACCGGCATTAATGGGAGGAACGAGTAGCTTAAATTCATTGCAGGAAGTTCTTCCTTTGGACAAACCGCTTGCTAATTTTGGTGATTCGTGTTTTTACTAAAGTGGATACGTATTTTCAAGAACCTCTATAGCCAAGATGAATTGAGTGAATAGATGGAAGCTTGACGTAAACATTTGGTTTAATCGTTGTTAGTTTTGTTCAAGAATAAAACTTGCATTTTTCTCTGGACTGGACATAAATAACCATCATCTCTATTCGTTTTGATGCAAAGAAGACGTTGAATTGTTTGTTTGTTTTGTTGTTTTGCTTGCAAGCGAAGGAGTGTTTTCACTCCGCTTGGCTGACTGCCTTTCAACCTCGGTGCCTCAACAGCGTTAAGAAAATTTTGCCCTTACCTTATTAACACGTAATCGCAATGAGTCCTCGTAAAATGAAGGATTAAAGCCCCGGCTAAACGATCAAATATTTCATCCAACATCGTGTGAAAATGTTGATCTAGATCAAACACGGAAAGCCATTTTAGTGCAATACAATGTTGAGAGAGGTGGCTAAATGGTCAAACATGCTCGTCCAACCACGGTGTTGGATGAAAATCTTTGATCGTTTTTAGATTGTTTAAATCTGTTTTCAAACAAAGATACGCGTCCCGACTCGACGTGTATTGTTTCTTGTAATATTTTGAGGTTTTTGAACCGCGGTCAATTCTATTTGACTGCTCTAAACATAAATTATTGGCGCAAGGAAAGCCAAGCTAAGTTGTTCAATACCAGTACAAATAAAATTTAATAATCGTGGAGCTCCGCTTTAAGGCTTGGCTAAATATATATATATATATTATATTATTATAGGGCATTTCAGCAGCGCATACATGAACCGGCGGACGTACTTACGACGGACGAACGTACGTACGTACGGACGAACGTACGTAGGAACGTACTTACGGTGAAGCCAAACCAAATTTTCTCGAACAGATGGGTTACCATAATTTTCTTACCCATGGTGCTCCGTTACAATGTGAGAATGAATATATGAAAATCATATATTGAAATGCGGATTAAATAATGAATTTGTGAATGATCATCGCAGTTATGAACACCACTTCAGCAGTAGTGAAATAAAGCCTGAAAAGAATTCAGGCTTGTACGGGATTCGAACCCACGTCCTCTGCGATATCGATGTAGCACTCTACCAACTGAGCTAACAAGTCAACTGTGAGCTGGTCATTTTCGTTGGTTGTAACATACTCTTGAGTGATGAATATGTGAGAATGAATATATGAAAATCAATATATTTGAAATGCGAATTAAAGAATGAATTGTGAATGATCATCATGCAAAGTGTTCACTCAAGCAATAAATTGCCCGTTTTTTTAACATTTCTTTTTTTACAATTCCAAAGACTTCCTTTTTGCTCTCCAGTCCAACATACCGCATTCAAATAACCGTGTCATATTAAATTAGGGCGAAAAATAATTCTGAAGATAATTTCAAACACTTTCCTATCATATGCTAAAATACGTATTGACTGAGCAAAGTCGGGCCAGACGGAAAAATATTAGCGGAGCACCATACCTATAGAAACCCGTCAACTGCTTTCTCATGGTAAAAATGGCTAGCGGTATTGCTCGTGGGCGCACGACGACGACGACGACGGCGACGGTGGTGTTGCCCAATAACTAATAATATCCTAATAATAATCATAATAATCCAACATGGCGGCCATACTCCACCTGGCCCAGCAGCTGACCAGTTAACAGTGTACACCCAGCGTACATCATCCATCTTATAGCCAATTGACACCTGTCAAAAAAGGTATCCGCTGACCAGTGTCACCTGACCATATCGCGGTCTCAAGTTAAGACCTCATCGAGGTCAGGTGTTTTTTGAAGTTGACTGCTGACCAGGTACTTGCTTTCGATTTGATCGCAGGCTCAAGCCAGGTGTGGGACACCCAAACCAAATCGAGGCTTAATTTTTCGCGTGCTTTCTGCGGCTCGTAATTTCACATTCACTTGTGTTTCCTTGCGGCTCAAAATTTCAAATTCATCTTCTTCGTTTCGATTTTGAGCAAAACAAATTCATCTTCTTCGATCGAAGTTTGTCTTTAAATTCGCGTAAAAAGCAAAAAAAAATCAAGAACTTGTCAAAAGATACTCCGGAAGGTGAATTTTCAAGTGATTAAAGAAAGAACGATTTTTCTCAAGAAAAGCTTCAAACTTTGATCGATTGTGCGGTTGAAAACAGTATAATTCAACGCTTCAAGGGCTTTCACTTTACCTCGACATCTTGCATCTCACTAAGATAGGTCACTTAACAGTTCACCTGTGTTAATTGGAGGAACGAGTAGCTTAAACTCTGTGGAAGAAGCTCTTTCTTTGAACAAACCGTTTGCTATTTTGGCGGATGCTTATTTTTACTTTACTGAAGCTTACGTATTTTCTAGTGGTAGAAACCTCTACAACACAGCGCAGGACAGTGAGGTAAATTAAATAAATAGAAGCTTAACATTTGGTTTAATAGTTGTTACTTTTGTTCAGGAATGAAACTTGTATTTTTCTCTCGAATGGATATAAATAACAATCATCTGTAATCGTTTTGGACGCAAGAAGTAGTTGAATTGTTTTTTGTTTTGTTACGTTGTTTTCTTTGCAAGCGAACGAGTGTTTTTACTCGGCTTGGCTGACTGTTTTTGACCTTGGTACCTCAACAGCGTTAAGAAACTTTTGCCCTTATCTTAATAACGCGTAATCACAATGAGTCCTCGTAAAATTAAGGATTAAAGGCGGAAACTCAACTCGATTAAAAAAAAAATCCGATCAAATGCACGTGCATGTGCACGTCTCAAAATCTCACATAAAGTTGTCAAAATGCTGTCAAAAATGTCAAAGACCAGCGCGCCTCACTCGTCGTTTAAAAACGTTTTAGAGATCTTCGTCGAAAGCGGCCTGTAAACAACAATATTAAGTTTCGCCGTCTATACACATGTCGTCTTAATTTGTTTGAACCGGTAAGAATCAGCGTTTGGATGTTAAAAACACCGAAATGGGTTGACTTGCTGGGCTGGCTTTGATAAATTTTATAGTGAACGGGTCTGCGAGAGAAATGCAGGTGTGGTTTGGCAAGCGCTTTCTTCGTTAACTGGATGACGCTTGCCACTGAGAATCATTAATTGAAGAAGGTTCTTCGGAAGACATGGGAAGTACCAGTTAAAATATCAAAGCTCTTTAGCGTGTTGTGTCAGCCAAGGAAAGATTTTGTGGGAAATGGCGCTATTATTCAGCTCTGTCGCGTTCCGAGTGATTGCTGCCTCAGTGATTCCTGTTGACTGCTCTAAACGATCAGGTGTGGACCTCTTTTTTTGTCTTTTCTACGGACATTTATGTCAAAATTGCTAAGCAATTTTTGTTACTTGTCTAATTTCTCCACCTTCTCCAAGAATCTTCGAAGAAATATTATTCGTATTGTGCTTTGTTTTCTTGTAATACTTAGTTTGTTGTTCTGTTGTTTCTGAACCGCAGTCAATTCCTTTTGACTTCTCTTAACGATCAGTTTTTACCCTAAATTGTCTTTTCTACGGGTATTTATGTCGAAAGAAATACCGATTTTTCTAGATTAAGCAGTACAAGCTATTTTTATTACAAGCTGGTCTTGTTTAATTTCTCCCCCTTCTCCTTCTTCCAGCAAAACACTCGCATCGTACTTTGTTCGCTTGTGGTGTTTTTTTAATCCGCTTTGAATTCCGTTACGCTTTCATCTGAAAGTAGTAGGACTCACGAATGTCTGTATTTTTTTGCAAACGTTTGCTATCGAAAACTCTTCGTTTTCCCTGCTGCTGCTCAATTGTTTTGAACACAAATTAAACTGGCCCAAATAAAGCCATGCGAAGTTGCTCGGTGAGAGTTTGCAGCTCCGATTCTAGGCTTGGCCTGGCTAAATATATATGGCCTTTAGCTTTTCTTTTTATAATCGCTACATACCAGACTGGAATAGTGTTCCATCGAACTTCATGCATGTATTTTAAGTCCTATCTATTACATTATTTGTGTCAATTTTAAATCAGATGTAGCTTGTGGGTGACAAGTATGTGATTTAATTAGGTTAGCTTTGGATTGTATTTCAATTTTACTTCTTTATTTTTAGTGTCAATCTCAAAGCAGGGGTGACTTGTAAGAGACAAGTATTCGATTTAATTTGATTAGGTTAGCTTTGGGCCACGTTTAAATTTCACCTCTTAGTTTTTAGAATGTGTAATACAGTAATAGCCCACATATAAGAACCTGAATTTTCCAATTTAGCCTAAATAGGTTCTTATATAAGTGGTACTGAAAGCAAATTTAGGCTACCAAGGTTCTTAAATTAGGTTCTTATATTTTCATATGAATTTTATCTGGATATACTATATATATGATAAATATCATCTCATAATACAGTGTAAATCATTTATTTGTACCATAGAGAATTCACTGCAGGTACAGTATATGTCCTTAACAAAACATAACAAAGACTCATTCAGCAGTTTCTACCTTTAATCTTTTACAGCAACCCCACTGATAAGAGCCTAACTTAAAATTTAAGCCTTAATAGGTTCTTATTTGAGGGGGCTTAAAATGAAAATTTTAGCCTAACAGGTTCTTAAAACCCAGGTTCGTATACGTGGGCTATTACTGTATTAGATAATATTCTTTGTATGGGAATTTACTTTCTCCCAATTATTCTCCAGTCATGCACCTTTTTTGTATCAACTTAGATGTATTCGCATGACAAAGTATTACTAAACTTAAAACTTAAAATTAAACTTAAAGTAAGCTCTTTCTCATCAATGTACACATCCTTTGGACTTCCTTCTCCTGCATCCAGTCTTTCAATTAATTTTATTCACAGCTGGTCACACCAATCTTGTAGTATGTTTGGATGACATTTGGCACTAATGTTTAATGGGATTTTTGATGTTTGATGAAGTATGTTGTGCAATTTCAAATGTACATGGAGAAATGTGAGACTAGTCCTTACCTTTCTTGCAAAATAGAAAATCAAGTTAAGATGGCTAACACGGATTTCCAGCACTTTTGCTTTGGTGAATCATTACCTTAAATACTCATACTACATTGTTAATTACCTTTATAGTGATATCAACCAATGCCCAATATGTTATTAATATATATATTTAGCCAAGCCTAAAAGCGGAGCTCCAAAAGCATTCTTTTTCTACTGGCATTTACATATAGTGTGCTTGTCATATCACCCATCTGACCTCACTCATGCTACAGACCCAATGCTGTAAAAAATAGTATAGAAAGGTGATCTGAGCCAGTGGCACAGTGGATTTGGACCCCCCGAGGATTTGCACTGTCCAGTCCAGATCTGATTGTGGATCAGATTTGGACCCCCTAGTCCAGAACTGCTAGTAGATATGAATCCCCTTTTACGAATTTGGACCCCCACCCCTCCTAAAAACAAGCGTTCTATTGAGTAAGGTAATAAAAATTCCTTTCCAAACTGAGTTTGGAGATGTTAAAAAAGCAAAATAAAAATATTGAGGTAGGTTTTTTTAAAAATAATCTTTAATACTTTGTGTAAAAAAGAACCTGCAAAGCTAGTTTTCATCTATAAATTTTTAAAACAAAACATTTCTTAACATCTTAGAGCAATACCTAAGGACAGGTCTGTTTCCCCGTTCAACTGTAGGCAACTTAGTTACATACTTAGCTACTTAGGTATGGTTTAGAGCCACTAGAAATTGGTGGAGAAGCCTGGTGATTGCTCCTTGGAATCAGTATCACATCAGATATATAGTGATTCAGATCATCACTTCATAATGAATGCAATTTCAATTATCCACAGCCTCCCATGAGACAGTCAAAAATCGGAAATTGTGTATCCTCTGGATATATGTATGCCTCACAAAAATTATGAAAGAAAGATACATGGAAATCAATCAAAATATTTAGATGCCATGAATTAAGACCAAGATATTTATTTTGATCAATTACTTCTTGACCTTACTATCACAAAAAAAACTGCTTGCTAACATTAAGCTCATCACTCAATGCACCTACAGTGTTTTCAAAAAGAAATCCAGCTGCTCTTCTGGCCAGTTAAGTGCAAGACCAAACAACTTGATAACAATATATTGGGCATTTGGTTGATACCACTATCAAGGTGATTCATCAAAGCAAAAATGCTGGAAATCCGTTAGCCATCTTAACTTGATCTTAACATACTTCATCGAACATCAGAGATTCCATTAAACATTAATGTCAAATGTCATCCAAACATCCCACAAGATTGGTGTGACCAGCTACTAATAAAATTAATTGAAAGACTGTATGCAGGAGGAGGAAATCCAAAGGATGTGTACATTGATGAGAAAGAGCTTACTTTAAGTTTAATTTTAAGTTTTAAGTTTAATAATACTTTGTCATGTGAATACAACTAAGTTGATACAAAACAAAAAAGTGCATGACTGGAGAATAATTGGAGAAACTAAATTCCCATACAAAGAATATTATCTAATATTACACATTCTAAAAACTAAGAGGTGAAATTTAAACGTGGCCCAAAGCTAACCTAATCAAATTAAATCAAATACTTGTCTCTTACAAGTCACCCCTGATTTGAGATTGAGACCAAAAATCATGAAGTAATCCAAAGCAAACCTAATTAAATTACATACTTGTCACTCACAAGCTACATCTGATTTAAAATTGACACTAATAATGTAATAGATAGGACTTAAAACTGGTTAAAGAAGGTGCATGCATGATGTTCGATGGAACACCATTCCAGTCTGTTATGTAGCGATTAAAAAAGAAAAGCTGAAGGCCCTATATATATTTAGCCATGCCAAGGCTAGAATCGGAGCTGCACACTCTCACCGAGCAACTTCGCAAGAGTTTATTTGGGCCAGTTTAATTTGTGTCCAAAACAATTGAGCAGCAGCAGGGAAAACGAAGAGTTTTCGATAGTAAACGTTTGCAAAAAAGAAAAAAAAAAGACGGACATTCTTGAGTCTAACTACTTTGATATGAAAGCGTAAAGGGATTCAAAGCGGATAAAAAAACAAAACAAAACAAAACAAAACAAAAACACTGCAAGCGAACAAAGTACGATGCCGGCGAGTGTTTGCTCGAAGAAGGAGAAGGTGGAGAAATTAAACAAGACTAGCTAGTAATTAAAATAGCTTGTACTGATAAAGCTAGGAAAATCGGTATTTATTTTGACATAAATGCCCCTAGAAAAAAATAATAAAGGGTACAAACTCTTCGTTTACAGCAGTCAACAGGAATTGACCGCGGTTCAGAAACAATATAACAACAAACATAAGACTTATTACAAGAAAACAAAGCACAATATGAATAATATTTCTTCGAAGATTCTTGGAGAAGGTGCAGAAATTGGACAGGTAACAAAACTATCTTGTATTAAGCTAGAAAATTTCCTTAGCAGATTTGACATAAATGTCCGTAGAAAAGACAAAAAAGAGGTCCGTACCTGATCGTTTAGAGCAGTCAACAGGAATCACTGAGACAGCAATCACTCGGAATGCGACAGAGCTGAGTAATAGAGCCATTTCCCACAGAATCTTTCCTTGGCTTACACAAAAAACTTAAGTGCTTTGATGGTTTTACTGTTACTTCCCATGTCTTCCGAAGAACCTTCTTCAATTAATGATTCTCAGTGGCAAAACATCATCCAGATAACGAAGAAAGCGCTTGCCAAACCAAACGAGCATTTCTCTCGCAGACCCGTCCACTTTAAAATTTATCAAAACCAGCCAGCAAGTCAACCCATTTCGCTGTTTTTAACATCCAAACGCTGATTCTTACCGGTTCAAACAAACGACATGTTTAAAGACGGCGAAACTTAATTGTTGTTTACAGGCTGCTTTCGACGAAGATCTCTTAAAGACTTGACGAAGTGAAGCGCGCTGGATTTTGACTGTTTTGGCAGCATTTTGACAACTTAATGTCAGATTTTGAGAAGTGCACATGCACATGCATTTGATCGGATTTTTTATTTTTAATCGAGCTCGAGTCTCCCCCTTTAATGCTTAATTTTACGAGGACTCATTGCGATTACGTGTTGATAAGATAAGGGCAAAACTTTCTTAACGCTACTGTGAGGAACCAAGGTCGAAAAACAGTCAGCCAAGCCGAGTAAAAACACTCGTTCGCTTGCAAAGAAAACAACGTAACAAAACAAACAAACAATTCAACTACTTCTTTGCGTCCATAACGAGTACAGATGATTGTTATTTATATCCATTCGAGAGAAAAATACAAGTTTCATTCCTGAACAAAAGTAACAACGATTAAACCAAATGTTAAGCTTCTATTTATTTAATTTACCTCACTGTCCTGTGTTGTAGAGGTTTCTACCACTTGAAAATGCGTAAGCTTCAGTAAAGTAAAAACAAGCATCCGCAAAAATAGAAAACGGTTTGTCCAAAGAAAGAGCTTCTTCCACAGAGTTTGAGCTACTCATTCCTCCCATTAATACCGGTGAACTGTTAAGTGACTTTTCTTGGTGCCGCGGTGAAGTGAAAGCCCTTGAAGCGTTGAATTATACTGTTTTCAACCGCACAATCTTTGAAGCTTTTCCTGAGAAAAATCTTCCGTCCTTCCTTTCATCACTTGAAAATTCACCTTCCGGAGTTTCTTTTGACAAGTTCTTGATCTTTATGCTTTTTACGCGAAAGACAAACTTCGATCGAAGAAGATGAAGTTGTTTTGCTCAAAATAAAGAAACCAACTGAATGTGAAATTACCAGCCGCAGAAAGCGCGCGAAAAATTTTAACGGCCTCGATTTGGTTTGGGTGTCCCACACTTGGCTTGAGCCTGCGATCCAATCGAAAGCAAGTACCTGGTCAGCGGTCAACTTCAAAAAAAACAGCTGACCTCGATGAGGTCTTAACTTGAGCCCGCGATATGGTCACGTTACACTGGTCAGCGGATACCTTGTTTTGACAGGTGTCAATTGGCTATAAGATGGATGTCCAGTATCAAAGATGTACGCTGTAAAGTAGCTGGTCAGCTGGGCCAGGTGGAGTATGGCCGCCATGTTGGATTATTATGATTATTATTAGGATATTATTAATTATTGGGCGACTCCGTCGTCGTCGTCGTGCGTACGCGCCCACGAGCAATACCGCTGGCCATTTTTACCATGAGAAAAGCAGTTGACGGGTTTCTATAGGTATGGTGCTCCGCTTGACGGCCCTTCGGGCCGTCGGAGCTCCGCTATCAAGTTGCTTAGTCTTCACTTGGCTGGCCAGAAGAGCAGCTGGATTTCTTTTTCAAAACACTGTAGGTGCATTGATTGATGAGCTTAATGTTAGCAAGCAGTTTTTTGCGATAGTAAGGTCAAGCAGTAACTGATCAAAAGAAATATCTTGGTCTTAATGCATATCATCTTTATATTTTTATTGATTTCCATGTATCTTTCTTTCATAATTTTTTTGAGACATACATATATCCAGAGGATACACAATTTCTGATTTCCAACTGTCTCATGGGAGGCTTTGGATAACTGAAATTGCATTCATTATGAAGTGATGATCTGAATCACTATATATCTGATGTCGGATACTGATTCAAAAAAGCATTAACCAGGCTTCTCCACCAATTTCTAGTGGCTCTAAACCATAACTAAGTAGCCTACAATTGAACGGGGAAACAGACCTGTCCTTAGGTATTGCTCTAAGATGTTAAGAAATGTTTTGTTTTAAAAATTTATAGATGCAAACTAGCATTGCAGGTTCTTTTTTACACAAAGTATTAAAGATTATTTTGTAAAAAAAACCTACCTCAATATTTTTATTTTACTTTTTAACATCTCCAAACTCAATTTGCAAAGGAATTTTTATTACCTTACTCAATAGAACGCTTGTTTTTAGGAGGGGTGGGGGTCCAAATCCGTAGAAGGGGATTCATATCTACTAGCAGTTCTGGACTAGGGGGTCCAAATCTGATCCACAATCAGATCTGGACTGGACAGTGCAAATCCTCGGGGGGTCCAAATCCACTGTGCCACTGGCTCAGATCACCTTTCCATACTATTTTCTACAGCATTGGGTCTGTAGCTTGAGTGAGGTCAGATGGGTGATATGACAAGCAGACTATATGTAAATGCCAGTAGAAAAAGAATGCTTTTGGAGCTCCGCTTTTAGGCTTGGCTAAAATATATATATTAGGCTTTTGGTCATGGCGCACGGACCTCGCTATTCTCGGTCCGTACATTTGAGATGAAAGTGTAAAGGAATTGACCGCGGGCGAAAAACCGCAAAACTGACAAAACATTGCAAGAAGTGGGATGCATATGTTTCGTCGAAGATTCTTGGAGAAGGCGAAGGTGGAGAAATTAGACAAGGAAGAAACATATCTCGTAGTAGGCTAGAATAAATGTCCGCAGAAAAGACAAAAAGGAGTACGAACCTGATAGTTTATATCAGCGAACGGGAATTGACCGCAGTTCAAAAGCCACAAAACAACAATACATTGGAAGAAACCAAAGTACGATGCATATGTTTCTTCGAAGGTTCTTGCAGAAGGTGGAAAATTAGTCAAATAGAAAACATATCTCACAGTAAGCTATAGGCTGAAACGCTCCTAAGAAAGATAAAAAGGAGTACGAACCCGATAGTTTAGATCAACAATCACTCGAAACGCAAAGCTGCATAATGAGGCAATTTCTCACAAAATCGTTTCTTTGGCTAAACAAATAAAAGACCCTTAAGTACCTTTGTACTTTTACTGTTACTTCCCATGTCTACCGAGGAAGCGGCAAAACATCGTCTATTTTTAACGAAGACAGAAATAAAAGGAAAAAAACAACAAACAAACAAACAAACCAAACAAAACGTGAACTGCGCTAATAACTTCCTGTTAGATTTTGAGACATGCCAGTCCATTTGATCGGCTTTTTTTGTGTCGAGTTTGAGTTTCTGCCTTGAATAAAATCTCTCCTTTTAAAGAAAAAATTCCGATACCGCTAAAAGATCATAAGTTTCTTCTTCTGTTATCTTTAGTTTGTTACTGTTTTAGAAATGATTTCCTGCCAAAATGCGGAGTATAGCATAGTTGTATTTAGTCTCGCGCTCCGAAGAAGGCAGCATTGCCAAAACGTCGGTTTGATATACCTAAAATAACAGCGTCTGGTTTTACGATTTACGTATTAACATTAAGTAACTACGCTGCGCAGGATTTCCAATCTTTATGACTTCTTACGTTGGCTTACATGCACGGGTAGACGTTTGTACGACGTACATGGGATGACATCATAACCAAAACCAAATGGGTTACCATATTTTCCATATTTTCGCGTGTTCCACGCGCAGAAGGAGCTCCGCTTTAATGTCCGGGCATCATGTTTGATTTCACATTAGTCAACTTGGTGGCACGTTTACGCAAGTAGTGGGTTAAGAAAACAACCCCTGTTTCACAGTTGCCGTATTCATTTGTTTGGTCGCAAATTACATTCTAGTAACACGCCATGCCCTTTCAGGTTGACGCAGTGTTTCACAAAAGTCTAGTATTTTTTCCACAAGTAGCTTGGCTTCAATTTTTCCTGAATATTTTTTTGTACAGCAAATCTATATAAAGCGTGACAAATATTTTTGAAATTTGAATGGAGTTTTCGAATTTACGTGACAGTTTTCATTTTTCAGACTTCCCGTGGGAATTTCTTTAGTTTGTTGTCGAAATAATGCTCTGAACGTTTCTTATACGTAAAAAAACATGACGTTTTTGAAAACTATCAATTATTTCATATGTATGGCAAATATTTTTCTGATTTAATGGGTCTTTTTCTGAAAATTTCCAGTAAAACCTTCAAGATTCCCTTTGAATGCCGGAAGTAGCAAAGAGGAATTCAAATGTCCATTTCATTCTCGGAAATACTGGTCACGCGTGACGTAGATCGACCGTAAATACTAAGAGAACAGATCATAAGTCAACAAAACTTTTCTCTCTGACGTATTCCATGTTGACTTTCAAGGCCTATATTCAGTAACGCCCCAATTAGACAACTTGGCCCTCAAGAATTACCTTCACAGTTTTTACTCTTTTTCAAAACACCGTTGTTCAAATGCCAATTAGATGCAAATACGTCAAGGAACACATAATTGTTTAGAAAAATTTCATGTATTGTGTTTCAAAGACATATTCTGCATAAGTCAACCCTCAGCAACTTTCGATTTTTGCATAAAAGTATTAAAAATTAAGGCATCGTAGCTAAAATGATAAAAATGCCAGAAAATAGGTTACAATCACACTTCCTAGCATATCATTTCTTGGCGAAATAGTTATGTATACTCCAAATGTTTGTGGTATTTGGTGAGGTTAATGAGACAACTGTATTTATCTTTTCTATTAAGCGCGCGCTTTCACATAGAAGTATGCATCTTTTGTTTGATAAAACTGCCATATTCTCTTTTTGATTATTACAGATTACAGAAAGTGACGCTGACACCCTTCCTTCATGTCCAAATCAGCTGACGTCGCCATAACAACCGTGCAGACCACATTTATCATTGCATGCATCATTGGAAACTCTCTGGTGTTAGCTGTGATAAAGAGACATCCCCAAATGGGGTGAGTAACTGTATACAGATAATAAAATCATTGTACTGAATTAGCTATTAAAAGGCAATTTAGTTCATGTTTGCCTCTCAAGAAACGTGTCTAATAGAAAGGATTCAGTAGTTGCGTGTACATGTTGAAATTGATCATACCAAACAACTTAAGCTGTTTATTATTGTTGCTGAATGGTGGTCGTTTTAAAGCTTGTCCCAGGGGCTTTTTCTATTGAGTTTGTATGCAAATATCGGGCTGGGAACAGGCTCACAACATGTTTGCACAATTAGGGACTAAAGGACCGGTAAACAATTATGTATTCTCTCGCTGGTCACCAAAAGCTTAGAAGTCGAGATGAGATCTCTGTATGTGTTCCTCTTTTTAAACAACTACCGGACCCCAAACAGCAAATAATTTCAACTTACGTTACTCAGCAGGCAATTCTGGGCAAGGCTATTGTGCCATTGTGTAGAGTGACGTTCATTATTAGTATGCAGGAAATCCAAGGGAACGCATTTATTGGTATGCAGGAAGTTAAGGGAAGTCAGGGGAAGTCACTAACGGGGCGGAAGTTCCGGGAAGTTACTGACGAGGCTTATCTTTGCTGAACATATACTTCTAGTGTTAATAGTGCATAGGTGAAGGCGTGAAGTATGCTGGTAAAACATTGTTACTACCAGCTTCTTTTACCGGAAGAGTCCATCTGAACTGAAGTAATGCGTCCTTCTCAATGGATTATAAGATCAATGACATTAAAACAGTGTGATATGTATGTCTTTGATTACTGCGCCTTTCAATAACACACGAACTCTGAAATTGAAATCTCAACTGACAATTGCGTTTTTTCGTCAATCAGATTTCCGGGGCTTCCGATTATTGCCGGCCGTCTACTACCTCCAATATCGAACTTCTTTGCTTTGCATTGGAGAATGACATATTTACATGTAAACAATAATCTCTCTCCAAACAAGATAGTTAGGTTCTTGAAAGTGGAAAAACATTTGTTGATACAGTACTGACACTATACAGCCTGGAAACCCGAGGACTCCACTATTCCGAAAATCGCAATGGCGGAAAGCGGCGATCACTTGTTGGCAAATAAGCTTAGTTTGTGATTTTTTTTGCTTCTCTTCTCTGTGTCTAAAATAAGTTCATGAAAGAATTTTTCGAGTATATACAGAGAGTGATATTTTACTCATTCTTAGTCTTCAAGAGCAATATCTTGACCCATACATGGATGAACTTCGTAACTGGAAATGCATTTCTCACAGAAGAAAATTACTCAGTCGATTCCTACGCTTGGCAGATTCTTAGGTAAAATTGGTCTTTTGATTAAAATGGTTTGTATTTCCTTTTTAGTTCTTATTTACTGCTCATATTTTGTGGGTAAAGGGTATAATTGTTCTTATGAAGTAAACATAACTTTCAAAACATTGTTTAGGTTGGCGAATTGGTCGGCCAACTGCCTAACCACCATTCATTATTCAACCATGAATTGCCTGATCGGCTTCATTGTCGACTATCAGCGTTTCTTCTGAGTCGGGACGTTCCATGGATAGGTCCTCAAATAAACTTTCCGATTGACTGTCAAAAGAAACGTAAAATATATCGGCAGACTTATCCGCCATGCTTGAAACTGCTTTGGGCAATGAGATTCAGAAATCATCTTGGGGAGCAGGGATGGCGCAGTGGTGAGAGCACTAGCCTCCCGCCGATGTGGCCCGGGTTCGATTTCCGGACTGTACTCGGAGTCATATATGGGCTGAGTTTGTTGTTGGTTCTCGTCCTTGCCCCGAGAGGTTTTTCTCCGGGTACTCCGGTTTTTCCCTCCCTCAGAAACTTACATTTCCAAATTCCAGTTCGGTCTGGATAGTGTTCCCAATTAGCACCGTGTGTGCTAAATAAATAAAGTGATTTAGTTTATTTGTTTATTTTTTGTCGATCACGGCCTCTCGGTAGCAATCGGAAACCGCCGGAAATTTGATTGACGGCAACGAAAAACGCACTTCAGAGTTCGCGTGTGATTGAAAGACGCATCGAAAGAGAAGTGCTAATGCTACGACAAATGTCAAGGAAACGCCTTTAAGAATTTTACTCTTATTTAGGATTCCCATAAATTATCTTCTGGTGAATATGGCAGTGGCGGACATCTTCTTCTCGACATTTCATATAACGGAGCTGGTTTACCGTTACATTTACACACATCCGGACGGAATAGCTGGAAAAATTGTATGTATACTACGAAACGGCACCTTGCAATGGATCGGAGCTTTAGCTTCAGCCTTCACTGTTGCTGCAATTGCTGTAGAGCGCTACTTTGCTGTCATTTATCCCTATGAGAACAAAGGAAAATTAACCATGAATAAACTCAAGGTATGCCACTACATGTTTCCTCAAGGGTAAATCACTCTAAATATAACGGCTTATTTAACTACTTATCTCTTCCAACTCCACTAGCTAAAGAGAAAAATATACATGTCATTCTTATCTCTTTTAATTGCATCAGAGGAAATATTGGACCACAATACAAATATTTTAGATATCGCGTCCATCTTGTGAGGGAAAACTTATTCAACGTTTGAGGTGCTACACATAAGGTTTTACATGATATCAGCCTTAAACATGATGTGTTCAGAGTGAGTATATCTCTCACATTTAGGAAAAAACAAGAAATTCTGCGAGAATTAGAAGCGGCCTTTTTGACCATCCGAACCGGATTAATGCACAGGATAAGTTCAAGTTGATCGTAATTCAATTTTTGTCACCTTTCAGTTGGCATGAGAGTCAATTCGTCACTCCGAATGATAAAGAGTTTAAAATTCGATTAGGCGTTTAGAGAAGGTTTTGGTGTCCTAGTGGGTTATTGCGGTTTTTTCGTACTGTAACGGCGGCTTAGGGTCGGTGGTTCAAGCCTCAACATAGTGAGGTTTTTTTTTCTTTGATCTCTTTTTATTCTATTCCTTTTCACTTGGTTTTCTTTTTTCTTTTGTCAACGCTTAAGCTGTAAAACTATTTTGCAATTTAACACGGAAAAGTACTGAACACTGGCACTTCGATTTGTTTGACAATTTCAAAAAAAGCGAAGAATGTGGTATAAATCTGAGTTTTCGATCCGTTGACCAGTTTCTCGACGATAACCGATATCTCAATACTACTAAGGTATGTTCAAACAACGCCACGCAAAAGAGCTGTGTTGATTGATTTCACTTCCGGTATTGCACCATCACTAGTACTTCCGGTATTGCACCATCACTAACTCGGTCAATATTTGTTTATCTTCAAAACCGGGTCAAAAGGAACGCTCAATTAAATTCATTTCCTATAATTCTGACTAAACATTTCTTTATGAAAGGATTTCGCTATTTCCGACTTTGACCCCTGTATTTTATGGCCACCAAAATCTACAAGTTCAGTTGAAAAACATTTACGGTCTTCCGAACAGCTTTAGTTAAGTCATCGGTGTTGTGAAATACTGCTCAAAATAAACGCTTTCAAATAAATTCCTTTCCTACTGGATGTACATTGGAGTAATTCAATTCTGACAAAACATTTCTTTCCTCTGTAACCCTTGAGCATTGAAAGGCGTGACCGACCTAATGACTTTATGAATTTATTTAGCAACCGCAACAGATGTCTCATTAGCGCAATCGGATAAGTGACCGAGGTTGGGATCTGAAGGTCGCGAGTTCAAGGCCAAGCACCGTTAGTAGAAACTTGTTTCTTTACTTATGTCATTGTTTCTTCCTCTGGCCGAGAGGGGCACGGGGCTCTCGACGGACACCACGACAAAAAAAAACTACAAAAAAACAAAAACAAAAACAAAAAAAACAACAACAAGAAATTCATCAAGAATTTGAAAGCGGCCTTTTTGACCTTCCGTTCCGGATTAATGCACAGGATGTAGTTGAAGTGGATTGTACAGTAATACAATTTTTGTTGAAGGCGCCTTTTAGTTAGCGTGACAGACGATTCAGACAGAGTCGAACATGAAAGCTTCTAATCCTCAGATTCGTGGCCAGACTACTACTCGGTGAACACTTGTTTATCATCAAGAAACTCGTTTCCTATAATAAGATGTACCTTGGAGGAAGTTAATTCAGACTTAACATTTCTTTTAAAAAAGGCTTTCGTGATTCCTGACTCTGACCCCAAAATAAATATTTTTGTTCAAGAATACACAATTCGAATACTGCATGGTTGAGCTTTCCATAGGTAGGAAAATTATTATCAAGCGATAAATAGAAGGCGACTAATCACGCAATTTATCACGCATTCCGCAATATTCAATGTCTTTTCTGGCGTAAACGTAACTCCAAAACTTAACTCAAATTTTAATTTTCCATTTTCTGTTAGAATAAAAAACGTTCTAATATTTGTAAACTACATTTACCCCTCACGGAAGGGGATCCACCCTCCTATGTCCATAACCCCCGAAATTTTACGACATGCGCAGAGTATTTTACCTTGAAAAACTGCTGTTTCCTGAAAACGCGGGCTTCTTTCGTTACTTGTTTACGACGAAAATTGCGAAAAAAATGTCAATGGGGCGAAGAAAATTTATCGGCAGGCAATTTTCTGGTAAATATCAGCCGGCGAAGAAAATAAAAACAGAAGAGAAAACAAACGAAAACAGTTCAAGTGTTGGTGGTCAGGTTTCAGCAACAGCAACTCCAGAAAGTGTTTTTATCAAGTTTGCAAGCGAGATTGAGAGGATCGACAAACTCTCTCGTGAATGTAAAAACGACTAACAGCAGAAAACACAGGACTGAAAAGGACAATCCAAACGCTTCGAAAAAGTATAGATAAGCGTTGGTTAAGGAAAAAATGGGTAAATCATAGTTAGTAGAGGAGTCTCCTCTACTAACTATGGGTGAATGTATAATTCAAGTCAGTTTTCTTTAATTGGCATACTTATTATCACGGCTGCTTTGAGTGGGCTTCCAAACACGGAAAATGTAAACAAACGCAAATGCAACGGATCTGTTTTTGACGTGAAACAACTAACCCGCATCCGGCCTGTTTATTCATTTTCAGTGCAGATATAATGCCTTTTAAAGCTTTATAAGCTTACGGTTAAAGGTTAAGTTAAACTGGGCCACACAACGAACATTCATTGACATTTGAGTAAGACAACGTTGAATGTTTAATAATGTCACGAAGAAAAGCCACGGAACTTGTGAAAATCCTTTGTACACTATTGCGGGTAGCTAGCGGGGTGAAAAACGTTAGTGCATTCTCCTTAAAAGGGGGTAAAAGAAGAAACTTTTACTTTAGAGATACTGAAAGAGACACCTTAAAACTTACTACAAAGTATGTTTAATTGACCGCTGTAAAACCGTCGTTATAATTTCGCAGCTGTTAATCCCGTGTTAATTCGGTCAGGTGAATTGTGCATCTAGACTTTGCTTTTATTTTGGACACTAAATAATGTAGCAGAGCTGAAAGAAACAAACCATTTTAGATATATGCCAACACAAAAATTCAGTTATCTCAAAGCAACATTACCCGAAGGTAAAATACACACGTCAAAAACACTTTAAATGGCACAGTATCCGACCTTGTGCGGACCGCTGTGGGGTCAGCCTATTTGATCAAAATTACCGCGAGGTACCGAGAATATTCAAGTCTTTGTCGTCCTTCTTATGTCGAGTTCAATCTAGTTTTAATTCTTCGACTTTTCATACCTTTCTCTAGTTAAATTTAAGCTTAGGTACATGTAAGATTTTGAGTTCAAGTGGACAAAACTCTTGCTGAGAAAACTGTGTATATACCTTTCCATTTGACAAAAAAACACCAATGTTCTCGACAGTAATAAAAAAAGTAACATTCACAGGTGTAAATGAAAACACAATCAATAAATAAAGTACCAACATCTAAATGTAGAACTGAAAGTTTAAGGTTCAGACTTTTCAAAATATGAATTAAATGAAATAATTTGTTTTCAAAGCCAAATGTCAATAATTTTTTTTGTGACTTTTCCCCTTGTTTTCAGTATTTGTACAGAGAAGGTTCAGTGATTTGAAGAAAGAGACTCTGACCCTACAAAAACAAGTTACAAAACAAGACAAACTTTTGAACACCACATCCTTGAAGAAAAACAACATCATCAAAAAATTAATGGGGACAAAAGCTGTTGCAACAAAACTGAAAGACCAACTCAAACAAAGAGAAGTTTTAAAGAGTTATTCCCTTGTGGATACATTTGCCCAAGGCAACAATGGAGCAAATCATAGGAGTGTAATGTTCATGGCTTGCATTAGATATTTACAACATGCATGTTGGTTATCTAACCAAAAGGCACCAATTGCATTACATTTAATTTTCAGTATTTTATTTAATTGTAATCCCCCTACAAATCTGATTGTTTCCCCTACTACTTTGTCAGACTGGAATGTTCTTTTAGGGGAGGCAGACAAATTAATTCTGTGTAAAAGGTTTGCAAACAGCAAATATGAACCCATGGTCCCAGTTTCAGTAGGCAGAAATCACATGACTCATGCTACAAGAAAACCTGAATATCAAGATGTGTGAGAAAATGTTGTCATCAAGTCATCAAAGGACTCACTTTTATTTCATTGAAATACAGCAAATCACACACAGCCTATGTTTACTCCTAGTAGCATGAGCCCTTGATAGTTTAAGTGAATATTTGAGGATAAATTATCCTAATTAAACCAGAGATATTGTCTTTAGGTGCTGTTTTCGAAGAATTTTTGGTGTAAGATAAATGAAATGCACCTAACAAAAGTTTGGTATCAATCATTCTTTATTATGAAAGCCTAAAGGGTAATCTTAGTGACAGGAAAATTTTTAGCCCTTAATTGTAAAGTAAAGGAAAAAAAAGAGTTATTTATTACAAGTGAAATTAACCAAAAAAATGGACACAGCTTTCAAATATTCAGGCTTTAATTGTGAAGTTGATGTCAGTTGTAAATAGTAGCAGGTACCAGAAACTGGGAACAATTTTACTTGGTGTTACCAGTATTAAGAATTAAATGCTTGACAGTTAATTAACAGTATGTATTTTTTAAAGGAGCACTGTCACCGGTATTTTTGCTGTTTTTGGTTCAATTCTGCCAAAATTACTGCCTTTTTCCTGTTATCGTGCAAAAAATGCTCCTACAGAATGAGCAATATGAATTCCAATGAAATTTTAGCAGGGAGAGCTAACCACAATAATGTTTTGGTGATTTTTCAATGCATCGCTTGAAATTGTGAAAAAACTGGCAAGTTTTTTCAAATTTCAATCCATTTCCATCCTCATCATCTTAGAAGGAATACAGGAGTTTATAGTGTCAGTGCAGTACTAATGTCGTTGGCAACAAAACTAGACCATTATTTTAAGGTTTCCATTGATGCATTGACAGTTTTAAGCCTTTTAAAGTGATGGTACAATAGCGTGACACTGCCCCTTTAAGGTGCAGGATGGTAGATTTATGCCCGTCATTGGTTTTCCTGTAGGGTCGACCCCGGGCTAACCAGGGAGATTGAAAAATCAGTCGAGCAAACTTCAGGAATTTTCTGGGGGGTCGGGGAATCTCTGAAGACAAAGTCCCCTGGGTGAGCTGTCTTTCAGTTGAAAATCCCTGTAACATCCTTTTCAAACTTAAGAATTTCCCCACCCCCTAATCTTTGATCATAAAGCAATGTCAAGATTTTCCCCTACCCTCGGGCAAAGAATCCCATCCATCTCCTTGCATTCCCCCACATATCTCCCTGGTAGGCCCGGGGGTAGACCCACAGGGAAGCCGATGACATGTGCATTATTACCTGCTAAAGCATCAAACATAATTTAGTCCTGTACATTGACTGTCCTAAAACAAGGACAGTAATAATTATTGTGTTCTAAAAAACACAATATAAGTTAGGTCCACAGAAGACGAGCGAGGTTTCAGAGATCCCCTTGGCTTGCTGAAGTATTGAGCTGGCATTAAAAAAACAACAAACAAAATTAAAATTTAAAAAACAACAACAAACAAATAAAGGATAGTGAAATTACATAAGCTTAAGCTTTTCATTCTGAGTTTAATTGTCTAAGAGCATGACAATAACAGTAATGATATACACTGGTAAGCCATGAAGAGCAGGTTGCAGCAAGTAGTTGATGAATCGAAATTGCCACATTGTTTTTGCCTAAGTACAAAATGTGGAACCTCAGTGACCGATTTGGTTCATAAAACTAAATTCTATATACAATGCTCAAGGTTCACTGGTTTCCGATTTTTATTGTGTTTACCATTACAACAATTTCAAGTGTTAAGTTTAAGTATTTTGTACTGCATTATTAGTGTTAAGTACGTCATCAAGGTTTGAAAAACTCATTCCGTACCTTGCCTGCACTCTTCAGTTGTCTTCCCTCAATTCGAACAGCTCTCCAACCCAGCATGAGACGATTCTTGACGACTTCGAGCGCGCGTGAATAATAATGAAATAGCTTCACAGGGACACAACGCAGGACTCCTAAAATTGACCCACTGACAAACTGAATGACTGATCTTAAACTTCACCGTCGCGAAATTTTTTTTAACCAGCAACGCACCGAACAGTGCGCATTCAAGTAAATAAAATAGGCACTGTATAAACTTCGGGGAAAAAAATCGAAATAGAAAACGGTAGATATTTCGATCATATACCATTCTTTAACCTTGCTTTTGACGGTGGCTGAAACTTCGCGTTTTAAAAAGATATTAAACAAAAAAGTCCCCATAGCATTCTTGTTGACCTGACCGGCCATTACCCGTGTCCGTACTGCGCATGTCTCTAATTTCTGTCTTTTGACGCATCGCATTCATTCCGTGAGGGGTAACATTGTTTCTTGTTTCTTCAACCGCATCCAGTCAATTAATCCGCCTCGGATGCTCAAAAAGGCCGCTTACGAATTCTTCCAGAATTTCTTGTTAAGCGGCCGTCGCTTAGCGACGAGCCGCTTCTAGTAATACCCATTTTTTTTTTGTGGTTATTTTTCGTCGTGGTGTCCGTCGAGAGGCCCGTGCCCCTCTCGGCCAGAGGAAGAAACAATGACATAAGTAAAGAAATAAGTTTCTACTAGCGGTGCCCGGACTTGAACACGCAACCATCAGATCCCAACCTCGGTTCCTTATCCGAGACATCTCTTGCGGTTACTAGAGAATTTTGTAGTAAATAAAGTCATTAGGTCGGTCACGCATCGTCTTGATCTTTAAAATCCTTTCAATGCTCAAGGGTTACAGAGGAAAAAAAATGTTTTGTCAGAATTGAATTACTCCGATGTACATCCAGTGGGAAAGGAGTTTATTTGAAAGCGTTTATTTTGAGTCAGTATTTCACAAC
>JAEMWC010000183.1:455000-472500 GCA_016490735.1 Pachyseris speciosa | reverse complement strand
TGATCTCTTTTTTTTTCTATTCCTTTTCACTTGTTTTTCTTTTTTTCTTTTGTCAACGCTTTAAGCTGCTTGAACCACCGACCCTAAGCTACCATTTCAGTACTTAAAGAGCGCACTAACCCACTAGGCCACCAAAATATTCGCTAAGCGTACGATCGAATTTTAAATTCTTTATCATTCGGAGTGACGAATTGACTGTCATGCCAACTGAAAGGTGACAAAAATTAAATTACGATCAACTTGAACTTATCCTGTGCATTAATCCGGCTCGGATTTTCAAAAAGCCCGCTTCTAATTCTCGTAGAATTTCTTGTTAAGCGGCCGTCGCTTAGCGACGAGCCGCTTCTAGTAATACCCTTTTTTTTTTAAAGCGGCCGTCGCTTAGCGACGAGCCGCTTCTAGTAATACCCTTTTTTTTTTTTTTATTTTTTTTTAAGCGGCCGTCGCTTAGCGACGAGCCGCTTCTTAAATTACCCGTTTTTTTTTTTTTTAGTTTTTTTTGTCGTGGTGTCTGTCGAGAGGCCCGTGCCCCTCTCGGCCAGAGGTAGAAACAATGACATAAGTAAAGAAATTAATTTTCTAACAGCGGCGCCGGGACTTGAACTCGCAACCTTCAAATCCGAACCTCGGCCCCTTATTCGATTGCGCTAATGAGACATCTCTTGCGGAGATTAGAGAATTTTATAGTAAATAAAGTCATTAGGTCGGTCACGCATTGTCTCTTTAAAATCCGTTTCAATGCCCAAGGGTTACAGAGAAAAGAAATGTTTTGTCAGAATTAAATTACCCCAATGTACTTCCCATAACAAAGGATATTTATTTGAGAGCGTTTGTTTTGAGCAGTATTTCAGAACACCGATGATTGAGTATGGAATAAAGGTAAGAAGGGTGTGCAGGTTATATTTTGAGTGATTATAATTATTTTCTCGATGCTCGCGTGGTTGTATCTAAACTTCGCATAATAATGTAAAGAGTATTTAAACTTTAATTGACTTAAAGGCACCCAGAGTAGCTTTACACTTGCTTTCCCGATATTGCGTGCAAGTTAGGTTTCTTGTCTGTTTCACTCGTGGGAACAGGCACTTCTGATTGGACAGATATTTATAGTTTTGAAACTGTGTCCTGCCTATGGTTATTTTCATTTCACAATGATCTTTTGGCATTTGTGTTTCTTTTCCGGAATGATAACTTGTAACAACGTTTAAAATCATTTATAAGGCCTATGAAATTTTAAAGAAAGTCCATAACTTTCCGTGAATTTACTTTACACGTAACGAGATTGTTCGTGATATAAACATAATTTAATCGGCCTTGACAACTCAAGTGGTCGAAACTTCGTATTTGTAATACATGTGCTTCCCTTTAGTGTTCATTGCATTCCGTTTCCCTGTTATTCTTTTAAAAAGAAAATAAAACTACCATTTGCGTACTAAACTACCTAAAGTCGCTTCCGGTAGAAAGGTATGCAATCTTTTGAAAAACTTTCCCTCTGTATTAGTTTTACACTAAAAGAAACAAGAAACAATGTAGTTTACAAATATTAGAACGTTTTTTATTCTAACAAAATGGAAAACTAAAATTTGAGTTAAGTTTTGGAGTTACGTTTATGCCAGAAAAGACATTGAATATTGCGGAATGCGTGATAAATTGCGTGATAAGTCGCCTTCTATTTATCGCTTGATAATAATTTTCCTACCTATGGAAAGCTCAACCATGCAGTATTCGAATTTCGTATTCTTGAAAAAAAATATTTATTTTGGGGTCAGAGTCAGGAATCGCGAAAGCCTTTTTTAAAAGAAATGTTAAGTCTGAATAAAATTCCTCCAAGGTACATCTTATTATAGGAAACGAGTTTCTTGATGATAAACAAGTGTTCACCGAGTAGTAGTCTGGCCACGAATCTGAGGATTAGAAGCTTTCATGTTCGACTCTGTCTGAATTGTCTGTCACGCTAACTAAAAGGCGCCTTCAACAAAAATTGTATTACTGTACAATTCACTTCAACTACATCCTGTACATTAATCCGGAACGGAAGGTCAAAAAGGCCGCTTTCAAATTCTTGATGAATTTCTTGTTTGTAGTTTTTTTTGTCGTGGTGTCCGTCGAGAGGCCCGTGCCCCTCTCGGCCAGAGGAAGAAACAATGATATAAGTAAAGAAATAATTAAATAATACCGGTTCTGGGATTTGAACTCGCGACCTTCAAATTCCTAACTCGGCTCTTTATCCGACTGCGCTAATGAGTCATCTGTTGCGGTGACTGGGGAATTTTGTAGTAAATAAAGTCATTAGGTCGGTCACACATCGTCTCTTTAAAATCCGTTTCAATGCCCAAGGGTTACAGAGAAAGAAATGTTTTCTCAGAATTGACTTACTCCAATGTACATCCCATAACGAAGGATATTTATTTGAGAGCGTTTGTTTTGAGCAGTATTTAAGAACAACGATGATTGGGTATGGAATAAAGGTAAGAACGGTGTATAGGTTTTATTTTGCGTTATTATAATTATTTTCTCGATGCTCGCGTCGTTGTATCTAAACTTCGCGTAATAATGTAAAGAGTATAAACTTTAATTGACTAAAAGGCACCCAGAGTAGCATTACGCTTGCTTTCCCGATATTGCGTGTAAGTTATGTTTCTTGTCTGTTTCACTCGTGGGAACGGGCACTTCTGATTGGACAGATATTACAGTTTTGAAACTGTGTCCTGTCTATGGTTATTTTCGTTTGACAATGCATTTGTTTTAAACAAAATCTTTGGGCATTTGCGTTTCTTTTCCGGAATGATAAATTGTAACAACGTTTAAAATAATTTATAAGGCCTATGAAATCTTAAAGAAAGTCCATAACTTTGACTGAATTTACTTTACATGTAACGAGATTGACAAATATTGACCGAGTTAGTGATGGTGCAATACCGGAAGTACTAGTGATGGTGATATACCGGAAGTGAAATCAACCAACACAGCTCTTTTGCGTGGCGTTGTTTGCACATAGCTTAGTAGTATTGGAGATATCGGTTATCGTCGAGAAACAGGTCAACGTATCGAAGACGCAGATTTATACTAAATTCTTCGCTTTCTTCGAAGTCAAGCAAATCGAAGAGCCAATGTTTTGTCAAACTTCGGCTTGCCTTGGTTTCTCGCGTAGCGAATATCCATAGAATCGATTCAGTACTTTTCCGTGTTAAATTGCAAAATAGGTTTACAGCTTAAGCGTTGACAAAAGAAAAAGAAAAACAAGTGAAAAGGAATAGAAAAAAAAAAGAGATCAAAGAAAAAAAAACCTTCACTCTGTTGAGGCTTGAACCACCGACCCTACGCTGTCAATATAGTTGGATAGGAGCGCACTAACCCACTAGGCTACCAAAACCTTCTCTGAATGCTCGATCGAATTTTAACTTCGTTATCATTCGGAGTGAGGAATTGACTGTCATACCAAAATTGAATTACGATCAACTTGAACTTATCCTGTGCATTAATATGGCTCGGATGGTCAAAAAGGCCGCTTCTAATTCTCGCAGAATTTCTTGTTAAGCGGCCGTCGCTTAGCGACGAGCCGCTTCTAGTAATACCCTTTTTTTTTTTTTTTTTTTTTTTGTAGTTTTTTTCGTCGTGGTGTCCGTCGAGAGGCCCGTGCCCCTCTCGGCCAGAGGAAGAAACAATGACATAAGTAAAGAAATAATTTAATTATACCGGATCCGGTTTTAGAACTCGCGACCATCAAATTCTTACCTCGGCCCCTTATCCGATTGCGCTAATGAGACATCTGTTGCGGCGAGTAAGGAATTCTGTAGTAAATAAAGTCATTAGGTCGGTCACGCATCGTCTCTTTAAAATCCGTTTCAATGCCCAACGGTTACAGAGAAAAGAAATGTTTTCTCAGAATTGAATTACCCCAGTGTACATCCCATAACAAAGGATATTTATTTGAGAGCGTTTGTTTTGAGCAGTATTTCAGAACAACAGATGATTGGGTATGGAATAAAGGTCAGAAGGGTGTACAGGTTTTATTTTGCGTGATTATAATTATTTTCTCGATGCTCGCGTCGTTGTATCTAAACTTTGCGTAATAATGTAAAGAGTATAAACTTTTAATTGACTAAAAGGCACCCAGAGTAGCATAACGCTTGCTTTCCCGATATTGCGTGTATTAAAAGTTGTGTTTCTTGTCTGTTTCACTCGTGGGAACGGGAACTTCTGATTGGACAGATATTATAGTTTTGAAACTGTGTCCTTTCTATGGTTATTTTTGTTTCACAATTCATTTGTTTTAAAAAAAATCTTTTTTGGGCATTTGTGTTTCTTTTCCGGAATGATAAATTGTAACAACGTTTAAAATAATTTATAAGGCCTATGAAATCTTAAAGAAAGTCCATAACTTTCACTGAATTTACTTTACATGTAACGAGATTGGCAAATATTGACCTGAGTTAGTGATGGTGCAATACCGGAAGTACTAGTGATGGTGATATACCGGAAGTGAAATCAACCAACACAGCTCTTTTGCGTGGCGTTGTTTGAACATAGCTTAGTAGTATTGGAGATATCGGTTATCGTCGAGAAACTGGTCAACGTATCGAAGACGCAGATTTATACTAAATTCTTCGCTTTCTTCGAAGTTGTCAAGCAAATTGAAGAGCCAATGTTTTGTCAAACTTCGGCTGGCCTTGGTTTCTCGCGTAGCGAATATCCATAGAATCGATTCAGTACTTTTCCGTGTTAAATTGCAAAATAGGTTTACAGCTAAAGCGTTGACAAAAGAAAAAAGAAAAACAAGTGAAAAGGAATAGAAAAAAAAAAAAAAAAAGAGATCAAAGAAAAAAAAAACCTCCACTCTGTTGAGGCTTGAACCACCGACCCTAATCTGTCATTACAGTTCGAAAAGAGCGCACTAACCCACTAGGCCACCAAAGCCTTCTCTACATACTCGATCGAATTTAACTTTGTTATCATTCGGAGTGAGGAATTGACTGTCACACCAAAATTGAATTACGATCAACTTGAACTGATCCTGTGCATTAATATGGCTCGGATGGTCAAAAAGGCCGCTTCTAACTCTCGCAGAATTTCTTGTTTTTTTTGTTGTAGTTTTTTTTGTCGTGGTGTCCGTCGAGAGGCCCGTGCCCCTCTCGGCCAGAGGAAGAAACAATGACATAAGTAAAGAAATAATTTAATAATACCTGGTCCGGGATTTGAACTCGCGACCTTCAAATTCCTAACTCGGCCCCTTATCCGACTGCGCTAATGACACACCTCTTGCGATGACTGGGGAATTTTGTAGTAAATAAAGTCATTAGGTCGGTCACACATCGTCTCTTTAAAATCCGTTTCAATGCCCAAGGGTTACAGAGAAAGAAATGTTTTCTCAGAATTGAATTACTCCAATGTACATCCCATAACGAAGGATATTTATTTGAGAGCGTTTGTTTTGAGCAGTATTTAAGAACAACGATGATTGGGTATGGAATAAAGGTAAGAACGGTGTATAGGTTTTATTTTGCGTTATTATAATTATTTTCTCGATGCTCGCGTCGTTGTATCTAAACTTCGCGTAATAATGTAAAGAGTATAAACTTTAATTGACTAAAAGGCACCCAGAGTAGCATTACGCTTGCTTTCCCGATATTGCGTGTAAGTTATGTTTCTTGTCTGTTTCACTCGTGGGAACGGGCACTTCTGATTGGACAGATATTACAGTTTTGAAACTGTGTCCTGTCTATGGTTATTTTCGTTTGACAATGCATTTGTTTTAAACAAAATCTTTGGGCATTTGCGTTTCTTTTCCGGAATGATAAATTGTAACAACGTTTAAAATAATTTATAAGGCCTATGAAATCTTAAAGAAAGTCCATAACTTTGACTGAATTTACTTTACATGTAACGAGATTGACAAATATTGACCGAGTTAGTGATGGTGCAATACCGGAAGTACTAGTGATGGTGATATACCGGAAGTGAAATCAACCAACACAGCTCTTTTGCGTGGCGTTGTTTGCACATAGCTTAGTAGTATTGGAGATATCGGTTATCGTCGAGAAACAGGTCAACGTATCGAAGACGCAGATTTATACTAAACTCTTCGCTTTCTTCGAAGTCAAGCAAATCGAAGAGCCAATGTTTTGTCAAACTTCGGCTTGCCTTGGTTTCTCGCGTAGCGAATATCCATAGAATCGATTCAGTACTTTTCCGTGTTAAATTGCAAAATAGGTTTACAGCTTAAGCGTTGACAAAAGAAAAAAGAAAAACAAGTGAAAAGGAATAGAAGAAAAAAAAGAGATCAAAGAAAAAAAAACCTTCACTCTGTTGAGGCTTGAACCACCGACCCTACGCTGTCAATATAGTTGGATAGGAGCGCACTAACCCACTAGGCTACCAAAACCTTCTCTGAATGCTCGATCGAATTTTAACTTCGTTATCATTCGGAGTGAGGAATTGACTGTCATACCAAAATTGAATTACGATCAACTTGAACTTATCCTGTGCATTAATATGGCTCGGATGGTCAAAAAGGCCGCTTCTAATTCTCGCAGAATTTCTTGTTAAGCGGCCGTCGCTTAGCGACGAGCCGCTTCTAGTAATACCCCTTTTTTTTTTTTTTTTTTTGTGTAGTTTTTTTCGTCGTGGTGTCCGTCGAGAGGCCCGTGCCCCTCTCGGCCAGAGGAAGAAACAATGACATAAGTAAAGAAATAATTTAATTATACCGGATCCGGTTTTAGAACTCGCGACCATCAAATTCTTACCTCGGCCCCTTATCCGATTGCGCTAATGAGACATCTGTTGCGGCGAGTAAGGAATTCTGTAGTAAATAAAGTCATTAGGTCGGTCACGCATCGTCTCTTTAAAATCCGTTTCAATGCCCAACGGTTACAGAGAAAAGAAATGTTTTCTCAGAATTGAATTACCCCAGTGTACATCCCATAACAAAGGATATTTATTTGAGAGCGTTTGTTTTGAGCAGTATTTCAGAACAACAGATGATTGGGTATGGAATAAAGGTCAGAAGGGTGTACAGGTTTTATTTTGCGTGATTATAATTATTTTCTCGATGCTCGCGTCGTTGTATCTAAACTTTGCGTAATAATGTAAAGAGTATAAACTTTTAATTGACTAAAAGGCACCCAGAGTAGCATAACGCTTGCTTTCCCGATATTGCGTGTATTAAAAGTTGTGTTTCTTGTCTGTTTCACTCGTGGGAACGGGAACTTCTGATTGGACAGATATTATAGTTTTGAAACTGTGTCCTTTCTATGGTTATTTTTGTTTCACAATTCATTTGTTTTAAAAAAATCTTTTTTGGGCATTTGTGTTTCTTTTCCGGAATGATAAATTGTAACAACGTTTAAAATAATTTATAAGGCCTATGAAATCTTAAAGAAAGTCCATAACTTTCACTGAATTTACTTTACATGTAACGTGATTGTTCGTGACCCGGTTTTGAAGATAAAAAAATATTGACCGAGTTAGTGATGGTGCAATACCGGAAGGGAAATCAACCAACACAGCTCTTTTGCGTGGCGTTGTTTGAACATACCTTAGTTGTATTGAGATAATTTATCGGTTATCGTCGAGAAATCGGTCAACGGATCGAACACATGACTCAGATTTATAGCAAATTGTTCGCTTTCTTTCTTTCTTTCTTTGAAATTGTCAAACAAATCGAAGTGCCAGTGTTTTGTCAAGCTTCAGCTGGCCTTGGTTTCTCGCGTAGCGAATATCCATAGAATCGGTTGAGTACTTTTCCGTGTTAAATTGCAAAATAGGTTTACAGCTTAAGCGCTGACAAAAGAAAAAAGAAAAGCAAGTGAAAAGGAATAGAAAAAAAAAGAGATCAAAGAAAAAAAAACTTACCTCTGATGAGGTTTGAACCACCCACCCTAAGCTATAATTAAAGTACGTAATGAGCGCACTAACCCACTAGGCCACCAAAACCTTCGCTAAACGCAGATTCGAATTTTAAATTCTTCATCATTCGGAGTGACGAATTGACTGTCAGTGACAAAAATTGAATTACGATGAACTTGAACTTATCCTGTGCATTAATCCGGCTCGGATGGTCAAAAAGGCCGCTTCTAATTCTCGCAGAATTTCTTGTTTTTTTTTTTTTTTGTTGTAGTTTTTTTTGTCGTGGTGTCCGTCGAGAGGCCCGTGCCCCTCTCGGCCAGGGGAAGAAACAATGATATAAGTAAAGAAATAATTTAATAATACCGGTTCCGGGATTTGAACTCGCGACCTTCATATTCCTAATTCGGCTCCTTATCCGACTGCGCTAATGAGACATCTCTTGCGGTGACTGGGGAATTTTGTAGTAAATAAAGTCATTAGGTCGGTCACGCATCGTCTCTTTAAAATCCGTTTCAATGCCCAAGGGTTACAGAGAAAAGAAATGTTTTCTCAGAATTGACTTACTCCAATGTACATCCCATAACGAAGGATATTTATTTGAGAGCGTTTGTTTTGAGCAGTATTTCAGAACAACGATGATTGGGTATGGAATAAAGGTAAGAACGGTGTACAGGTTTTATTTTGCGTGATTATAATTATTTTCTCGATGCTCGCGTCGTTGTATCTAAACTTCGCGTAATAATGTAAAGAGTATAAACTTTAATTGACTAAAAGGCGCCCAGAGTAGCATATTACGCTTGCTTTCCCGATATTGCGTGTAAGTTATGTTTCTTGTCTGTTTCACTGATGGGAACGGGCACTTCTGATTGGACAGATATTATAGTTTTGAAACTGTGTCCTGTCTAGGTTATTTTCGTTTCACAATGCATTTGTTTTAAAGAAAATCTTTGGGCATTTGTGTTTCTTTTCCGGAATGATAAATTGTAACAACGTTTAAAATAATTTATAAGGCCTATGAAATCTTAAAGAAAGTCCATAACTTCTCACTGAATTTACTTTACATGTAACGAGATTGGCAAATATTGACCTGAGTTAGTGATGGTGCAATACCGGAAGTACTAGTGATGGTGATATACCGGAAGTGAAATCAACCAACACAGCTCTTTTGCGTGGCGTTGTTTGAACATAGCTTAGTAGTATTGGAGATATCGGTTATCGTCGAGAAACTGGTCAACGTATCGAAGACGCAGATTTATACTAAATTCTTCGCTTTCTTCGAAGTTGTCAAGCAAATCGAAGAGCCAATGTTTTGTCAAACTTCGGCTGGCCTTGGTTTCTCGCGTAGCGAATATCCATAGAATCGATTCAGTACTTTTCCGTGTTAAATTGCAAAATAGGTTTACAGCTTAAGCGTTGACAAAAGAAAAAAGAAAAACAAGTGAAAAGGAATAGAAGAAAAAAAAGAGATCAAAGAAAAAAAAAACCTTCACTCTGTTGAGGCTTGAACCACCGACCCTAATCTGTCATGACAGTTCGAAAAGAGCGCACTAACCCACTAGGCCACCAAAACCTTCTCTAAATGCTCGATCGAATTTTAACTTTGTCATCATTCGGAGTGAGGAATTGACTGTCATACCAAAATTGAATTACGATCAACTTGAACTGATCCTGTGCATTAATATGGCTCGGATGGTCAAAAAGGCCGCTTCTAATTCTCGCAGAATTTCTTGTTTACTTATGTCATTGTTTCTTCCTCTGGCCGAGAGGGGCACGGGCCTCTCGGCGGACACCACGACAAAAAAAACTAAAACAAGAAATTCTGCGAGAATTAGAAGCGGCCTTTTTGACCATCCGAGCCGGATTAATGCACAGGATAAGTTCAAGTTGATCGTAATTCAATTTTTGTCACCTTTCAGTTGGCATGACAGTCAATTCCTCACTCCGAATGATACAGAATTTAAAATTCGATTAACTATTTAAAGAAGGTTTTGGTGGCCTAGTGGGTTAATACGCTCTTTTCGTACTGTAATGGCAGCTTAGGGTCAATGGTTCAAGCCGCAAAAGAGTGTAGTCTTTTTTTTTCTTTGATCTCTTTTTTTTTCTATTCCTTTTCACTTGTTTTTCTTTCTTCTTTTGTCAACGCTTAAGCTGTAATCTATTTTGCAATTTAACACGGAAAAGTACTGAACCCATTCTATGGATATTCGCTGCGCGAGAAACCAAGGCCAGCTGAAGCTTGACAAAACACTGGCACTTCGATTTGTTTGACAATTTCAAAGAAAGCGAACAATTTGCTATAAATCAAAGTCTTCGATCCGTTGACCAGTTTCTCGACGATAACCAATATCTCAATACCACTAAGGTATGTTCAAACAACGCCACGCAAAAGAGCTGTGTTGGTTGATTTCACTTCCGGTAGTACTTCCGGTATTGCACCATCACTAACTCGGTCAATATTTGTTTATCTTCAAAACCGGGTCAAAAGGAACGCTCAAATAAATGCATTTCCTATAATTCTGACTAAACATTTCTTTATGAAAGGATTTCGCCATTTCCGTCTCTGATCCCTGTATTTTATGGCCACCAAAATCTACAAGTTCAGTTTAAAAACATTTACGGTCTTCCCACTAGCTTTAGTTAAGTCATCGGTGTTGTGAAATACTGCTCAAAATAAACGCTTTCAAATAAATTCCTTTCCTACTGAATGTACATTGGAGTAATTCAATTCTGACAAAACATTTCTTTGCTCTGTAACCCTTGAGCATTGAAAGGCTTTTAAAGAGACGATGCGTGACCGACGTAATGACTTTATTTACTACAAAACAAGAAATTCTGCGAGAATTAGAAGCGGCCTTTTTGACCATCCGAGCCGGATTAATGCACAGGATAAGTTCAAGTTGATCGTAATTCAATTTTTGTCATCTTTCAGTTGGCAGGACAGTCAATTCCTCACTCCGAATGATTACGAATTTAAAATTCAACTGCCCGTGTAAGGAAGCTTTTGGTGGCCTAGTGGGTCAGTGCGCTCTTTTCGTACTATAATGACAGCTTAGGGTCGGTGGTTCAAGCCTCAACAGAGTGAATTTTTTTTTTCTTTGATCTCTTTTTTTTTTCTATTCCTTTTCACTTGTTTTTCTTTTTTCTTTTGTCAACGCTTAAACTGTAAACCTATTTTGCAATTTAACACGGAAAAGTACTCAACCGATTCTCTGGATATTCACTACGCGAGAAACCAAGGCCAGCTGAAGCTTGACAAAACACTGGCACTTCGATTTGTTTGACAATTTCAAAGAAAGCGAACAATTTGGTATAAATCTGAGTCTTCGATCCGTTGACCAGTTTCTCGACGATAACCGATATCTCAATACTACCAAGGTATGTTCAAACAACGCCACGCAAAAGAGCTGTATTTCACTTCCGGTATTACACCATCACTAGTACTTCCGGTATTGCACCATCACTAACTCGGTCAATATTTGTTTATCTTCAAAACCGGGTCACGAACAATCTCGTTACATGTAAAGTAAATTCAGTGAAAGTTATGGACTTTATTTAAGATTTCATAGGGCTTATAAATTATTTTAAACGTTGTTACAATTTATCATTCCGGAAAAGTAACACAAATGCCCAAAGATTTTCTTTAAAACAAATGCATTGTAAAACGAAAATAACCATAAACAGGGCACAGTTTCAAAACTATAATATCTGTCCAATCAGAAGTGCCCGTTCCCACGAGTGAAACAGACAAGAAACATAACTTACACGCAATATCGGGAAAGCAAGCGTAATGCTACTCTTGGTGCCATTTAGTCAATTAAAGTTTATACTCTTTACATTATTACGCGAAGTTTAGATACAACGACGCGAGCATCAAGAAAATAATTATAATCACGCAAAATAAAACCTGACACCTTTCTTACCTTCATTCCATACCCAATCATCGTTGTTCTGAAATACTGCTCAAAACAAACGCTCTCAAATAAATATCTTTCGTTATGGGATGTACATTGGAGTAAGTCAATTCTGAGAAAACATTTCTTTTCTCTGTAACCCTTGGGCATTGAAACGGATTTTAAAGAGACGATGCGTGACCAACCTAATGACTTTATTTACTACAAAATTCCCTAGTTACCGCAAGAGATGTCTCATTAGCGCAGTCGGATAAGGGGCCGAGTTAGGAATTGAAGGTCGCGAGTTCAAACTCGGAACCGGTATTATTAAATTATTTCTTTACTTATATCATTGTTTCTTCCTCTGGCCGAGAGGGGCAGAGGAAGAAAAATCGCTTAAAAAAGGGTAATGCAAGAAGCGGCTCGTCGCCATAGCGACGGCCGCTTAAAAATGGTGAACCGATTCTCTGGATATTCACTACTCGAAATACCAACGCCAATTTCCGAATTTGAAATTTGAAAGAAAGCGAAGAATTTGGTATAAACCGGAGTCTAGATCCGTTGACCAGTTTCTCGAAGATAACCGAAAAAGAAAAGCTACACGCGTTGTTGGTTTGACTTCCGGTATTGCACCATCACTAGTACTTAGCCCACCACTCGGTCAATACTTGTTTAGCATCAAAACCCGGGTCAGGAAACGCTCTAATAAATTCGGTTCCTATAAGAGGTACGTTGGAGGAATTCAATTCTGACTAAACATTTCTTTTAGAAAGGCTTTCGCGATTTCTTACTCTGACCCCTAAATAAATATTTTTGTTCAAGAGCCTTTCAATTTGCGTGAATTAGTCGACCGTGAACTAACATCGCTTCGTATTCTATGGCCCCTTCTTTTTCTTAACAATAGCGAACAGTTCAATCTTGAAATTCACAATAGTTTGCTCTCTCTTGTGGTGTAAATGTTAATCCCTAACAAGAAAATACAACGTGAGTACGATACTTTACTTCAAGTTCGGGTAAAGTTGTATACCAACCTGTATACCGGAAACGCATTTAAAGCCGTGGTCGTATGCTAAAATTGCTACTCACTCGTAGAGAAATGGCAGTTTTATTTTACGGTCAACGCAAAAATGGTTTCGGAATTCGAATAGCACAAAGATATAAAAATTATTGTAAAGCGATAAGTATAAAGCGAGATACAAATTTTTATGCACCCAACAAATTTCACTGAAAAATTTAATGAGATGTTGGAGATTACGCTAATTTTAACACGTCCAAAAATAACTCGTTTTGAATATTTAATAAGCTGTTTGCGGTTTAGCTACGCATGAAAGTATAAAAGTTAGCTAATTCGTAACGAATTGTTACACCTGAAGAATATAACAGGGAAAAAAATGTTATGTATCTGTCTAACGTGTATTCGGCGTTAAACAAAATTATCTTTGAAGATCTTTAATATTCTTTGCGTGTTTTGTGCGGTTTGGTTTATCAAGCTATAACTTAACTTTTCTTGCGATTCAGTTAAACCTTTTCAATATGTTGCTGAAAACGATCAAAAGAAACGCTTTCAATTAAATTCCTTTGCTATGAAATGTATATTGAAGTAATTCAATTCCGGCTAAACATTTCTTTTGCAAAGGCTGTAACGATTCGTGACTTTGGTGACCACTCACGTTAATTATTACAAAATTCTCTAGTGAAGGTAACTGATGAGCAAGTGGCGCAATCGGATAAGGTGCAGACTATGGGCGATGAGATTTCAGGGTCGCGCGTTCCAAGTACTGTCACCGGAGAATAAACAGTTTATTTATTTACTTGTCATTGTTTCTTCCTCTGGCCGAGAGGGGTACGGGGCAAGTGACGGACGAAACGACGAGAAAAAAAAAAAAAAAAAGGGTAATGCAAGAAGCGGCTCGTCGCTAAGCGACGGCCGCTTAATTATCTAGTGATCGCAAGAGATGTCTCATCAGCGCAATCGGATAGCGCAATCGGGTAAGGGATTTAAAGGTCACGAGTTCAACTCCGGGCGCCGTTATTAGAAAACTTATTTCTTTACTTTATGTAAATGTTTCTTCCTCTGGCTGAGAGGGGCACGGAACGCTCAAATAAATTCATTTCCTATAATTCTGACTAAACATTTCTTTTTGAAAGGATTTCGCCACTTTCGACTCTGACCCCTGTATTTTATGGCCACCAAAATCTACAAGTTCAGTTTAAAAACATTTACGGTCTTCCGAATAGCTTTAGTTAAGTCATCAGTCAGTTGTGAAATACTGCTCAAAATAAACGCTTTCAAATAAATTCCTTCCCTACTGGATGTACATTGGAGTAATTCAATTCTGACAAAACATTTCTTTCCTCTGTAACCCTTGAGCATTGAAAGGCTTTTAAAGAGACGATGCGTGACCGACGTAATGACTTTATTTACTACAAAATTCTCTAGTAACCGCAAGAAGTGTCTCCTTACCGCAATCGGATAAGGGACCGAGATTGGGATCTTAAGGTCGCGAGTTCAAGTCGCGGCGCCGCTATTAGAAAATTAAGTGCTTTACTTATGTCATTGTTTCTTCTTCTGGCCGAGAGGGGCACGGGCCTCTCAGCGGACACCACGACAAAAAAAACTAAAAAAAAAAAAAAAAAACGGGTAATTTAAGAAGCGGCTCGTCGCTAAGCGACGGCCGCTTAATTAAAGACGATTTTGGTAGCCAAGTGGGTTTAAACGCTCCTTTCGTTCTGCAATGGTGGCGAAGGGTCGGTGGTTCGCGCCCTAACGGGGTCTATTCCTTTTCACTTCTTTTTCTTTTTCTTTTGTCAACGCTTAAGCTGCAAACCTATTTTGCAATTTAACACGGAAAAGTACTGAACCGATTCTATGGATATTTGCTACGCGAGAAACCAAGGCCAGTGGAAGCTTGACAAAACACTGGCACTTCGATTTGTTTAACAATTTCAAAGAAAGCGAACAATTTGGTATAAATCTTCGTCCGTTGACCAGTTTCTCGACGATAACCGATATCTCCAATACTAAGCTATGTTCAAACAACGCCACGCAAGAGAGCTGTGTTGGTTAATTTCACTTCCGGTATTGCACCATCACTAGTACTTCCGGTATTGCACCATCACTAATTCGGTCAATTATTTGTTTATCTTGAAAACCGGGTCAAAAGAAACGCTCAATTAAATTTATTTCCTATACTTCTGACTAAACATTTCTTTTTGAAAGGATTTCGCTATTTCCGACTTTGACCCCTGTATTTTATGGCCACCAAAATCTACAAGTTCAGTTTAAAAACATTTACGGTCTTCCGATTAGCTTTAGTTAAGTCATCGGTGTTGTGAAATACTGCTCAAAATAAACGCTTTCAAATAAATTCCTTTCCTACTGGATGTACATTGGAGTAATTCAATTCTGACAAAACATTTCTTTTCTCTGTAACCCTTGAGCATTGAAAGGCTTTTAAAGAGACGATGCGTGACCGACCTAATGACTTTATTTACTACAAAATTCTTTAGTAACCGCAAGAGATATCTCATTAGCGCAATGGGATAAGGGACCGAGGTTGGGATCTGATGGTCGCGAGTTCAAGTCCAGGCACTGTTAGTAGAAACTTGTTTCTATACTTATGTCATTGTTTCTTCCTCTGGCCGAGAGGGGCCGAGAGGGGCACGGGCCTCTCGACGGACACCACGACGAAAAATAACCACAAAAAAAATGGGTATTACTAGAAGCGGCTCGTCGCTAAGCGACGGCTGCTTAAAAAAAAAACGGGTAATTTAAGAAGCGGCTCGTCGCTAAGCAACGGCCGCTTTAAAAAAAGAAGAAGAAGCGGCTCGTCGCTAAGCGACGGCCGCTTAATTAAGTCAGACGCGAGAGGAGAGCAGTCTTGAAGTAAAAATTTAGAAGTCACTGGTTTGGCAAATCTACGGTTTTGATTCTCATGTAACTCGTTGTGCACAATGCCTCCCCACGTCAAATAAGAAGTAATTGCATTTTCCTTAAAAGGGAGGATAAATAAATAAATAAATAAATTTGGGATTTGGGAAACCTTCTTCTCTGATCGCCAAAAAATCTAAATTATTATATTATTCAAGGACTCTTCTTCCGGAGGGTGAACTTTCTAAGAAATCGGCCCACGTTTTCTTTTCAAAAATACAATTTAAAGAGGCACGAAACGACCCCAAAAATCCCCGCGGTCCATCTTAACTGTGCTCATAGCACATTTGGTCTCTTACAATGTTTCGCCATTCAAGCCGCTTTTCCGGCTTGAAAAATAAAAAATATTGATCTTAAACTTGCAGAATGTTGAATACATGATAACTATAATCTACAAACTAAGAGAAAGTGCTAAAAATTAACATTTATTTATCTTTGAGAAACTCTCTCTTGCGACTGAGAACGCGGGGTTTCGCAGAACTGATAGCAGTGTGCGCAAACGCTAAACTCGTACGGGTATTCGCACCGTTGTTCATGCCAATCAACACGTGGATTTTGCGGCAATATTTCGGGCACAATCCCTTAGTGGGAATCTACAATAGCCAACAAATACTCTGCAAAGAAAGATAAAAAAGTAAAAGGTAAATGGTATAAAATCATCTTATATCTTCCATGCGAGGAGCAACTCCCAACGCCATGAAAACTGACAAGTTTCAAGAGTAACCGAAACACTACCGACGAATGAATATTTTGATGTTCGCACCTCTTCGCTGTTTTCCACCAAAACGTTCGCATCTCTTCGCTTTTTTGTTTTTGAAACTTTGAATATTCTCTTCTTTCGCGTTTCTGGTTAATGGACATACATGATGACATGAATAGTAGTGATACGCGCTAGACTAGGTCCTTTTTGACAGGTTCCATCAAGCGGGATCACCATGGCAACGGTGATAGGTGAAAAGGGCACCTGTGTAATATCACATATGGTTGATGGACCTGGCACCACCCAGTGGAAGTGGTTCCCTAGACCGGAAGTGAACTCCTGTGCCGGAAGTGAGACGAGAAGTCGCCAAAACGGCGGAAAAACATGTTTAATGGAGGAAAACAAAGAGAACTTGAATGAAACCTGCTGGATTCGAACCAACGACCCTGGACGACCTCTTCTGTGAGAGACTATGGAAATTAGTTGGCTATTGCATACGGACCGCTGCCCTCGCCAAAGTCAGACCGTGAAACAGAAATGATATGCCGCTTTAAAGGCACCCTACCAACTTTCGTCTTTCCAGATCCGGTTGCACCAATGCTATCTGGACCACCTCCACCTCTACCTAGGCGACTAATGCTCTACCATCCCAACCGATCACGTCCGCTGTTCTATGTGTGAAATATGCAAGTGCTACCACCACCGCTCACTGCCCGCTCATGCCTGCGGTCACATTTGATTCCGATCCATTTATCACCATCGACGGGACCCAGCGCCTAGCCTACTGGTGCCCTACGTGAAACCGGTGTCTGTTACCGGCGCACACCTGCAACTGTTACAGGCACCTCAAACGGTTGCACGACGCCCTCGAAAAAAGAACGCAGTGCACCGAACGCGGGGCGTGGATAGGAGCGTTTGGTGAACAGATGAGCACCTGGGAACCCATGAACTGGACTCATTGGTTAAAAAAAAACAGCTCAAAGGCTACAGCCGTACGGACACCTTTGTTTAAAACAAAAGGGACGGGTTTCGCCGGGACCACCCCACGTTCCCGTTTGTACACTGATATGTCGTTGCTCGTTACGTTCTCATTGTGTTCTCTATTTTTTCGTTTCTCTAATCAATTGACCTCTTCAC
>JAEMWC010000183.1:445000-447500 GCA_016490735.1 Pachyseris speciosa | reverse complement strand
GAATTCTTCCCCACAGAAGCAGCTGAAAGTAAGGTTTTCGCCGTCTCAGATCTGGTCTTGATCCTGGCTTCAAATCCTTATCCAAACAAACTTTTGCCAGCTTGCGGAAACTCTTCAGAGGCAAGAGATGATAGAGTTCCCTTTGAATTGATTTTGTTAGGGACAGCCTGGCGTCGCTCCTTAGACAAAAGTGCAGAGGCATTGCCCAATAGACGTATAGCATTCGATGTGATTGCTCCAAGATCCTTCATCTGCCCATAACTGAGGATCACGTTTTCACCTGGCCTAGGTTCAGCAAGGAAGCCGTAAACATGCTCAAATAACATGGCTACTGGGCCCATGGTGTCTAACACACAATCGTGCAAAAATTTGTTGTCCTTGTCAATAGTTTTCACGCCAGGCAAGAGTGATGGCAGATAGTTATCCAAAGTTGGAGTGTAAACACAATCAACATCTGGGCGTGGATACTTTTTAGTAATCGCTTTTCTCTCAAAGGCAGACAATGGCTTATGCAATGGCCTAAGAATGCCGATAACTGTTCACTTGCTTGCCAGCGAGCGCTATGGCAAAGTTCATCGTCTTCGTCATCCTCTCCCGTAGGATGAGAAGTGCTCGGGCTTGTCCCATCGGGCTCTATTACAACTACCTCGTCAGAGTAGTTTTCCGCCCTCTTGGCCTTTTAGTCGCCGGGGTAAACGTAGCGGTGGCATTTTCATTTGCCGAGTGAGCCTTGAACGCTCCGGCAGAGTTTGATTTCGTAACAGAGTTTGGAGCCTTGGGAGCTCCGTGGACACCATCTTCGTGTGAAGAACTATTAAAAACTTGCCGAAGGAAATGTAGAGCTTCGGGATCACTAAAAATCTGCTGAACGAGGGAGACAGGACTTACATTACCTTCCCCTTCCTTCGGGTCAGCTCGCTGAAGTGAGATGGCTGTATTATCCGAAGGATTGTCATCACCACGCTGAGTAGCGGACATCTTGCTTCAGAGCGAAATAAAATGGCGGACTGGTGTGGTGTCGCGCAGGGACTTATGGGCTGTTCGAATTATGTTAATTATGTTAATTATTCAAGTTTGCTTTCAATGCGCTGTATCTCAGAGCGAAATAAAATTGGTAACACATTGTTATATGAAGCGACTGTTCTGAAGTATAATGCGTGCTTCGGAACACAAATCTGAGAGCAGCATTCACTCTTACTCCAGGCGCCTTTCGGAAGTTAAGCAGAAAGAAATCTCCTAAGCTCTCAGCAGCGCCTGTTCTGTTGAAAATTTTGAGTCAACTAGCACTGCTATCTGTGGCGATGTATGAGCAAACAAGTGTAAATTACCTGGCAGAAACACAGTGCCAAACGTCCCTGTCACTATGCAGAATTTTGCATCGAGAAAAATGTATCATAGAAGCATTTTCTGGCGCAACCGGAAACGTACTACTACTACTACTACTACTACTACTACTACTACTACTACTGCTGCTGCTGCTGCTGCTGCTACTAAGAAATTCATAAAGCGCCCTTCCCCAAGTGTCCAAAGGCTCTAAAAAAATGCAGTTAAGACTATAGTTAAGTTATAAAACAGCAAAGTCACGTCATGAATTTAAAAAGGCTTGTATAAAAAGAACAGCTTTCAGTCGTCTTTTAAAAATGTTCAGTGATCCAGCATCCCTAATATGCTGGGGAAGACTGTTCCAGAGAAGCGGCGCAACAACAGAGAAAACACGACGGCCATAACTATTTATGTTAAAAGTAGGGACGACAAGTAGATTTTTCTTTGAAGACCTAAGATCTCGTGGCGGAAGGTAACTTTGAAGACGATCTTTAATGTGATCTTTAATCATTTAATATTTTTTTCCCTCGGGAAACTAGTTAGTTTTGTTTTCCCTTGAGTCCTGATGTTTTCCTCGACTTCGACTCGGGAAACATCAGGACTCTCGGGAAAGCAAAAGTAACTGTATTTTTAGCATGCAAGTTGAGTCTTAGTTCTTAATAAAAATACTATTTTGCATGTTCATTTTACCTCAGAAGCATACATTAAGTGTATAAAAAACTATGGTTGTCTCCTGAAAAGTGAATTGTTATCAAGGTCAACGTTACGCCACAAGCACTACCCGGCATGGCCAGGACCTATAGAACTCGTGTTACCCATTTTGTTTTATAATTTGTATCAAGATGGTTGCTAGCTATGAGTGACCAAATCTCACAAGGCTTATATGTGTTTCTTTTCTAGCTGGTTATTATTGGTTCTTGGATAGTCTCAACTGTTATGAACATCCCCATATTTTTTAAGGTAAAATACATTAAGGATATCAACAACGTTTGCGTGGCGTCTGGAGAGTGGATTGCCAAGGTTTCATTCCCTATGTGGACTTCTTTCATCTTTATATGCACAATCATGTTGGCTGGCTTATACTCTAAAGTATTGTACACTTTGTGGTTCAGGCGGCAAGAGGATAATGCACTCACACCTCAACAACAGGTAAGTGTGACTAGAACAGTACAAACAC
>JAEMWC010000183.1:287500-440000 GCA_016490735.1 Pachyseris speciosa | reverse complement strand
TTGAAAAGCGTAAACACATGGTTGTATTTTTAGATCTAAATTTTTATGTTTCATCCATCCTTGAATCAAAAGTGCTGTTGTACTTATTGCAACTAAACTGATTCCGGATGTAGCAATAGCTGAAACAAGACCCCCGGACGCGAAAATAACAGAAAATGAATTTCCTGCTATTTTCCATTTTTTATAATGTTTTAATGCCTTTTTATAGGACCAACATTTCTTATGGTACGTTTTATAATAATATTTTAATTCATCAACTTGTTCTTTTGAAAGTTTGGTTGAAACATGGTTCCAGCCGAATATGCTTGTACATCGTTTTGTCATATATATTGTTTATATTATTAATCTTTTGCAAATGCAATAAATTAATCCAGAAATCTGACCGCATAATGTAGATCTTTTCATAAATCTTGGTGTTACATTTTTTGGTATGGCATAACAATATCCCCTGTCTAACAAATAACGATTATGAAATCTCCCGAACGCATCATGCATAATACTATGTGAGTGTAATATAGTAATCCAGCCAAGTGTTCTTTCGAAAAATCGTGTCATACAGCCATTTTCAGGACCAATAAGTCCTATATCATTATGAATATATAAAATATTGTTAATTGGAATTTTTGTTTTAAAATGTTTGAAATACAAATATTGGTACACCAAAGCTGATTTCAAAATTAGATCATTAACTTTGATATGTTGTTGTTTGGTTTCATCAAAAAAATATTTCACGTATTCGATTATATCTTGTATCATATAATATTATTTTAGATTAATTCATCACTATCTCTAATTTTATCGCGAAATCAAACGAATTTGTATTTGGATGAGAATAATCAATGATCATATATCCTCTATTCAATGTTTTGTTTACACTCACTGTTCTTATTCTTTTTGATAAAGAAGATATCCTATATTCAAATATAGTTGTTGGAAAAGTAAGTGCATCAGCGTTTTCTCGTTTATTTTTTATATATAACATGCCCGGATATGTTCCTTGAATTATATACATATTTCTAATATAATATCCATCGAAAACAATAAAATACTTACTAGCGTTCAATAATACTGTTTTTAGAACATTTTTATTGTGACCACTAGAAGCTTCACAAAATCCGCTAATAAAATATATATCCTTTTTTATTCGATGACCGTTCAAATCTAGATCACCTCGTAATTTCGGCTGATAGAGAGCAAACCCTCCGAGATCGAGAGCTGTTTCCATAATTACACCTGTAACGCTTGAACGAAAGAGATTTAATCCACCGTTATGAATTCTATAGCCATTCAATTTTAAATCACCACCAAGTTTTAACTCTTTTATTAAATAGCTGTTCAAATTAATATTATTTAGCATCGTTAATTCGCCGTTTTGACCATCAAATAAGTTTGATGAATTATTTATTAAAGCATGGCCGTTCAAATTTAAATCAGTTTGCAATTGAATTTTTTCACTCACTATTTTATAAGCTTCAACAAAGTCGTAAACACTTGATGGAACATTTACAGCTTCGCCATCAATACCATATACAACACAAGGAACATTGTATTTATTAGGGTAAGTTGGGTTAGCATTAATATGTATCGTACAATATAAATATTCAGGTGGTGAACTTGATGTTGGTTTTTCAATCCATAATAAATATCTCGAATGATCTTCATTTCTGTTATCAAACTTTCTCTCTACTGTTCTGTGAATTGTAATTCCGCCTGATGCACTGAATGTTACACTACTTAGATTCATTCCTTCGTAATCAGGGAAGAGCCATTCTATGATGAATGTGTATTTCCCATCTTTTATTGTATACATATTGAACCCAATTCTTGCTCGGTATATATGGTTAGCTTCTGTATTCAATTCTATATCAATAACCTTTTTTGAAATTATGTGTGGTGAACGAGATAAATTAATATAACCGTTAACTTTCGAGCCATATTCAGTACTTATTACATCATTCTTTTGATGAGAAGCGGATGAAATATGACTTTCATCTACATATCTTTTTGTTGCTCCACTGCTTGCCGCCACAGGGTCTTTTAAGTTTGCTAGCGTGTTGTTGTTCATATCAATGTCACCCGTCATTTGCCCACCAGAACGTTTGAGAAAAGGGTATTGTTCTGGATAAATCTTATTTACAACATCTTTGTCAGCGGTCGGAGCCCCAACATTTTCGACTTAATGGTTGGCCATTGACAAATTGCCATACATCTCAATTGAGCCGTCTCGTCGGAGAAAATAGTCGTCAGTGTACCTTTTTGTAACTGCATCATCTAAATTTATGGGAGGAGCAAGATCAATAATGGCATTGTTGTTCATATTGAGATTTTGTTGAGCAATTGTATCGAGTTTGGTTTGCAACCTCTGGTCTACATATTTTTTGTTAACAGCGTTTTCAGCTGGCGTATTGTTATCAACGTCTTTCAAATCCTCAATTGCATATCCAGCCATGTTCAGATCACCTTCTGCAGGATCAGTTCCGTCTCGTTTCAAACAACTTGCAATTTGCGAGTCAACATACAAACGGTTTGTGGCGTCGAGGATAGCCACGGGATATTTCATGTTTTTAACAATATTACGTCCCATATCCAAATCTCCCGTCATTGGAATAGATCCGTCTTTCTTTACAAAGGCCGAATGCTGACCACCCGTTATATTATGATTTACGTATTCTTTTGTGACAACGTCTTGATTTGTAGTTGGTGCTGCTACATTTGTTATTTTATTATTACCTAAATTGAGAGAACCAGTCATTGTAACTGAACCATCTTTCTTCACAAAGTTGGAATCAACATAACTTAGACTTGTTTTATCATTAATGGCGATGTCCTGCTTGACGTTTTCATCATCAACATAAGATTTATTCGCACTGTCTTTATCATCTGTCGGTGTTGCTACATTTGTCAATTTCTTGTTTTCAATGTCAAAATTCCCATCATCAGTTAATTTAAATCCAACTCCATCAGCACCTCTTCGACCTCTAGTTCCAGTTTTCACGTGTCCAACATGATCCTGATTTGGTAAAAAGTTGAATATACCCATATACTATTAGATTAGATATTCCCATAAAAGTTCCTCTTTACCGTTTTCATTGGCTTGTCAACATAACAGAAAGAATATGGTTTTTTTGTTGCTTCAATATATTTTTGCTTATCAATTCCAAGTTCCTGGGAGATCAAGTTTCTTTCTCTTGAAGATGGAAAATCGTAAAGGCAGAAATGGCTGCAATTTAGCCTAATAGATTTTGGGCATCCATAAAATGACTGAGTGAGATACACACATGACGCGTTTCGATGGCGCCCTTGAATAAAATAGTTTATAATTTGATCTTGTTTTTTATCCGTTACAAAATCATCAAACGCAATTAACCGCTGCAAATCAGTGTCATGGATTTGTTCAACGAGTAAAATTTTATCTTGACTACAAATTAAAACGGGATAACCGACTTTTTTGCTTATTTCATCCATCACTTGCCGTAAATATTGATATTTCTCTTGATCTAAATTCTTAGCGTATAGATGTATCTGATCGTAATACACCAAAGGTTCCATAATTAAGTGTAAAAACAGCGTAGTCTTCCCAGAACCGGAATTTCCTGATAGCAACAACCTGAATGTATCTTTCGGCATATACGGATATAACTGTCTAAAAGACTTGTTTGAATCCTGAAAAATGTCATAATTTGGTATTTCCATATAATAATAGTTTAGATTAGTCGAACGCAATTGTATATGGATATTGAACGAATGAAAAGGCTTCTTCAAAGTGGAATTGAAGCTGGAAATAAGACGAGAGAAGTTCGTGAGGTTATTAAGACTTATGAAAACGCAAAACAGGATGCATATGATACAACATCGGAATTATTAAAACCAACTATTGATGCTCAGAAGTGTTAAAAAAAGCATAGACGAAAAACAGCATAAAGTCATTGAACAGTTGAAACAAAATCAAAAAGCATTGACAAGTGGATTTGAAGATCTTATGCTTTTGAACACACTACCTGAATCAAAACCTACGGAAACAACAAAATTACCAATAGACTACAAACCGAAAATGAGGTCTTGGACGTCAAAAAGGTCAAATATCAAGTAGCAAAAAATTGAGAGATAAAAATAAAGAAGAAGTATATGGATTAACACAAGAAATCAAAACATTACAAAAGTATCGGAAAAGAATCGGTGTTATTGAACAAGGCTCAAAGACAATTGGTGAAGGTATTAGAAAGGGAAAAAGACAATTTGGAGCAGGTGTTGTCTACTATAATGATATAGGAGACCTGCTTTCACGACTCCAGTTACTTGGAGGGTCTATTTTTGCAGGTAATAATAGTTCAAGTGTTAGAGATGAGTTTGTGAAGATATTGCACGTATTAAAAAGATTGGGTGTTGTTGGAAACGAAGCGCTTAATAAAATAATGATGAAATATCTACTCTAATAGTATATGACAGAAATCTCATTGCGATTCAACAGTAAAAACAGAGACAAAATTGGTGTTAGTCTCAGTCATGATTTTACAAAAAGATTTAATACTCCTCTCAAGTTATCAAATGAAATGAAGTGTGATATTGCTGTAAAAACTATCAATATGACATATTCTTGGTACAATATCGAACAATCTTATGAAAACAATCAAATTAAATACAGTCACGATAAAGGCGTAAACTGGGAAACAATAACTTTTGTCGATGGAATGTATTCATATGATGATATCAATAGTTACATTCATGAGTATATGAGAAAAAATAAACATTTGGTTGTTGATGACCCGGATGATGCCAAAAAGAAGTACGGTGTCAACATATTTTTCGTTTTATCAACATATCGTATTTTTATTGAACTTGATGAAAATTATAGAGTGGATTTGAGAAATCTTGAATTCAGAAAACTTATTGGTTTTGAATCAAAAATAGTTTCAGAAACAGAATATGGAACAAATCTCCCTGATATGACAAGAGGGGTAGATGAAATTTATATTAACTGTGATAAAGTCATTGATAGTATCGTTGATGGGAATAGCACAAGTACTATTGCTGTTATACCAGTCACTGATCTCGTTAGAAGTTTACCTTTCACTTATAAACCTCGTCATCTTTCATACAGCCCGGTATCAACACATACAATCAGTTCAATGCGCTTTTATGTCACTGATTCTTCTGGAGCTCAAGTTCATTTGAACGGTATAGATTGGTATATTGAGACATTCTTGAGAGGGACGGAATTACAGGAATATCTAATTATATAATATATGAAACGATTTGAATATAAAAAATATAGTGAAGAACAACTTGGTGAAGGTGTCCTAACTGACATTATCAAAACTGTTGGAAAAAAAGCAGCTGAAAAAACAGCTTCGACAATTGGTGATTATGCTGGTAAAAAAGCGGGTGATAAAATAATTGAACTTTTAAGCAAGAGAAAGACAAAACCTAAACCTTTAACACAAAATGAAGTGAATGAAAGACTCAGTCAACTTATCTCAGGTGGAAAACTAAGAAGGAAATAATTCTATCTAACCCATTAATATATTTCAAACTATCGAGAATCAAAATTTATCGAACGATATGAAGATATTGTCTTTGAGCTTGAAACAGCATTAAATACTGTAGTTGCAAATAATGCTCATCAGAAGAAAACTGGTTATCGTTTCGTTGTTGATAACAGCGGAGAAACAACACCATTCGATTGGTTCAATGCCCGTTTAAATGTTGATTTCATTGTAAAGAAGCTTGCAGATGGAGCTGATATAGCAGCTAATGATCATAACGGTATGGTAAATTCAGCTTTATCTTTCATTAATACTATAAATGTGAAAATAAATGGCGTCGATGTTTATGAATGTAGAGATGCTAATCAGGCGACGAATATCAAAACATTGCTTGAGTATTCTCAGGGTTATAGTTTATCTCAGGGGACGAATGAGTTTTTTTTATCTTGATACAAGACGGCATGCTGAAGAAAGAGTAGCTAATGCTAATTATAACAAAGGATTTGCAACTCGAAAACTGTTATTGGATGGCGCCAATGGAAAAGTGAATGCAGAAATACCATTGAATAGATACGGATTTTTCAAAAGCCTCTGGAATGAACTTTTACCTAATTCAAAAATAGAGTTGAACCTAACACTTGAAAGTGACGCTTATTTAATTTGGCAAGCTGCAGATGATTGTCGTGTAGTACTCACCAAATTTCAGTTAATTGTCCCTCTTATTATTTTCAGTGCAGATGGAAAGTCATTATACATGGGTAAATATCTTGATACAAGAAAGTGGACTTACATGAGAGAAATGGTTGAGAGAGGTAACTCAACGAGACAACAAACAGCTAATTTCCGTATTTCAACTGGAATAAACAAACCGAGACATGTATTTGTTTTCATAATCAATGACGCGAGTGATAATGATCAGACAGCTAATAAATTCTTGTATAACACATTTTCAGTTTCAACTGGTCCGAGAACAATGACGAGTTGTCATCTTGAGGTTGGGAATGGAATTGATTATCCTGAGGTCCACTATAAACCATCAATAGAACCATCAAGAGTATTCAGGGATGTTTTGAAATATGTCGATGCTATCAATGAATTCAGTGATTCTACTCTCATTAACAGGGGGAACTTCAGCTCCATATTCCCTTTCATTTATTTCGATCTGATAAAACAAAAACAGGATATCAAGGATGGTATGACTAAACTGACATTCAAATATACATTAAGTGGAGGAACAGCAACAGATTATAGTGTGTACGCACTAGTCCTCTATGAACAGGATGTTGAAATGAGAAAGACAGATGGAAAATTAGTCTTGAGATCAATGTAATTCTTATCTACCCTAATAGTATATGACTACTATTCCTTATAAAATAAAACTCTTATCAAGTCAGAAAGAAAAGCTTGGACAAGCTTATGAATAAAAAACAAGTGAAACAATTTTTCTTTCTAAAGAGCAAATAAAAAATTGTGAAATATTCATGATAAATGATGATGAAATCATTGATGAAGATGTTGATGTAATTATGTTGGAACATGATCATATTCACATTCTGGAAAAAGCTGAAAAGTATAATGAAGATGCAGAAATCTTTTTACCAAAAAATCTGATCCGGTTAAACGTCGAAAGAGGTCCTATTCCTTTAGAAGATTTTGGTGTAACTGAATTCGTTTATGATTTTGGTGAAGATGATGGTTATCCAGATGATTGAATTTAAATACAATTTAATCTAAATATATATTATATGACTACTTACCATCCTCATGGTGTGACACTATCAGAAGGTCAGAAAGAAAAGCTTTTAAGAGCAATCGAATCAAATTCAGCTGTAACAATTAGATTATCAAATAATGAATTAACTGGAAATGATCAACTTATGTTAACTAAAAGACAGATCAACAAACTGAATAAAGCAAAAAAGATGAAAAAAGGATCAGACATCAATATATCAAAAACACCGATCAGAAAAGCCGTTAAACATGGTGGGTCTCTGTGGAGCAGTCTTTTTTCACTAGGAACAAGATTACTGCCATATGCTACTTCAGCAATTTCAAAAGCAGCTCCAGCATTGGCTACAGGTGCTCTTTCTTCATTAGCAAGTCTCGGTGTTGATAAATTATTTGGAAAGAAAACAAAAAGGAGGTTTTCTTATACCTCAAAACAAGATAAATCAATTGATAGCTTACAAAGATATGTTGACTAAAAAACAAAAAGAGGATATCATCAATGCTATGCAGTCCGGTGGACAACTTGTTATAAATCCAACCAAAACGCAAATTGGAAAAGGTATTGGAACAATACTCGCCAGTATTGGAATTCCCCTAGCTATTGAAGCAATTAGAAAATTAACTGGAAAGGGTTTGCACGTTGAACACAGTCGTCCGAGACGGTCATTACCCGTTCACGTTCCAGATGCAATTGCTTTGAATAAAAAGGGGGGAAAACATGCTTTAATACCATATCAATCACCACCTGTCGTAGGTACATGGGAAAATCCCATTGGTTTTGGAATAAAAAAAATCATCAAAAGGAAAAGGTCTTCTGTTGGGCAAAAGCAGCCCCTTCAATTCAATCCCTATACTAGGAACCATCCTCTAAAATTCATAAACAAACCATTATCTAACTTTGATTTATTGGATTGGGTGAAACAATTGAATATTAAACATTTTAGAGGAGTCTTTAGTCGGAACAATTTACCGAGACAAATCAGAAAAGAATGTGGAATAGTTAATCTTGACAGCACAATTGGGCCCGGCACTCATTGGGTATGTTATCGGAATATAGATGGGTTTTATTGTGAGTATTTTGACTCATTCGGATTAATGATGCCGATTGAAGTACAAATATATATGACTACAAGTGGAAAACAATTGGAATATTCTGGAGATGAAATTCAGGAAAGAGATAGTGTTCTTTGTGGATACTGGTGTTTGTATTATCTTTTAGAAAGACAAAAAGGTAGATCAATTTTAAATACAATACATAATTCTAAATTCAGTTCAATAGATGCGAGTGTCAATCACAGATTCATCATAAACTACTTCAAAACAATCCAACTCACTCATATAAATGTCTCAACGTTTTGAAATTGAAATAAAACTAACTGGAAATCAGAGGAATAAGCTAAGGATCGCTTATAATAAAGGAAAAACTGTTATCATAAGACTCCCATTTTACACGTCTTAGAAGGGACCAAATTGCATTTAGAAGAGTGTAGAGAGAAATATAAAGGATTAGATATTAAAGTTTTTTCAATTGAAGATATTATTATAAATGAAGAAGGTCAATTTATGCTAACATATTAAATTATCTAACTTACTAGTATATGGTAAAATCTTATTGTATTAAACAGAAGAAAGTCACTGAATGTGTACCAGGAAGTGAAAGATATGAAATGACTAAAAATGGTCGAACTATGCTGAAATGTACTTGTGCCGAATGTGGAATCACAAATACTAAATTTGTTAAAAGAAATAATTTAAACTAATTAGCCCTTCTGAAGGGGCGGGCATACTAGATTCAGCCACAGATATGGCACTTACAGGGTTTCTTCAGCATGGAGTTCCTTTTTTAGCAAAGACGGGAGTTGAAATGGGGAGATATTATGCTTCTGAAGCAATGAGAAACCCAAAACTCCAGCAACGTGCAATTGACTATAGCATAAAAAAAGCATCTCCCATTTTACAAAAAGTTGGCACAGAGGCTTTAAATCAACTTTCAACCAAAGTGCGCCGTAACATTCGCTATAAAACAGATAGACCAGATTTGGATAAAACGGGTGGAAATATTATTGGAGATATAATGTACGCCAAACCCGAAGATATTCAAAAATGGGTAAAAAAAATAAACTCTCTAACAGGAAGCGGATTTGATATTCACAAAGCCATTGGAAAATTACCCAAGCCAAAATCAGGTTGGACACCTGGACAATATAAATACATGGGACCCTACAATCCTCTTGAAAAACAATTCGAATATGATCCAAAAACTGGTGAGGTCACAAAATGGAATGTTATGCCTTACAATAAAGTTGATGAAATAGCAGCATATCACGATATATGTTCTGATATGGGGAAAAATAAAGGAGACTGCGACAGAAAAATGGTTAAATCACTTGACCAAATACCATATGGCGAAATGCCAAAATGGGGTCAAACAGCTAAATTCTTAATCAACACAAAACAGAAACTTGGTCTCGGTGTTCCAAAAAACGGAAAAAGCCGTCGAGTGAAGAAAACTGGCAAGAAAAATTAGCAGATGAATTACATACACCCATAAAACGCACCTTTACTCGACGGCGTGTGATTGTAAATAAAATCGATGAAATATGGGCTGCTGATCTTGTTGAAATGCAAAAATTCAGCAAATGGAATAAAGGTTACAAATATCTTTTGATGGTTATCGATGTTTTCAGTAAATATGGTTGGATTGTTCCTCTGAAGGATAAAAAGGGTGAAACTGTAACTGAAGCATTTCAAACAATATTCAAGGAAGGCAGAAGCCCACAATATCTATGGGTCGATAAAGGTAAAGAGTTTTACAACAAACACTTGAAGGACTTGCTAGAGAAAAATGAGATACATATTTACTCCACTGAAAATGAAGAAAAGTCCTCAGTGGTTGAAAGATGGAATAGAACAATCAAGTCTAAAATGTGGAAGCAGTTCACAATTCAAGGCAATACAATGTATCTCGATATGCTACCGAAATTAGTGAAAAAATATAATAACACAAAACATTCAAGCACCAAGATGACACCCACAGAGGCTTCAAAGAAAAAGAATGAAGGAATAGTGTATTTTAATTTATATGGTGAAATGGAAACATTGCAACGTAAACCAAAATTTAAAGTAGGTGACAAGGTTCGAATATCCAAGTATAAACGGAATGTGTTCGACAAGGGTTATACTCCAAACTGGACCGAAGAATTATTATTAATAGATAAGATCCAATACACTAATCCAATCACATACAAACTAAAAGATCACAGAGGTGAAGATATTGAAGGGAGTTTTTATGAACCTGAATTATTAAAAGCCAAACAAAATGTTTTCCGTATTGATAAAGTCATTCGGAGGGATTACAAGAAGAAAAAAGCTTTAGTGAAGTGGAAGGGATATAGTGATGATTTCAGTAGTTGGATACCATTCAAAAATTTAAAGGATATGTGAAAAGATTTAAAACGATATCCAACATATAATATATCATGTGTATGCAAAAATATTCCTATAATAATAAAGAATTAGATATATCAATAGATTGTTATCTTGATGACAAAAATAATATATGGTTCAGAGGTAGAGACATTGCTACTATTCTAAAATATAAAAATCCACAAAAGGCAATCAGAGATCATGTTGCATCTGATGATAAAATCTTTAGAGACCATAAAATAATTATAAATTCACGATATCGTGCTGAGGTTATTGAAAAAACTTTCAAATTTTTTTTATAAACGAATTAGGATTTTATTCACTTTTATTTTCATCCAAACAACAAGAAGCTGAAAAATTTAAACATTGGGTTACATCAAAAGTTTTACCATCAATGAGAAAACAAATATATTACAAGCAGTTTAACAACAGTAACAATAATATGCTATTGATTGAAAATGGAAATGATTTGCACACTAAGATTGTATCATTTATCAGAAAAAATATGAAGATGCTTTAATGATTGCTGGTCTTGGTGAAAATCAAATAAGCTCGAATATGAGAATCAAAAGTTATAACAAAGGATATATGGCTGGACAATGTGATTTGATGTTAATGAATCCAACCAGAAAATACAATGCTTTGTGTCTTGAATTTAAAAGTCCAACAGGTGTATACCAAGTGTCTGACAAACAAATAAATATGAAACAGTTGTATGAAAAAAACAAGTGTAGATACATTATGAGCAATTTTTTTGAAGATTTAATTTATGAAATAACCAAACACATGGAAGAAAGCAAATTATATTTATCATAAACTTAATGTAACCTATATATAATAAAGATGTTAGTGTTCTCATACACTATTTTGCTATAATTTGGTAGCCAAAAATAAAATTGTTTCTGGCTATTTGCATCTTTTGTTATGTGCAAATTTGTAATTATTCTTATAAGATTTTGTCACATTTGGGACATTTGTATTCCTTGTTTTGCCATTTTTTCATAACATCTATTTGATGTTTCCTTTTGTCTTCGTCTGATACTCTGTTCCGACGTTTATTAGCTGATTTCAAATAATTATCAGGCATATTCTCTTTTTTGACATACTCAGATTTATACATTTGACCATCCTTTTTTTACACACCTGATTTGCAATTATTGATACCTTCACAAACAATTTTAACAATACCGGCATTAATTTGAAGATGTTGTTGAACAGCATACATACTATTAAAGTATAATACTTCTTTTGCGGTGATGTTAATCGCTTTCACACACTTTTTATTTTTATGATTTTCACCGGCAAATGAATAATCTCGACCTTTTGCAGATTTCTTGCAATTCTGTTGTTGTGTCATAAGCTGTAAATTACACAAACGATTATCTTCTTTGTCACTGTTGATATGGTCGATAACTTTTCCTTCTGGAATGATACCATTATGGCATTCCCATACAAAACGATGAACATAATATGTTTGTTGTTTTCCACCATATTTTCGCACACAACACATCATATAACCTGTACGTTGCTTAACTCCTTTCATTTGTACTTTTTTGACAATATTAATCACATTTCCATCCTTGTCTCAGGCATACAGATCATAAATTGGATGAACAGAATAAACGCATTTCTTAATTTCAATCTTACTCATTATAATATAGGTTACATAATATCTCTTTAAAACAGTTTGGATATGATAATGGCTTAAAGAGATATTACTATTATATAATATTGGCAGGATGTTGAGAGAAAATTTTGATAAGAAAAATGTAAATCAGGTTAATCGCCAAAATGAAAATAAGACTGAGTCACGCCAGATGGTTCTCGGTCTTGGGAAAAATTTTATCCACACTAATAATAAGATGGAAAATAAAAATAATTTATTCAAAAAATTATTGACAAGCTTAAGCCAAATTGATGTTAATGAGATGAAGCAATTAGTTAGTCTCGCTGAAGACATAAAAAAACAGAAACCAATTCCAGCTCCGATAATGAAAAAACAAATTGAGAAACCAATTCCGGCACCTCGCAAGAGTGTAAAACAAATGGTTCAAAATTATGAAGATAATATTATTCTTCCACCATTAGAATTTAGGGATAGGCCAATTCCAGCCCCAAGAACCAAAAAACTAGTTCAAAAACCAGTTCCAATGCCTAGAACTAAAATTGAGCAAAAAGACAAAGCTCTGAAAGGTTATACAAAATCATAGGAAATTAGCGTTAAAAATAACAAAGACCCACTTATACAACTACAAAACACAGAAAAGGCTGTTGAACGCCATATCACAAGTTTATTAACATCAATGAAAGGACTGAAATTTGTCGAAACACTAAAGGTAACATTCACAAAAATGTTATATGAGGTAATAATTTATAAAACCGCCTATTTCAACAGTCCACCTCAAACAATAATAAATGATCTTGATATTACTAAATCACTAGAATTATCAAAACAAAATCTATTAAATAGGATTGCAGTTTGGATTTCTGAAGGATCTGGATGGACTATTAAATCTGTTGACAATCATTATCTCAATGTTGTGATGTACAATCCAATGAAAGGTTCATCATATATTAAACTAGCACAAGAACTCAGAAACAGTGCAAAGGAATTGATTAACATGAAGAATGATGACAATGAATGCTTCAGATGGTGTCATATTAGATATTTAAACCCACAAGCCAAAGACCCTCAGAGAATAAAAAAATCTGATAGACAATATATTAATAGGTTAGATTATTCTGGAATTGAATTTCCAGTTGCAGTCAAGCAGTAAAACAAAATAGAAAAGCAAAATATGATTAACATCAATGTATTTGGTTATGAAAACAAACAACCATATCTAATTTATGTATCACAAGAGAAGAATGAAGACTGTTTGAATCTTCTATTGATTACAGAAAATGAAAACAAACACTACGTATTAATGAAAGATTTTAATAAGTTTATGTACAATAAAACAAAAAGTCATCATAGAAAACCCTTTTGTATGCATTGTTTTCAGTGTTTTAGCTCTGAAAGGGTCTTAACAGATCATAAAGAAAACCGTATCCAAATAAATGGAACTCAGGCAATTAAAATGCCCGCAAAAGGTGATAACATATTAAAATTCAATAATTTTCATAAACAACTACCAGTACCATTTGTAATATATGCAGATTTTGAAGCCATCACAGAAAAAGTGTATGGATGCCTGCCTGATAATGATAAATCATACACAGAAGCCTACCAGAGGCATGCAGACTGTGGTTTTGGATATAAGGTCGTTTGTTGTTATGATGATAAATATAGTAAACCAGTACAAATTTACAGAGGTGAAAAAGCTGTTTATAAATTTATGGAAGCTATGTTGGAGGAAGTTAAATATTGTAAGAAGGTTATGAAAAAAGAATTCAACAAACCATTAAGAATGACGGAAGAAAATGAAGAAGAATTCCAAAAAGCTAACAGATGTCACATATGTGAAAAAGAATACAAAAAAACTGATGTTAGAGTTAGAGATCACTGTCATATAACTGGAAAATACAGAGGATCAGCTCACCAAGATTGTAATCTAAACTTTCAAATAACTGAAAAAATTCCAGTAATATTTCATAATCTTAGAGGTTATGATAGTCACTTCATTATGCAAGAAATTGGTGAAATAGTAAAAAATCACACATATACAAATAAGAAAGGTGAAAAATGCCAAATGAACATCAATGCAATCCCCAATAACATGGAAAAATATATGGCTTTCATGCTCGGTAATCATTTAACCTTCATTGATAGTTTCCAATTTATGAGCTCCAGTTTGGAAAAACTAGTGAGTAATCTACCAAAGGAATCATTAAAATATACCTCTCAAAAATTCAAAGGTAAGAAGCTTGATTTAATGTCACAAAAGGGAGTCTACCCATATGACTACATGGATAGCTTTGATAAATTCAATGAAAAACTACCACCGAAAGAAACATTTTACAGCATATTAAATGATGAACATATATCAGACGAAGATTATAAACATGCTCAAAATGTGTGGAATACATCCTCTCTTAAAAATATGGGCGAGTACCATGACTTATATCTTAAATCTGACATCCTTCTGTTAGCTGATGTATTCGAAAACTTTCGAAAGACCTGTCTGCAATACTATAAACTTGATCCCTGTCATTATTTCACGTCTTTCGTGGGATGCTATGTTAAAGATGACTGACATTAAACTAGAGCTTATGGTTGATATTGATATGTTTCAATTCATCGAAAAGGGTATGCGTGGAGGAATCAGCTATATAGCCAATCGATACGGAAAGTCAAATAATAAATACATGAAAACATACGATTAGAAGGCGCCCTCAAAGTATATCATGTATCTTGATGCTAATAATTTGTATGGTTGGGCAATGAGCCAGTATCTTCCAGCTGGAGGATTCAGATGGTTGACTGAAAAACAGATTAACAAGTTAGACCTAGCAAAGTACCAAGAAGATAGCAACAAAGGTTTAATACTAGAAGTCGACCTGGAATATCCTGAAGAACTACACAACCTCCATAATGACTACCCGCTGGGACCGGAAAAGGTTAACGTAGTTGAAAATATGTTGTCTGGGTATTGTAAAAACATCGCGAAGAAATATAAAATATCGACTGGTCTGGTACATAAACTAATACCAACATTAAGCAACAAAGAAAAATACGTGCTTCATTACAGAAACCTCCAAATATACATTGATCTTGGTTTGAAAATAACTAAAGTCCATCGAGTACTAGAGTTCAATCAGTCCGCATGGTTGAAGCAATATATTGATTTCAACACTCAGAAAAGAACTAATGCAAAAAATGCTTTTGAGAAAGACTTCTTCAAACTCATGAACAACAGTGTATTCGGAAAAACGATGGAAAACATCAGAAAACGAGTAGATGTTAGATTAGTGACCGATGAAAAGAAACTATTAAAAATGGCTGCTAAACCGACATATGTTAGCTGTAAGATCTTCAATGAAAATCTAGTAGCTGTGCATAAGATTAAAGGTATGTATGTATGTATGTATGTATGTATTAAATTGGTATGTGCATCTTGGATCTAAGCAAGACGTTAATGTATGATTTTCATTATAACTACATTAAAAAGAAGTATGGAGAAAAAGCTAAGTTATTATTCACAGACACAGACAGCTTGACCCATGAAATCGAAGCTGAAGATGTCTACTCAGACTTCTGGAAGGATAAAAATAGATTCGATAACAGTGATTATCCACAAGATTCTCCATATTTTGATAAGACCAATAAAAAGGTCATTGGTAAGTTCAAAGATGAAGCAGCTTGTATTCCAATTTCTGAATTCGTTGGCTTACGGTCTAAGATGTATTCATACATAAAAGAGAATAATCAATGCGGAAAGACTGCTAAGGGAATTAAGAAGAATATTATTAAGAATAACATCAAACATGAAGACTACAAAGAAACTTTATTTGGAAATAAACAAATTTATCACACTATGAAAACCATAAGAAGTCAAAACCATAAATTAGGAAGTTATGAAATTAATAAAGTATCACTCAGCTGTTTCGATGACAAAAGATATATACTAAAAGACGGGGTAACAAGCTACGCATACGGACATTATAAAGTCTAAAAAGTTCAGTTAGCTGTTGACGTCACACCATAGCTGTGGTGTTTTATCGCCTCAAACCCACTGATTTGCCTCTTCTTCGTGGTCCTTAAAATAGTTCAGGATAGTATTGTGAGTTTTGTTGTATATTTAATTTAAAATACTGCCCTCTTTCTGACCCTTTACCCGAAGAATTAGCATATGAGACAGGAACCTTTGTTGGGGGGTTTCCCTTTCGAATGAGTCATCAAATTACGTCACTATGTTTTGGGGATTCTAGATTTTTCGCTTTTTACACATGCGTATTAATTTTTATCTTTGAAAATTTCATTTATGTACCACAAGCGTAAAAATGAAAATACAAACGCATATAAAAGGGTTTTTTACACAGATAAATTGTGGCTTGTATACAAAGTACCTAACGATTGGAAAAAGCGGGGGCCTTTCGTTAGCGAAATGTATACACAGCCACCCCATGGAATAATGAAAAACCCCCGCCGTTATCCATGGGTTAAGAAATCAAACAATATAATACAAGGAAAGGATGAAGGGCCTGGCGCAAACAGCTGCGCTCCCCTTTCCTAAACATCATAATATAAACTGAAAGGATGAAGGGCCTGGCGGACAGCTGAGCTCCCCTTTCCTACATTTAAACCTCTCATGAGGGACGGGTGGTAATTCAAATTCCAAAATAAGTCCCTCATGAGAGGTTCTGGTGGCCACCAGTTTTACTATTTTTTTCTGCATCTTTAATTGCTTCAACAAATTCAAAGGTAATTTTTCCGAGAATGTCACGCTTGGTGATTTTTCCGAGAAAGTCACGCATTTTAAAAAATATATAGATTGCCAAAATTTGGTTAGCCATCAAATGGAAAAGTAGTATGAACGTTTTTTTGAAAATGCGCTCGTCTGCCTAACTACTATACTACTAAAAGGACTGCTGCCAATGAAATGCATTATCGTTTATACAACCTGCGAAGACTGATTCGTCGTCATGGCCAGATGACGCGACTCAGGTAGCGACTAAATTGCATTTTTTCGCAACTGAAGAACATACTTGTGAAACGAAAATGCCGTTTTCTGTACACAGGGTGTGTTGAGGGTACGGAAGCGAGTTACATTGATGGTTTTCACCGTCAGTGCCATCTTTGGAGTCTGCTCTGACTTGGTGATTCACTACGTACAACGCTATTGGTCTGACAACCTCAGTCCTTATGCCATTCCCGTTGTTCACACAATGCTCATGTTCAATGCCGCCGTGAATCCTTTTGCATATGCTCTTATAAGCCAGCAGTTCAGAGCGAAAATGAGAGAAATATTACGTGGTGAACCATGTTCAACTTCTGGGAGGGTTCATGCCTCAAGGAATCTGCAGGACATGGAGATGCTAAAGCAGAGAAGCCAGCCAGTCGATAAAAAACACAGTTATCATTCCACAGAGTTATGTGCTACAGATGGATCACCTCTGCGCCCTCAGGACCTTGCAGAATCCCACCCGGTGATATTTCACGCACGATAATACGCCAGTAATAATTCTTTCTCAGTCGACGTGATCAAGAAAAACAGTTACTTCCAAGACCTAAGTATAGTGACGTCCCAAATTCTCCAGTTTGCTCTCCTTGAAATGATAAGCTGACACAGTCTCTTTAAAACCGGGAATAAACTGTCATTTAGCCAGGCACAAACTAGCCTCCTTCGCAGAGTTCTTTGGGCTCGTCAGGCGTTCCTTGCCCACGAACGTCTGCTGAACTGAACTGCCACTTCCGTTCGTCGGCGGTTAGCCTTTGATTTGAAGAAACCAATAACGAGCTGCGTAAGAATGGAAATCGACACCCGATTCACGTGCATCGTCTGTGAAAATAATCCGGGAGACGAAGTCCTACTTTCCATAAATTGGAAAACGAACTATGATTGGCTAACCGCCGCGAACGGAAGTGGTAGTTCAGTTCAGCAGACGTTCATGGGCAAGGAACGCGTGACGAGCCCAAAGTCGTCTGCAAAGGAGGCTAGGCACAAACAGTTTAAAATTATTTTTATAATTTAAACAAAGTGTGTTTGTTTAGTAAAACAGCTGCATTGATCTTAACAGTTTAAGGGTAAGAAAAAGCAGATATGCTAAAAGTATTATGATAAGTATACTGTATTCGAGATCATCACAGTTATCCACTAAAGAATAAGTTTAAGCAGTTAAAAAAGTCGGCGCAATGCTCTACTTCTTGAGTTATCAACGCTCCTAGAAATGAAAATTAATGTCAGCTTGGAGAGACATGACGATATTGCGTTGGTGGATTCAAATACCTGGCTTTCGTATATTCCTCGTTGCTAATTTGAAAGATACGAGGAAAGCTAAGTTAAATAAATACATCTTGTTCGATAGTTAAACTGGCATATAGTACAGCGGGGATATTCCGTAGTTGCTGTTGTAGCTTGTTTTTAGCACTGAAGAGTGTTTAAATACATAATTTAACATTCGAGACTTGGAGGCGAGTCGTCTTTGATCTCAAGGTGGCGGGTGTGAATGACGTAAACAATGAAAGCCACGAAAATGCCTTTTCTTTGATTGGATAAGATGGACGGTTTAATGATAGTCGATTGACACTCAAAAACTACTTTTGGAGCTTGCATTAGATTGAAAACAGTTTTTCATTGAAACAATGCTTTAATGCAATATTTAGAAAATAATGACCCACAAACGTCACTAAGTTCCTTGGTGGTCGTACAAGCGAGAAATTATTGTCCTATCGGAGTCAACATTCAGTTCCAGAACTTCTGTATCTAATTTTCGTTGAGTCACAGCGCTTTGTTTGGTTTTTGCTTTTTTGCCTTCACGGCGAAGCTGCCTTCATTTGAAAGACTGGGCTTCTCTAGCTTTCGTGAACTGCCTGTCTGTGAGTATATTGTATTAGGTTTTCTCTTTACTCGATACTATTTAACATTGATTTTAGCAGGTTCATATCATTCTTTGTTTTGCTAACGCACCTAAAAATTGAAGAGCTAAACTTTGTCAGGTTTATGTTGTAGTGTGTGGTGAAGAGCTTTTGGTTTGTTAGGAGGTTTTGCCCATCTGTTATGCAGATGCGTTTGTTTCTCTTCACCACTCACTTCCGTCTGCTGTCTGTTTGTTCTCTTTGCTCAGACGTGGAACTATGATTGTCTGGTTCATTAATTTTTCTTCAGAATAGCCTGTTCCTGTTATGAAGTCATGAAAATTTAAAAGATCAAGCTCAATAGACTCAAACAAGTCAAAGTTTTATGTTTCATTTGTTCAGACCACATGGTTTCTCCGTTTCCTTTTGTATTTGCTCTTTTTTAAACATGTCAAACAGGGACACTATTGTGTTTAGCGCTCTCATATTCTTGACGTTCTCTTGAACGTATATGATGACATGGCATAACAAAGTCGCAGTAGCGAAAAGAAAGCCTGAAAAGAAAAAAAAAACAACAAAACAAAACAAAAACCTCCTCGATTAAAGAAGAAAGAAAAGAAAAGGGAACGCCTCAGTAAATTTGCTATAGACTGTAAGCATCGCGGAATAAACCATTGCAAAGGCCATCAAATCCTCGAGAAATAACTGTCTTGACAAAAAACTTACTAGAATTGAAACGTCTTCAAATTTATTAAACGTAGGACAATTTAAACTCCGTCCCTTTGAGGTAAATGTTAATATATGGAGATTTAAACTAACTGTGAGCTCGTGAGAGGAACAGGTGGAATTAAACAACTCCTCGGCAATAATTGCCTTCAGAGTTTCGACTATTTTTCAAAACACTGCTGTTAACTGAAAAGTATTTGCATGATATCGTGAAAAAGTTCTGTGTAAAAGAGATTGCAAAATTAAGGTATTCAAGGGTAAATCATAAAGAATGCTAAACAAAAAAGTTACACGCATTCATATTGCCTTACTTGTACTCTAACTGTCTCCGTGTTAGTTATAATTATATCTTTGAAGGTACTTGTGATATTTCTTTTTTCTTTTTACCACAAATTTTATTTATATAGTATTTACACTTAATTTCATCACCTGATGCAACCAATTGGTTTTCAACTCTGATCAAGGCCTTAATTCCAAAGGTGATTCCCGGCTTAGAAAGTTGTTTTGCTTTACGATTTGATGGGTACATGGTTGTTTACAATTTTTTTAAAAGGGGGTTAGTTTCTAAAGAAACTGTGCTGCTGCGTCGTGGGGGAGTGAAAGACGAAAATTTGGTTTATCAACGGAGTTGATAATGTAAATTGACGACCTTACAGGGATTCAAAAAGCTGAAGTTTCGAGCTTAAGCCCTTCGTCAGTGTGAATCGAGGAATCAATGGGTTGTGTATGGTTTATATACGGAATTTGGAGCTACGCTATTGGTGGTAACATCAGGGGTAACGTGATAACAGAAATAAATTAATGTCTTGATAAAAGCAGACAAGTTAATATTTAAAAAAAAAAATGGACAACCACTTTGAGTTTAAAACAAAACGTGTTTCGATCGTTCAACGATCATCATCAGTTGTGAGATAGTTTACAGTTGTGATTTGAATTTATACTACCATTGACGCGAATTTTTTAAAAATTAACGGGCAGTACTTAAATGCGCAAGACCTGGGACAATACATTTTATGAGATAGGATGTACATAGAGGGACTAAGTATAAACAACAAAATAATTACAGCTATTGCACAAAATTGTCATAGTAAGTAAAACTAAATAACAAAAGGACTAACGCAATGGGAACCACGTTAGAAAGAAAGAGTCAGCTCGGCATGTTTAAGCTGCTTGTTTAACGTTGGATTTTCCCAGCGGATATGAGCGGCTTCTTTTAAAATTAGCTGAAATTTATTTGGTGCAGAATCCAAAATAGAAAAGCACCTCGTTGTACAAAGTCTGCGGCATGTCTCAGACTGTTGTAAATGCTGAAAAATGTGCGAGTTCCTGTCCCTACTCAGATGTTCACGAATGCGTGTTGAGAGATGTCGACTGGTTTCGCCGATGTAACAGGCATTACATCCTGCACAAGAAAATTTGTAAACAACACGCGAAGACGCAAACGGAAACTCAAAGTGGTTGTCCATTTTTTAGAAATAAATTAATTGATCCTGTGGGGATTAAGAGTGCCGATTTGAAAGATACATTTTAGCTCTAGATTTGTCCGGCTTTCCGTGGTGCCTTGATGTAGGGAGGCCGACATGTGTTGTTTGGAATTGCTAGGGAGATTACAATCCCCATCTAATCTTGAATAATCATGAATTTAGTCCGTTTTTGTGCAGAATTGCAAAAGGTTTGTCTGGGTTGTTAACAAAGATGTTATCAATTAGCGTGGCATAAGTTCTGTCAACGCGTGTGTGTTTATCGACTGTTGGGATGAGATAACAGCTTTGTAGAGATAATAAAACAATAGAGTTAAATGTACGCGGGCATAAACATGTTTTGGGCCCGACTCCGACTCATTTTCCCAAAACATATTTATGCCCAAGAACATAGCTCTATTACTATCATTATCACTTTGGAGGGCGTTGAGAAAATAAAAACTGGAAAAAACAAGCTTGACAACAAAACAGCGAGCGTTTGCAACTTGAACGGCTTTTATTTTCCCACACTGAAAATGCGCCATGGACCGAAGTTGACTAAAAAGTACAAAATCTTCCCATGCGAGTTGTCAAGAATTGTAAAAGACTTGAAAGAAAAGACCGATTAAAAGATTGCGAATTAACTAATTCTTCGTTGTTTTCTGTTTTTTCAACTGTCATTTGGGCTTTGAAAATAGCTCCGAAATTCTTTTGCCAACGCTGCAAGAAAACGGCGCGAACATTGCAATGGTTTCTCAATTTTTATTGGCTGCTTAAATTGTACGATAATATGATTCGCGCTTTTCATTAGTTTATTTCAGCGGGCTGAAATACATTTTAGCCCGCAAAATGCGCCACAATGCCCAACAAAGTGATAATAAAAACAATTTAATGACTCATTTGAGATGTTTCGCATTCAAGTAGATAGATCTATGTAGAAATCAACAATGATATAAACAACCGTTTTTCAATCGTTTCTTGGAAATATGCCTGGAAGTAATCCGCAAAATTGTGGTGACAATAAATTATTTCACAGACTATGTTTTTATGATTAACAAAGGATCAAATCAGAGAGCTTGCAAAGCCTCATGAGAGGTCTTTTCGGGAACAGTATAGTCTAACGACTGATCAACCAAAAGACCACCATCAAGAACCAGGTATTCTCGGATGGGGGTTGCTCTCATTTGAATTTGTGATTTTTGTTTCTGTGATTCCAACTACTGTACGTTAAAGTGGAAATCAAGTTTATCTAACAACACTGTTAAATTTTCGAAATTGCAATTTATATACTCACAATATTATTGTGAGAAATCGAATTAAAAACCAGATCGTAGCTCATATTCGACTAACATCTAGACGCTGAACCGCGTCTAGGCCATCCACTTGTCTCCTGGCAGCCATGACCTTCTCCTTTGCCAGCCGGTGCACGAATTTGCAAACGATAGCGTTTGGCCTGTTGGAAGCTGCGCGGGATGTCAATAGCGTTCAACGATGTGCCTTCAACTCCTAGAGCAGCACACAGCTTCATACATAGACCTGCAGTCTGAGATGTTTCATGTTCAGCTACAACCGTCAATCCTACCATATGTTTATATATCAAAGGCATAAACAGAATTCGCATTACGATCGCACATACTCGAAATTTCACTTACTCTCGAGAGAAGCTATTGAATTTGCTTCTTAGCTTCATCTTTAAATAATACGAGTTCATCGTATTGATTTGAGACAAACTCAACGGATTAAGCCCTGTCAGGCGACATTCCTCCGTTGGGAAGTTGTCTACCATCTTGCTCCGCCATCTTCGATGAAACATCTTGAGATAATTTCTGCAGTTTCTCTTTTAGTTCTTCAATCTCGTTACGCAAGGCTCGATTCTCTTTTCGCAGCTTCTCGTTTCCAGTCATAATAAGTGATACAAATAGAACAAGTAAAAGCAAATTTGTTGAAAATTTCGGCAGCATTGAAAGACACGTCCACCCAGCTCGAGCACGTGTCTGGTATTCTGGAACAACCGATCTATAACTGTGAATAGGAAAATGGTATACTTTCCTCATTGGTATCGAGCAGGAGTAAAACAAATCTCGGACCTTGGTGACTCCTTTGAAGGCCGTTTCCTTCCGTTTAACCCTTTGCAATAAATTCAGTCTAAAAAGTAACTGTTTACATTATTATAGCATCCTTTCTTCTATTCAACAAAATTGGAAGAAGACTCCAAAAACCCGGTATGCCTTCGACCTCAATTGGTTCACTAACATGTAAGACAATATACGGTATGCTGCTGAACCTTGTAGATTCAACTACGCCCACTTCTGAGAAAAACCTTTAAGCGTGCGGCGTCGAGAAGAATTACTTAAATAAAATTGAACTCTTACCTCTCAAAGCCACAAGAGAAATTAAATAAAAGATGTTCCAATACAAAATCATTCACCGAATTTCACCAACGAATAGCTTGTTGCACAAAATTAAAAAAAGTTGCCTCGCCCTCCTTCCTATTTTGTCCTTCTGAGTGTCAGACCATGTGGCATTCATTTATACACTGTACGCAGGCAACTTCATTTTGTAATAGATTCCAGGAGTGGTACTCCATCTCTAGTAACACGCAACTGCTTCTGTCAGAATTAGTGGTTATGTTCGAAATTATTCGTTGGCACACCTACTGTTTAGCCCTCAACCATCTCATTATTTTTCGTAAATATTTTTCTATGTTAACCCTTTAAATACCATAACGTACCAATTTCATGATTTCTTCTCACTTGTGCGCGCAAAAATACATAGAGAAATACCTTGCAGTCACTTCTAATAAGGAAAAGGAATTTAAGAACAAATGGAATTTTTTTTCGCTTTATAATATTGTATTGTGTCCTTTTTCTTCTTGGCTTTTGTAAGTGCTGCAAGGATAAGTAGTAGAAGTATAGTGTTAGTAGTAAGTATAGCGTAAGTATATGTGTAAGTATAAAATAAGTATTCTAAGTAATGTACGTGTTCGTCCTGTAAATAAAATTGTATTTAAATTAAGGAACGTCAACTTTAGATCTCTTGTAACATGAGGCAACACCTTTGAGGTAGTAATTACAGCCTCTGGTTCCCTACGCCGCTTTAATGAAAGCAAACCATTGAATAACAAGTTTAGCAGTTCATTTCCCAGGTATGTTAAGCCACCCTTATGTCTTCTAACTTATTTAAGAAGAACCCCAAGCTATGCCTTATGACCATTTCCAAATTACCTAAAACCTTTTCCGTTATACATGAATATAAATATATACGAAGATAAGATATTGAACAGCGCACTAAAGAGATCGACGCAGTTATGAACGCTACCAAAGCAGTAGCGAAAATAACGTATGGAAAAATTCAGGCTTGTGAGTATGCGGAATTGGAATCCATGAACTCTGCGATACCGGTGCAGCGCTCTACCAACTGAGCTAACAAGCCAACTACGAGCTGGTCATTTTGTTGGCTCGTACTGATATACTGGTGAGTGAGAAATTCACGAATATAAACATATGAAGATCATATATTAAATTTAGGATTAACTAAACGAATCTGCGAATTAACGATCGTCGCAGTTATGAAGGCACCTAAAGCAGTAGGGAAAAGAAAGCCTGAAAGAGAAAATGAAAACAAATCAAAACAATAACTCCTCGGTTAAAGAAAGAAAGAAAAGAAAAAGGGAAAGCCTTAGGAAAGTTGCTATAGATTGTAAGCATTAAGGAATAATACATTCTATTCTCAAATTCTCGCGAAAGAAATATATTGACGGAAAACTTGCTAGAATTTAAACGTCTTCAAATACATTAGACAAGACAATTTGAACTTCCTTGGAGTTATATGTTAATATATGGAGATTTAAACTAGCTGTGAGCAGGTGAAATAGGAATAGAACATTGCAAAGGCCATCAAATTTTCCAGAAATAACTGTCTTGACGAAAAACTTCCTAGAATTGAAACGTCTGCAAATTTGTTAAACGTAGGACAATTTAAACTCCGTCCCTTTGAGGTAAATGTAAATATATGGAGATTTAAACTAACTGTGAGTTCGTGAGAGGAACAGGTGGAATTAAACAACTTCTCGGCAATAATTGCCCTCAGAGTTTCGACTATTTTACAAAACACTGTTGTCAAGTGAAAGTATTTGCATAATATCGTGAAATACAGAACGTACTTTTTAGAACAATTTAACTTAATGTATTCTAGTTTTCTCTGTTCCGACGTTCGATTTCTGTGTATAAGAGATTGTAAAACTACGGTATCCGAAGGAAAATGACAAAGAATGCCGACAAAAAGTTGCGTTCACATTGCTTGGCGTGATCACCTTTTTTGGAAAATTTGTCACATATACTCTAATTGTGTCCGCTTTTTTATGACATAAATAAAATGAAACAAATGTTTCTGTCGTGTCTACCATGCGTGCTCTTGCTAACATAGGCGCATGGATCGCTTTTCTCCATACAAACTGCTATGTTATGTTTTTGGCTATTACAGGTTAAGTATCAGACAGTGACCTTCAATCATGTCCAAATCAGGTGACGTCACTATAACAACAATACAGTCCACATTGATCTTTGTATGCATTATTGGAAACTCTCTGGTGTGTGCTGTCATAAAAAGAAATCGACGTATGAGGTACGCAAATGGACACAAAAACCAAAATGACGCTTTTAAAATATGTATATGGTAATGGTTAAGGATTTATTTACCGCGCATATCACATAGTTCCACGGTGGTTTAAATTACATCTCTAGGGTGAGATCGAACGTCAGTCTGTAAAGGCGTCTCTGGCAGCCGCTTATCAGTCCATATTTGATCTCACCCACCAACCCAACCCACTCAAGAACGTCACAGAGAGATGAAAGGTAGAGATAGACCACCACACCAGGAACTACTTCCCCTACTCTTTTCGAACAGTGTGTGGGTTCTTTAACGTTCCACATATTATTAGGTACAAGTGTTATGAGACGGGACCTACGGTTTATCGTCCTTATCCGAGAAGACTAGAAAGTCTAACCGTTTGCAGATGTAATTGCAAAGGAAACGCTTTTTCCTCAATTATTTAAAGACCCCGAGTGTTGGTCCGGCCGGGTTTTGAACTCGCGACCTTCCTCACGGTAGTCCGGTGCTCTAGCAACCAAGCTAACCGGTATGTATCTAAAGTATATAGACTTAGCCAAGCTTAAAAGCGGAGCTCGATGATTACTATTTTTTACTGGTATTGGACAACTTCGCATTGCTTTCCTTGCGGTAATATTTTATGTTTAGAGCAGTCAACGGGAATTTATCGAGGTTAAAAAACCTCAAACCATTAAAACATTACAAAACAAACAAAAACAAAACAAAACAAAACAATACACGACGCGTATGTTTGTTCGGAAACAACTTAAACAATAAAAAACGATCAAATATTTTCAGCCAACATAGTGTTTGACCGTTTAGCCACCTCTCTCTACATTGCATTTATTCTTAAATGGCTTTCCATGTTTGATCTAGATCAAACATTTTCACCAACATTTCGCGTTACGAGCCAATGTTTGATCGTTTAGCCACCCCAACCAATATAATATTATTAACTATTGGGCAACTCCGTCGTTGTCGTCGTCGTCCTCGTCGTCGTCGTGCGGTCGCGCCCACGAGCAATACCGCTAGTCATGATTACCATGAGGAAAGCAATGCACGGGTTAAAGGGGTGAAGGCCTACTCGGGGATTTCTAAAGGTATGGTGCTCCGCTCGGCGAGCCTTTGGGCCTCCCAAGCTCCGCTAAAAGGGCGATTTTAAAGTTCATAGAGATAACGCTAATTTAAACTGCAACGAAGTCCGGAGTTCGGGTTAAGTTCTCTTGGTTTTGGGCATTTTGTTACCGTTTTTCTGGAAATTTTGCCTGTAATCCAGCCCGCCAGTCCAAATGTGTGCATAAGGAAAGGGCTAAAGAGGATCAGAGACCTAGTACTACCAGCCCTGATTTACCGAATGAGTCCATCGAACAGATGATAAGATAAATGATATGAAAACAATGTGATTTGTATGTATTTACATAGAGGTGTTGATCTTACGAAGACTGGGGATTATACATGAGTGCCTTAATGGGAAGAGGGTCTCTGATTAAAAGAGAATTGTTGATGTTACGAAGAAGGCTATGGATAAAACATGAACGCCATTGGTTTTTTAGCTGGGTTTCTGAACCCTGTTACGGTTATTTGAATTATTTATTTCACGTTATTTAAGTGGGATGCCTGCGAACTAGCTACAGCAGCTAAGTGCATTTCCACTATAAACAAAGCATTCACATTTTTTTAAACATATAAATCCTTTATTTAGGATTCCCATAAATTTACTTCTGGTGAATCTGGCAGTGGCGGATATCTATTTCGCGACGTTTCGTATATCTGAACTGGTTTACAGTCACACCGACACCCATCCGGACGGTTTGGCTGGAAAAGCTGCATGTATATTAAGAAATGGCACCCTACAATGGGTCGGAGCGGCTGTATCAGCCTTCACTGTGGTTGCCATCGCTGTTGAGCGCTATTTTGCTGTGATATATCCCCATGGAAACAAAAAGAAGTTGACTGTGAAGAAAGTAAAGGTATGTTACCACTGGTTTCCGTTTATGTGTTGTCTATCCCTTAATCTTCATGGGAGCATCACTTGAAATCGAACTCATGACATCTCACTCCGAGCTACATCTACATATAGTAAGTGAAACGTCTCAAATCTAGTTCAGTGGCAGGCCCTTTCTCTAGCCTATACCAAGTCTTCCATTGCCTTATCTGAACATATTTTCAACTGGCTCTGCCAACTTTCAGTGACGTGACAGGTGTCAGTTTGTTAGATGGTTGGTTTTTTTTTCCAATATGTGGTGATCAAGGTAGAAACCGATACCTGTTTACTCCCAGTAGCTTCAAAGATTCCCTCTTTTTTACAGTCCTTTGCTGGTTCTAACTTCGCCATCTCAAGCCTTCGGTGTGACTCGTTCAGATTACCTGTCCCAGCTCGCTACGAATGCGATTCTATTGGGTTTTCATCGTTTTTAGTCCACTTTCCTTAGCGATATGTACCTGCGGTAACTGATATGGTGCACGTCATTAGTCTATACGATATTTGCAATAAAAAGGTTTCCAGTATGTGTGTTGTATTTTCAGTCTACTTTAGCCATCCTATCAAATTTTGCGTCCTGTTATAGGCGAAAAGTGTTCCACTCTAAGAGCAGCACTTACTTCGCAACATTTTTTCCTTATGCGTTAAATTTACTGCAATTATATGTCGTTAACCTATAACTCTTTTCTAGGTGGTCATTCCTATTTTTTGGGTCGTATCACTGTTTCTGAATATTCCGGGATTCTTTGAAGTATTTTATCGAAAGGGTGAAATCCTTTGTGAGTCGCCTGAAGAGTGGGTCAGGAAGGTTTACTACCTAGCGTGGTTTACGATCCCAGGTTTTCCCTTTATTCTTATGGTTGGCTTATACTCCAGAGTCGTGTACACTTTGTGGTTCAAGCGCCAAGACGGAAATGCAGTCACACCTCAACAACAGGTACGATCTTTAGCCCGACGCTTTTCTTGTGTCATTGGATCAATTTTGTAGAATAATTATCACCTCCGAGACAGACAAAGATTAAAGCGACATTAGCATCCCTATTGAGTGATAAAAAAACCGTTTTGGCCTTGACAGAACGACATGTCCTTAGTTGATTGATTGAAATCTTTGAAATGGTAGAATTCCGGTAGTTTTTTTTTTTTCTTTCTGGAAAATATTAAAATGTCTATATTGAATGCGAATGGTAACGCCATCTCCAAAATTGTTTTTGTTAGACTTAGAAGGTTTTGCTTGGCTTTAGTCATCACGATCAAACTGGTCAACGTTCAATTGGCAAAATATTCCCGAGCTTTTTGATAGTCGAGAATGGAACTTTCTCTTCTCCTAGCTGAAAGCTTTCAACTTTGGCTCCGATCTGATACGCTAGGCAGAGGTTTTCCGTAAGAATAATAAAAGTTTCCTTATGAATAATGGGTTGTGTTTCCTTATCTTTCAGTTTTTACGGTCCTTTATTAATGTGTTTATTAAAGTTACTTGACCGACTATCACATCATCATCATCATTGTTTCGTGTCTCCTCGTGGAGAATTGGGCTGAAAAAACCGTCTCATCCAGCTTCTCCTGTATGCAGATATTGCCACTGTTTCTTTCCATGTATTAGTTTATTTCATTTTTATGTACATTCTCTATGATTTTTAAACCCTTAGGCATTTCCGCTGAAATGTCTGTTTCTGGCCTATTTAGTTTCTCTTCGAAATGTTCCTTCCATCTCCCTCGTACTCCCTCCCTCCTCCTTTGAAGGTAGTTTTCCGGCTTTGTTCTTTACTGCGTCCCACTTCCTTTGTTGCTGATTGCTTAATTCCTGTGACATCATATACGCTTCCCATTTGGCCAAGCTTTGCGGCTTCTTCGGCTTCTTGGGCTATAATATTTACCCACTCCCTCTAATCTTTTCATAGGCTCTTCTTGGTTTCTCTGTCTCTCACTGTGTAATCACTCTTTACCCCTTTTCTCAGCCTTTCCGATCTTGCTGTTTTCACTTTCCTCTTCAACTGTTTTCTGTCGTTGATCTTTCTCCAGCTTTCTGGGCTAATCCATTTCTTGCTCCTTCTTATTTTATAGTCTAACACAGTTTGGTGGTGCTGCATTAGGCGTCTTTTATCCTTTTTCACTTCTTCTCTACTTTGTTCTTTCCTCCGCAGTCATTCCCGTCTCTGGGTGCCAGAGGTTAATTGTTCCGTTTTAAGGAGGAAAATAACGGTGCGTCAATGAGGCGCGAAGTACCCCTAGAGGAAAAAATAACCTCTAGTCACCGGTTTTAGCACGACGAGGGCTTAGAAAACAAAAATAGCGGTGGAAGGCTGTGAATTCGAGCGAGCATTTAGGGTTAATAATAATAGCACTTTATTTAACGAGGGTAACATCAATTACTGATAACTCAGTAGTTTAAATAATGGCCCTCCCTAAGCTAATCTAAAACAAGAATCTAAAACTAAAGTAATCATTAGAGAGTTGCAGTACAATATGTATTGGATTCTGAATTTTTGGAGATTTTAGAATTGAAACCTATTCCGAAAGAGGCTTTTCTTCGTTTAATCAAGCATGAGGATGTGTTTGAAGTCCGGTTACAACGTCCTTGTTATTAATTTGCATTGGATACAAAGAAAACTGATCATCACACCAAGATCGATGAGGTGATGGTCTTGAATGGGAAAACAAAGTCATTATGAACTTGAAGTTTCAGCGGGCAATAAATTTGGTTTAAAATCGATCTCAGTCAAACGTGGGGTGGAGATCTCACTGCGGACCTTTTTCTGGCAGTACCACTGCTTGTAGACGGCAAACTTCTGTAACACCTATTAATTCTTTCCGCGGAATTTCCAACCTCACTTAGTTCTTTTTGTTCGATAAGCAATTTTTAGATTTCTTTCTCAAAACATTCAGTGCCTAGAGGAGCTTTTTGAATTCTTCCACTTCTCTTCGACATTTCAGACACAAAATGGATGAGGCAGTGATCTCATGTACCAGAAATCCCCACACAGACGGCAACCTCGTGGCTATCCTTGGCTGTCTCGCGTAGTCATCATTGAATAAATCAGTGAACCTTCCCGATCCATAAATTAACAAGCTTAAACACATTTACACGCACCATTCTTTTGACCGGAGTTGTGGAAACGTAGCTCACGAATTTCGTTATTTACACCAGACACGAGCAAGACGTCTTGGAATCACCAAGGCACATAAAAACAAACACTGTAGAAAACAGGTTTGACAAAATATCTTATTTCGAAATTGCACGGAAGTGAGGTTCTTAACTGCCTTGACCAAAGGTTCTTATTTTCCGCGTCTCCGTTCGCTTTAGCGTTCAGTGGGTTAACCGCTCCTCGCGAAAGAAAAATAAAACCTCTACCACCCAGGGTACCCAGTCTTCATCCTCCTCTAAACAGCTGAACCTCTCCCTTAATTGCAACTGGAATTGCTTCGTTACTTTTCTCATGCTAAGCTTGCTGGCCTCAGACCTCCTGACAGCTTCAGCTCTTCTGTTTAGTCTGTTAAAGGCCCATTTTCCCCCTTGATGCATTGCGCGCCGCGACCGTTTGGACGGCCGTAAATATTTTTTCTGTTTATTCTTCCGCATTTTGTATGCACATTTGTATTTATGTATGTATGTACATTTTGGCCCGTATTACTGGCCCATTGACTGCCAGAAACGCATAAATACGTCATGAACACCGTTAGTGCTTTGGCCTCGAACACCTTTTGACAACACCAAAAGCACGCAACTTTGCCTTGTTTTTCGGACGAATCTTTTGAAGCTTAAGGTATACGTTAGCAGCAAAAATTCAACACTACATCCTGAAATCTGTTCCACATTTTCCCGCTCACTTCTTTAGCGGGACGCGGATAACGCTTTTGGTTTCACTTGCACTCACTGAGCTGTAATTTTCGCCTGTGTCACCCAGTGGAATTCTAACGGCCACATGGAAGTCCGCCAATTTCCATTTCAGATATTTTTAAGAACTGTGTCGAGCCACCTGGTCCTGTTGACGACATATTGCACCGATTGCATTAGTTACAATTGAAAACTCGCCAAAGTTGCCATGTCAGTTCCCGGAATCCATTCACATAACGGCAAGAAACACAACCTCACTTCGGAATCGCCATGACTCGCAAGAAACGCTTTCGGCGGTCTATTTGCTGTGAAATTGTTTTTCACCTCTGTTTTCCTTCAGAGCCAGGCAAGGGGCTTCTGAGGTGGAACATGGCTCGAAAAAGATACTTAAAATAAAATACTTAGCGAATTGTAACTGCACTGATCGTTTACAAACAAACGACAGCTAGCGTGACAAGAAAGATAGAGCCTTTTGCGTTATGGACCAGCAAAATCTGCGTGGTAACCCCTTATATTGAATAGCGAGGTCGTCTTGACCTACTACCCTTAGGAAATTGCAAAAAAGACGTACTAAACATCGGTAGTGAAAGGGTTAAACTCGGAAGGGTGAGTGCGGCAACTTCGGTATACTGTACTGTACTGCACTTATCGTTTGAACATGGAATTAACAGAAAGGGGTCAATTGCGTTTCCATATTTGCCAGATGACTATTACATACAATGTGTTAATTGGGAATAAAAACTTATTTCTTGGCAAAGAATACTTTGAAGAGCCATTAATAATCTCATTTATATAGAAATCGTTGTTGTACAAACCGGAAACAATTCTAGTCAAATGAAAGTTTCTTGAATGTCTTTCCTCTATACACAGGGTGTGATGAGGATGAGAAGGCGAGTCACACTCATGGTTTTCACCGTCAGTGCCTTATTTGGAATCTGCTGGGTTACTGACGCCATATTGCACAGCTTAGAGAACTTTGGTGTTTACAAGCTTTGTCCTTATGCCATCCCCGTTTCCCACACGATGCTCCTGTTCAATACCACCGTGAATCCCTTTGCATATGCTCTAATCAACCAAAGGTTCAGGGAGAAGACAAAGAAAATGCTATGCTTCAGTTCTGCTACTAAAGTTCGTGTCCTACGGAACCCAAAAGACATCGAAGTACCACGCAACACTAGGAAGCCAATCACAGCTTGTTAAATCCCGCCTCCAATATGAAAGTAAAAAGCAAAATACATAGATAAGTAAAAAAGCCAAACGAATAAATACATGAATAAATAAATAATTTATTAATTAGATTATTGTATCAAATGAACTCATTTTGATATAAGAAGTGCGTAATATTGTATATTAATATTGTTTCTTATTTTAAGTAATATATTTATTAACTAAAACATAGTGCACATACAATACGACAGTACTTACAGACTTACAATACAACAATACTTACAATACGTCAATACAACACTAATTGAAAACTTATCGACAGCGATACTGACAGACTTACGATACAACAATGCTACCTACAATACAACACTACTATCTATTAAACTAATTAACAAACTTATTGTCGACGATGTTTGTATTGGCGACGATGTTTGCAGCCTTACTATACGACAATACCTACAATACAATACTTATAACTTAGAAACTAATCGAAAATCGAAAATCTTATTGCTAATCTCTATGCTTACTGTATTCTAATATGATGTTATATAATATAATAAAGTATCCGGTAGTCAGCAAATTATATTTAACTTACTTTACTATAAAGCTCACTTGTCATAAAAATCTTGGAGCGTATTGTTCTCAGTACTAATGTATTTTTGTAATTTTTTTTTATGTTTGTTTGTAATTTGATGATTGGTTGTTTTAATCTTCCCGACTGGAGAATCAAGTATCATCACCTTTTTAAGAGAATATTGTAATCTAAATACTTTCAGTGAATAATGTATTGTAATGTACTACATGTAATGTAAGTGCCTTGTACGTAATGGATTTTAATTTGCTTTATAGTTCGTGGTGTATTGTAAGTAACGTATTGTGCTTAATAAAAAAAATATTGTTTGAAAGCTAAACAAATAGTATCATCACCTTTACTACTTTTAACCAATCATTTATGTTGTTGTCCAGGTAAGGATAGTTTAAAGGTCGGGACAACCTGGGCGACAAATCACAGAAGGCCGCCTCGTGGGGTAGGGCTGCACCTCTTTGAAACCTCTAATTTCACTGGATCTTTATCAGTTGCACCTCTGTTGTTTTATGGCTAGGTTCCATTGTTTTAATTCTTTGTTTATTGTTGTTTTGAACCAATCTTGTGAGGTGTTGCAAATGGTGCAGGTCGCCCCGCCTCGTGTGCACCGCATGAGCGATATGTCGCGTAGGCAAGACATCTATCAAGTACACACTAAATCACTTGTCGCAGCTTGTCGCTGCGTCCAGTCTTTGGGGATAAATGACGCATTTCCATTGGTTATTGTTTACTTCTTCGTAGAGGGAACACGTGGCCTGATTACTGCACACTAGGTGGCACTGAAACTTTTTGGCATTTTGTCCCCGCGACGTGACGCACCAGTTGAAACAGTCTTGAGTCACTGCGTCAAGTCATGGGAACAATATTTGTTCGCCGCGACAGCATTTCCTTATGAAACTTGAGATGTCACAGAGGAGTATTGTCGGCGAATGCAGTCTCCACGATCTGCCCCTGCAATTTGTTACCTACTGTGTTCCGACCTTAGTGCCAATTTGTGGTCTCCTTTCATCGGCTACCCCCTTAGCCATACTGGTGTCCTTTGGATTGCTTTAGGTAAAGGAAAAGATAAATTTCAGAAAGGGTTGACTTGAACAAACAGCCAAGAAATAACAAACCGACAGCATTCCCTAATATATGTGTATACCGAAAAAGCTCTATTAAGCTCCCCTCTCTTTTAAGCCTCCCTCTCTAATAAGCCCCCCTTTTGGGAGTCGGTTTTTGTAATAAGCCCCCCTGTTTTAGGTCACGAGATTTTGTAATTATTCCTTCCTATTCCCTCTTACGAAACACACAAAACTGTTTCCTGTTCAGTATTAAATAATAAAGTTTTACTGCAGTTGTTTGAGATTTGTACAGAAACTGTTTAACACGAAAACGGCATGTTCAAAGATTTGAAATAAGCACCCCCTCTCTATTAAGCCCTCCGTTAATAAAGCCTGAATTAAATAAGTCCCCAGGGGCCTTAATAGAGCTTTTACGGTATTCTAATAGCTGTTGCAATTTTTATCGGTTTGCTAAAGAAGAGAAACCTTTATAAATAAAGACACTTTCATCCAATATCTGCAACATTTCGTTTAAACTAAAGGGAGCTCAAGGAAAAACGAGTCTTGTGCGCGGCGCAAAAACGTTTCAGTGGCCAGCGAGAAAAATAAATAGCCAGTAGGCATGGATGTTATGAACATTAAATTGTGGTCGTCACTTCGAGGAAGTTTGTCACCCAGTTTTCTCTAAAATAGATTTTGAATTGTGGTTGCAAATTTGTTGTTTCCTATTTTTTAAACGTGGGCAAAGTAAGCATCTTGTATTGTCTTCACTAAAATGAAAGCCTACAGTTATACATTTAAATAATTTATTTACACGACTAAGTGCATTTTTGCAAATCTAAGTACCTGGAAATCAATGGAGGTGAAGCTGCTAAGGCGAGGCAAAATTATTAGATAGGCATAGATGTTTCAAACTGCTTTACCAACAAAGGTCTTGGAAAGGAACTGCAATCGTTCCTGTTAACGATGCGTTCAGCAGGAAAGTCCACCCACAGTTAATAACCCAATTAAAGATGATGTGGCGGGGAAATGCGTCTCAAATGGCGACCGATGAATATTCCCAAGAATTTTTGCACAATTCTCACCGCATTCGTTAATATAAATGATAAACGATCCTGATCCTATGATTTTAGAGATATAAATAACAGACTGTTACGCAGTGAGATCGATTCTGGCCAACTGAATATACTGTAGCTACGAAACCTGTAATGGCATCAAACCTCTTGAGTTACAAACAAAGGCTGTAATCGGTCAACTCCAAATGGAAAACGCCCCAACATTAACACTCGAAAAACCGAAGGCCAGGGCATCTTTTCCTGATATTACGGCTTCTGCGGCTATTTCTGTTATTATTAAATAACTAAGACGCCTAAATAAACGAAAACATCACTGAGCTCTTCTGTCGTGACCAAAGCTATAGTATTACAAGATATAAAAATCGAAGATATCGACAGACATGTCGTGTTAAAAGGTTAATTAATCTTCAATTTTGCCTGACAGCGGCTATTGTTTATGAGCCAATGGGAATTTCCGTTCCTGATACAAAGGGACATTAGAACGCGTCGGCTACAGCTACGACTGCAATCACTTTTTCTCTCGCCTCTCAACGGTCTCTTTTTGTATTTTTTCTCCTCGCTCCAGTCTCACCGCACGTTTGCTCACCGCACTGTTGATGAATAATTGTGCTTCGACTATCTGAGATAGATAGATAGATAGATAGATGGTTTATTAATTCAATACATAGCAGCCCAAGGGCTGAATTGCGTATCTAAAAAGGGACTCCAGCAGTTCCTACACATGGGGCTTTGCGGAGGCCCTGCCAGGGGAGGGTCCCGTGTCGCTTGTCTGAATTTTAAAATCTCCCGTGTCGGTGTTTAAATCGCTAATTCTCGGCCTTGATGCCACTGTCGTAATTTTGCCGGGAATGATGTCGTCTGTCGGGATTTCATTTTATGTGCTGTCGCTACAGTTTGGGCCATGTCGCTTGTCGGAATTTACCTTGGCAGGGCCTCTTTGCGATTAAGCAGATGACCCGTTCTGAAACGTTCCAAATGGAATGGTATGTTGCATTTCAATTTCCAGCCAGAATTTCCCGGTTTTTCGTGTAAATGGTAAAGTCTAAGGAATGAAAGTGAAAGAAATAACACATTTCTGTGTTTGGTGAGAGCGATTGCCAACAGTATACACGACACAAGTAAAATCTCGAACCATTGTGTCGCGAATTTTTACCAAACTTCAACGACCGTAAATAGCTATTTATCTTGGGGACTTAAGGGGACATTGTACTTTGTTTAAAAGATTAACTTTATGGGTACTTTCAGGTGCAATTATATGCTAATGTACTCAATATTAAAATCAGCCCATCCAAAAATAGGTTAAACGGTCAGGCACAACAAAGCGACAAAGCGAATCAGTCACGCATACTACGTGAAACAAAAGCATAATTTATTTCCTACACGGATCAATAATCCTGAATAAAATATCACCTAACTAAGCTTCAGTGTCAAGAAAAACCATAAAGCGGTTTCACTTACCTTTTACCGCACTAAACACTAAGAAAACGACTTCCAAAGATCCGTATATTTTCACCACGTGCGAGGACTCTCGAAGAGAATTTGATACCGTTCAACCGATGATTTCGCGCGGAGCATATAGGGATACCTGAAAAATCTTCCTTAGGTAAGGTCCTCTGAACGTTTAAAGGTTCAGGGTTTGCGGTTCCCAGACCATTTGGACCGTAGTCCGCTGGGCTAGAATAACCGGTTTGATAGGTTTTGAGTTCCTTTTTAATCGACGACGTAATTGGCATGGTCTTATTTGGTCATGATGATGTTTTTCTCTATTTTCCTATGATCAAATTTTTATCCTTTGAAGTTTTAAACTTATCACCTCCGTTTTAAAATATCTGTATTGGTTCCGTAGATATTTAAATTTAAAACATGTGTAAAATATGCAAATGAGAGATAAGCTGCTTTCCAGGTAATAATTTTGTCTGGACCAATGTTTATTTCTTTGTGCCATGTTTCTTGACTTTGTTTTGGTTGTTCGCTTTTACGTGACACAAGCTTCTTATAAGTCTTGACGGTTTTGGCGTTTCTAAGAATTTTTAAAAAGTGTTTTCATAGCCAGGTTGTGTTTCGTAAATACTCTTTGTCTTTGGCCATCGTAGCTTAACAAGAAATAACACACAAACTGCGGTGATAAACATGACAATAGAACGCATTGTTGGAAAACAAAAATAAAACTATAGTGTGTGTTAAGGTTGTGTTTCGTCTATCTGTTTACGTAAACAATTATTGCCGAGATCATTCCGTAACATTTTAGAGGGGGAACCTGGAGGCCGTATTTGTTTTGAAAGGCATTCAGTGAAAGAAATTTAGAAGATTCATCCCTTAAATCTTCGACTTTTGTTATACCCTTAAAAAACCAGTCCTTGTAAAAGACAGGTTTATTGTCAATTCTTATCAGCGCTGTTTGTCTGATGTCAATTTTTCCTTGAAGAAGGTGTCAGACCAGATTTCAAGGATTTCTTTAACAAAAGGGTCTGATTTCTTTAATAAATCGTGTATGTTTGTCTTATTAAGGTTTCCTAGTAATACCACTTTGCCTCCGTAGGGTTGAAGTTCCAAGTCAAAGATCATTTTCCAGCTGCTGCTATTTTCAGTACTGAGACAATTTTTAACCCAAAAAGTCGTAAGGGATTTGTTAAATTAAGCTAGATCAGTCACCTTAAGTCCTCCTTCAGCATAGTCGTTTATCATACTAATTGTGATATCTTAAGATTTTTTAAAACCGTAATTCTTCTCAGTAGATTGAGTCTCCGAAATTTCCAGCAACCTAATATATGCTCTTTGCTTTTTCCAATTTGTTTTTTTCTGTAGTTTTGGGATACTGTTTCATTAGGGTCTATTGCAAACCACACTCCAAGTGCTTTCACTTTTTCACCCGACCATTTGAAATGTTTTTTCCGGAAAAAGTTTAAGATCGCATTTTGCTCTGGAGCCAACCACAATGCTTCCGACTTGCTGCAATTGAGTCAGTAATGTCAGACATACTTCCAAACATGTCTAATAGTTTTAGAGCTTCTTCAAGGGACTGTTCCGACCCGTGTGATATAAGTTTGGTGTCGTCTGCGTATTGACTGAGTTTACTTTCATAGTTATTTATAGATATTCCGCTGATTTTCTTACTTTTCGGAAAGGTTTCTGCCATTATCTCCACTGATACAACAAAAATAAATAAGGCGAAAGTGGGCAGCCCTGCCGAACTCCTCGATGAAGTTTAAAGAAATTACTCTCCCATCCATTATTTAAGATACAGCTTTCTATGTCGACGTAGAAAACATAAATCCATTTTAATATTTGTGGTCCAAAGCCAAAAAACTTAAAAGTCTTATGAATAAAAGACCATTCTAGTGTGTCGAAGGCCTTTTCGAAAATCCAGAAAATGAAGAAGTCCCGGAATGTTTTCCTCTTTAGTATATTTAATAATACTGTCGATAGAACGAATATTTTACCCAATACGTCTAGGTGATAGGGCGTTTGAAAATGCCGCGCCCAAAGTATGGAATCGACTCCCTCTAGAAATTAGACAGTGTCAATCATTGAACACTTTTAAAGTTTCACTAAAGACACATCTTTTTAAATTAGCTTTTTATTAGCTCTCTTATTAACTCATATTTTTATTTTTATTGCTTGCCGAAAATTGTAAATTATTATTATTATTATTATCATTAATTGGATTAGCCATTTATTACTTTAAGATTTCAATGTTGTAATGCGTATTCGATCATATCTTTATCGCATGTTAGACTGCGCAATATAAGAAATAAACATTATTATTATTAATACATCTGTCTTTTATTAGGCCTGTCTGATCTCCTGATATAAGTTTTTTATAAATTTATGGCTTTAGTCGCAATCTTGCAATCACAATTTTACAGCGTTACTGGTCGCCAGTGTTTTACTAAATTAAGCTCGGCGTGATATGCGCCACTACCTCGTTTTCTCGCGGTGTCCCATGGTGTCTTACCATTTACGCGATCCATCTGGGGGGAAATTTTAGGTTTTAATATTCAGTTTTCCAAAGTGGTAAATTTATTGCAAAAAAAACTGTACTATCGAGGTTTGTGAGCAATAATAAAAAAACTTTTTTTCCAAAAATATACACCGTATTCACAAATGGAGGCCGACCTGGGGCGAGTAAGCGGCCAAACGTGGAAACGAGGCGTTGAGGGATTGTAGGAGTTTACAAACCTTCTAAGAAGCGACTTGGTAAACACGTCCGTCTTGCTTACCGAGGACGATATTTCCAGGTCATCTTTAGCTGGAAGAAATCCAGCAGAGTTGAAAAATGAAGAGTTACGTTTTTGGCTAAAATGTAGAAAGGATCCAGCGAAAAGGACTACGCACAAAAGCTCAACTTGTTAAGCGGTAAGTAGTTACATTATTTTCGGCGATCGATGAGAGAGGACATCGTGGTTCGGCTGGTTTGTTTTGCTAGAATGAAGCTTATTACTTTGTGTTTTTTTTCTGTTTTTAGTGTTGAAGGGTACATAAATCAAGGAAAAGATGTTTTTCTTGTGGATCCTGACCCGAATTTACGAAAACGTGCCAAGCAGAATCCTTCAGCTGACGAAAACATTTCCACTAGCTTTACTGTCGTCACTGCAGTTTCGTCTGATGTGTGTTTTCCTCAAAATGGCTGGGGAAATCGTTTAGAGAGAATGCCACTTTTCACCAAAGCTGAAATGAATCGATTTATCGAAAACAGTGGAAAGCGCTTAGGTAAAAGTAATCATTCTGTTTTAAATGTCCAGAGACAAAGTTTCTTGTATCTCCTTTGGATGTTTGTTCAGACCCCAGTTTTTGTTGTGAGAACGTTGATGGGAAGTGTAAATTGAAGGTAGCCCGTCCTTATTATGCACAAGTCCAAGGGCAAATGGGGATAACCGGCGCTGATTTGTGCGAATTTGTGATTTTTATCAAGAAGGGAATGTCTATAGAGAGAGTTCCCTTTGATCTTGAGTACTGGCAATTGCTGGAGGGGAAGCTGCTGTTCTATTATTATACACATTTCATTAAGTATGCTATAACTGATGCTTTATAAACTACAGAGTAACTTATACTGTATACATGTCAAATTTCCTTCTTGCTATAATTTGTGTGTGATATAGATTTGACTAAACCGTATTCAAGTTTATAGTGGAGTAATGAGTTAACCACATTCAAGCATATGGGTCATACTAGCTTAAGAAACAAAAGTTCGTCTTGAAAACAGTGTTAAGACCTTAGTAGCCCAGAGTAGTTAATCTCATTTTAAAGTCAATGACAAAATCGGACCAGTTGAGACAGGGGCAAAACAATAGTAATAACAGCAACAACAGCCCTTAAACTTAGGATTGGCACCAAACCATTGGTTGATTATCACTGGGAACTTCGTCACATACAAATTTAAAGTCGAACTACAATTACTTAACAATAGAAAACCAAATGACTAAAAGAGCTTTCCAGAATTATTCATACAGCAAATAGGAACAAATGAAGTCGAAATAAATACTGAAAGACTACATTAAAATCTCTTTGCGCTATTTTGACTACATCATTTAGTTTTCTTTCATAGCCGTCTAAAACCGTTTTTATCGCCATTATTGAGAAGGACTATTGTATCCAAAGATGTTGCATTAAACCGCATTGCAGAACGGGATATTTAGCAAGTTCCTGTGGGCCCAGGGTGATCAACCTGAGCTGAATTATGCGAACGAATCTTTCTTGCTTTGTCAAGCAATCGGCTGACTTGTCAGGTTAGCCATCTCGATGTCGTGCTGATTCCTCGGGGAACGAATCCTGGTAGAAGTTGAACATGGTGCTCCACATAATACTTCCTTCATTTGCGTTCTGAACGGCCGGCTTATGAGAGCATATGCAAAAGGATTCACGGCGGCATTGAAGATGAGCATTGTGTGAGCAAAGGGAATGGCATAATGACTGAGGTTGTAAGAGCCAATGACCTCTAAGCCGTGCATTATGATGTCAGTGGCCCAGCAGACTCCAAAGATGGCACTGACGGTGAAAACCATCAATGTGACTCGCTTCCGTATTCTCAACACAACCTGTGAACAGACGAATTTTTTTTCAGAACGGTTATGTTTGATTAAGTTTATTTTCAGTTCACATCAACTCGAAGAGATAAGTTGTTAGCTTATTTAATCGCTTTCAGATTCGTGTCATTTGACGACGAATTTTGCTCAGCTGGTCGAAACGACGATAGCTGTCATCATCATCAACGGTGGTTTTCAGGACTACAGTCACCTGAATGGTCTTACTTTACCAACTTATAATATAAATGCTAATTTCAAACCTGATACAAAGTCAATTTGAGGCTTCATGGTTAGGGAAATAGCCACACGATTCCAATAAATGCTGATATTTCGCTCGTACTGCAAATCATTCAAGGTGTAAAAAATGAATATATCTAAGGTGGAGAAGGGGGAGGAAGAGACAAATGACATGTGAAAAGTTTCGGCCTTTAAATCTTGAATCCCGGAACTCTTTAGAAGAAATTCGGTGAAATGAACGTATCCTTCACTAGTTAAAAAAACGCGATATAAAGTGTTCTATAAATCCAGAATGTTATGTTATAACTTTTCATTTAAACGTTTTTCTTTTCAAATTTAACCTTAAGTGAATCGAAAACCTATATCGTTTTAGCACAAGGCTAAAAAAGAGGAATATTTACTTTGATTGATTGTTTATTTTGTATCGGCAGGGCCGAACCATGGGGAAGAGACAGGGGAAGCAAGGTCCCCTAATAATTTTGACAGGCACGTTTGGTCAGCGGCCACGCTCTTCACGCTTCTATTCGAAGACATCGAATGTGCTCAATTCGGCTCAAAAAGGCGGAAATTTATTATCATTTTTTTTGTAAAGACGTTCTATCATGGAAACCAGCAACGTTAAGGAGGGCTTTTCAAATATCACTTTAGGACGTTTTGTTTGGTAAATTTGGCGATGAAAATGATTTTTTGGTAAATTGTTCAGTCATTTATTATTGTAAACTAAGTAAAACCAACCCATGATTTGGAATATAGTATATAGTAAATGGAAAAAGCCACTACTTGTTTGATTTCGATGAAACTGTAACAGAACAGAGGTACAGATTTATTTGCTGGTGCGTACCTGTTACTGTTGAGGTGTAAGTTCAAACTGAAGCTATTACTTTTTGACTTGGTTAATTGTTTACATTCTTCTTTAATGTATTGAGAAAATGGTAAAAGCCAGTGTTTCTTTGATTTTGATGCTACTATAACATTTGATAGGGCTTCGGATTAATGTGCTAACTCGTACCTGTTGTTCACGTGTGAGTACGTTATCATCTTGACGCTTGAACCACAAAGTGTACACAACTCTAGAGTATAAGCCAACCATCAGTGTTGATGATGTAATAGTATAGGCAAACCACATAATGTTGAAAGCCATGTCAATCCATTGCTTAGGGGCCGCGCAAAAGTTTGTATCCTTTTTGTACTTTAACATGAGGAATCCCGGGATATTCAGAATAGTCGCAGCTATCCAAGAACCAATAATAATCAGCTGCAAAGAAGAAATATTTAAGCCACATAAGGTCTAGCCAAACAAATTTATAAGGATCGTGATTCAAATTACAAAGGATGAGTCCTGCCTGCAGGGTTAAGCTAGTTTCGGTAATAATTCACCTTTCAGAAGACAACTATAGTTTCCAATCCCCACCCTTTACATAAATTACCTCCCGGGAGGGTTGGATAATCAAAATTACCCAAAATATCAAAGAAACAAAACTATTTATCTAGAGAGGGGTATATTTGAATTTTTAAGGGTATTTTTACACTTACTTAACAGTGTTAGCATGTTGAGAATCGGTGTTCCTCAGGTCCCAAGTGATGTCTATGGAGTTAGAACTCTTTCTCATAAAACCTTTTAATGTAAACCAGTAGGCGACACAACGGGAAATCATTTTCAAGTGATTTTAAGTGGCGACCCAAGTAAGGTCGGGAGATCCTTAATATGTCATTTCAATCTGACATATATACAGCAATATGCCTGTAGTTTGCTTCACTGTCCTTTGAACACGCACTAATTTTGGCGGCCATGATGACATCCGGTGAAATTTCAGGGCGTTTCCCAGGTATGACTATAGACGTACATATACATATACATATACATATACATATACATATACATATACATATACATATACATATACATATACATATACATATACATATACATATACATATACATATACATATACATATACATATACATATACATATACACACCTTCTCGTAGGCTATATCTGTTCGGTGAAACCTCGTTCCGAAGGCTTTTCACGCGGTTTTGTTCGGTGGGCAAACGCATTTGAATAATTGTAAGAGTGATTATAGATCAACTGCAAGTCCTCTTAACATTAAAGTGACTTTAAACAAAACTCGAAACAAAACACCGACTCAGGTGACCAAACATCCAACTTAAAGATAAAGCACAGAAAGATGAAGGGTACAGTGTATATAGCCTTGAGAACCTGTGAAAAAGGATTTAAAAATCCTTCCTCTCAGGTTCTCACCGGTTTTCGTTTCCCGGGCACAACGGAAAAACGCATTTAGCATATTTTCCTTAGAACAGTTACGTTCTTATTTATAACCCTATTACCAGGGCTGTAGCATAGCGGGAGGGGGGATTCAGGGAGGGCAGGGCAGGGCCCCCAATAATTTTGACAGGCACTTTTGGTCAGCGGTCACACCCTTCACTCTTCTATTCGAAGACATTGCGTGCGATCATTTCAGTTCAATTTATTTATTTATGACTTCAACCAAGAAAATTCAGGCGGCTATTAAGCAATGTACACTTCTTTAAATGGGTGAGACTTGATCGATCGCGAGCCACCTCAACAGAAGAATAAAAACCGCAAAGAACAGATAATGTAACAGGTTGGTTTATAGTCACCACCTGGCGTACAAGCAGCAAGCAGCAAGCACCAAAACCACACTACAAGAACCTAAGTGACGCAAAACCATAATCAAGCAAAGAGCTTTAAGTTTCCCCAAAAGACCTTTGGAAACAGTACAAAGAAACGTTCATTTCAACCAGCGTGGTTCGACCATTGGCAGTGGTTAAATTGCGACGAGGAACTGACACGGTGTTATGTTTCACCTGTTTGAAAGCCTGAAAGCCTTACTGGAAACTATCTCGAAGACTGGAAATCTTATTTCGGGGGAGTGTGCCCTGGGCCCCCTCAGAAACTCGCGCCTTCGGCGGTCGTGATTTGCCGTCCCCCACTTCCCAATACATTTAAGCCTGCTATGGCATTGGTATTAGTTTCCATATGTTTTTTGAGGCTATCAAGATACGCACGAAATCTAAAGATATTTGTATGATGATTGAATATTTTATCGAACTTTATTTATCAATATATGTTAAGAGTGATGTACCCTTTAAGATTTAGGTGAGCGACAACACATGAACGGAAACCTGTAGCGACATACCTTGTATTTCTTCATGGTCAATTTTCCTTTGTTCCCAGTGGGATATATGACAGCAAAATAGCGCTCTACGGCAATGGCAACCACAGTGAAGGTTGATGAATCAGCTCCAATGAATTGCAAGGTGCCGTTTCTTAAAATACACGCAGCTATTCCAGCCGCCCCGTCTGGATGGGTGTCAATGTGATTGTAAACCAGCTCCGATATGTGAAATGTCACAAAAAAGATGTCCGCCACTGCTAGGTTCAGCAGGAGATATTTTATTGGAATCCTGAAAGAAAAACTTTTATCTGACCTGACAAACCTGACATGTAGCTTTGAAGGTGGCATGATTTAAGAAGTCGGCGTCCCAGACAGTGCAAAGCACCGGTATACACAGTCTGCGCAACGGCTCCAAAAAGTTTGTTCTGATATCCCGCAGGTTTGCAGCGATATCTGTATCCGTTTCTGATTGGCTAGATTTCTTACGCGTTATAGATAGATAGATACCTGTAAAATAGCTCTCAAGCAAAGTGTACATCCACGTTAAATAAAGCATGATGATGATAGATAGATAGATAGATAGATAGAATTGAATTTGTATATAAAAACTATTTTTCTCCGTGACAAACGAAATTACGTACATCGAAGGATATCTGTTGAGTACACACGACGAATATTGAGCGTGCTATGACCATATTTGGACATCGTTACAATGTATTGAATAATAAAAATGAAACATCTTAACCAATGGTTAGCGCTAACCATGCTTCGAGCAACTCAGTCCAGGGGTTTAAAACAGTGTTGTTTATGGGTGGGAAATGAGCCGCTGTTGCGCGCTGGTAATAGGTTATGCAATTTGTGGCTTTCGTTCTCTGTTAGGGCTATGTGTGATTCGTCCGTTTATTGTATTAAATTTATGCTGTCGTGTTGAACGAAAGAGTCTCGAAAGAGTATTGCTCGCGAAGGGATGGAACTCGACATAATCGCCAAAATATGAATATCATTTTGCAATCGATTGAAAACAAATGCATCTGTAGAAAATGTGTAGCAAAGTTGAACAAACAAGCAAGGCTAAACGAGGAAAGAGCGAATGATTGGAGTGGGCAAAGCAACGTTAACAACAAAACTCCAGTTGATGCGTCGAAAAAAATTAAGAATAGGCGTCCAAACAAGATGTAGCCGGAGAATTGCCCGGAGACATGGAATCCTTGGCTTAAATATTAGCGCGTGGAACGTACAAGTAAATCGCGATTGGAAGGCACTAGAAAATCAAAGATATGCCATAGCCTGTGGGCAAATTCACGAGCATATTTCGACCATCAAGAAAGTCCCGGAACGATGTTTTCTGTCCAGGTAAAGCATCTTAAATTTCCAAACTGCTCTTTTACGACTTCTAACGCTCTTTTCCAACGTGAGCGTTGTTGTGTAGGTAAATGTCTAATCACAAAGCGCGTTAGAAATCCAGCCAATCAGAAACTGATACAGATATCTCTCCAAACATGCGGAAGAGCATGCAGGAGCCCAGGAACCCTATGCAAAAATAGCCACTATTTAAATATTCTTTTGTTTATATTCAAATTGGTCAACTCAACTCGATCTTGGGAATAAAATTCAAAAGAATACTGATCTTATCTCGAACGAGGTTAGCTGGGCCAATTTGAATATACACATAAGAATATTTAAGCAGCGGCCATTTTTGCATAAGGTCTATCAGAGCAAGATTTTGGGAGCCGTTGCGTAGACGAACTATATCTAAGTTTCTTCCTGGGTTTTGAGTGACAAGTCCGGCTGCACCGCAGCCCTATCATTTATCCTTTACCATCTTATCCTCCCAACCTTATCATCTTTAAAAGGAGAGCAACCCGAACTACAATTGGACTGCGCTAATTTCACCGCAGTTTATCAAGGATTCATCTCTATGTATTTTAAGTCACTATTTCGGTTTTTGTATCCATTTACGTACCTCATATGTCGATTTCTCTTTATGACAGCGCAAACTAAACAGTTTCCAGTGACGGATGTAAGAATAAGGATGGATTTTATTGTTGTAATGGCGACGTCGGCTGATTTGTTCATGACTGAAGGGTCTCAGTTCAGTCGGTTAATCTACAATGATCAAACAGAGAACATAACAATTTTGTAAAATTAATTATTGATAAATCGATGTGCAAGAGCTTGCGCATAATGGAAGACAAAAACATCTTACAAATTGAATATTCCCAACCAGTAGCATGTTTAGAACTCATCCTTCAAATACATTAAATCAATTTGTTCTATAGAGTTGTGTGTTCCATGATGTTTTTGCAACTGCTTTACTATAACATTTTAACAACACTGTTTTGAAACCAACCTAAGATCTGAAGGCAATTCTTTAGAAGGATGTGACTTAATTTCACCTGCTTCTCTCACGTTCACTTCATTTTACTTTGAATCTACATAAATTACCATATAAATCGACAGGACTTCAAATTGTCCTATGTTCAATAAATGTGATGAAGTGTAGATTCTGGTAAGTTTTCCTTCAAAACTTACCCAAAAACTTTTTCCACCTTTACTTCCTTGATGCTTACAGTTTATAACAATCTAGGAGCTTTGTCATTTTTTTTGTGGGCTACCTGTGGTAGCTCACACTATAGTCATCGAATTCGTCCGGCCGGCCGAAACACATCACTTGACGTCCCTTGGGAGTGAGAAGACCAAACAAATCATCCTTACTGTCGAATGTAGTCGAATCCACGCCCCAAGTGCATATTTTTATTTTGATAACAAAAATTGTCAGCGCGACAGCCGGTTCAAAAGGTCGCAAGTAGTTTAACTCCAGCCGTGAGAACGGGTGAGAATTTTCTCTTGCCGTGATAACTGCTGCACATTTCTTGGCGACCGTGCAAACGGATAAAGTTTCTTTTTTTTTTTAATAGACAACCCAGGCTTGAACTGGCTGCCAGAGTCTTTTTCTTTTCTCTCTTTCTTTCTTTCTTTCTTTCTTTTTCCTTTGAAAGAGGGCATCCTAGCAACGTTTTTTTTTGTTGTTTCAGCTTACTTCAAGGCTCGGCAGACCTGCACCTTTCTTTATGATTATTTCTTTCTTTATTTGCTTGTTATTTATTTTTTATTATTTTTATTTATTTATTTATTTACGAAAGGCGTGTTCGAATGAACAAAACGAAAAAAATAATTCTAGGCTCAACATTTCCGGTTACCTCTTATAATAATTATAATAATAATAATTTATTACTTATTAGGCGCAAATTAACATCTGAATATCATCAAATGCGCCGTACAACTATAACTACCAATAATAATTACAATAAAATAAACTTAAGAATACCTGAAATTTATAATCTAAAAAGGAGTCAATCTAACTATAACAGGCAAAAGCCTTCCTAAATAAATAAGTCTTTATTGTTCTTTTAAAAACCAAAACGTTATCGATGTCTCTGACACTTGCAGGCAAACTGTTTCACAATGCACGGGCAGCTTTTTGGAATGATCTGTCTCCCTGAGTTTTCTTTGTTTTTCCTATGGGTAACTGCAATAGTAGTTCTTCAGAAGAACGAAGCTGGTATTTACATTTCTCCTTTAATTGAACTAGATCGCAGATATAGGACGGCGCAAGTTGAAATATTGCTTTAAACGTTAAAACTAAGATTTTAAACTCGATACGATAGGTAACGGGTAGCCAATGCAAAGAAAGTAAGACGGGTGTAATATGATTAAACCTTGGTGTTCAGCATACGAGCCGGGCAGCACTATTTTGAATGCGTTGTAACCTACTCATGTGTACCGCGGGAACTTTATAAAGAAGACTATTACAGTGAAGTATCCTTGTCACTCCAGCCACATCCCACAAGCTTTACGTTTTCATTGCTTATTACAGTAAGCTAAGCGGCCTATAACAATGGAGTGAACAAGCGTTTGTGTGGCATCATTGGTTAGGTACTTTCTGATCCGCCTTACTATGAAAAGACGCAGCTTTACATATGTTATTAATGTGTGGTATCATACTCATGTTCTGGTCAAAGTATGATCCCAAGTTCCTAACTGAAGTTACGGGAGCCATAATGCTCTCACCAACACTAAGACCATCAATGTTCACTTTAGCCAGTTGCTTTCTGGTGCCTATAATCATCAACTCCGTCTTACTATCATTCAGGCGTAGTTTGTCCTTGATCATCCACGATCGTATAGCCTGTATGCATTGCTCCATTGCCTTCACTGCGTCGTTTTGCGAACAAGCTGAGTCAGCATTGAATGATAGATACAGCTGAGTATCGTTGCGTATGCGTGCGATTGTGGTAGATAGTTCTTAATAACCTCAAAAAGCTTACTCGCATAGATAGTAAACAGCAGTGGACCTAGGCATGATCCTTGAGGAACACCGCATTGCAAATTGAACTTCTTCGATAAATTTTGGTCAAACGACACGCGCTGCGATCTGTTGAGAAGGTAGGATGTAAACCACTGCAATGCCGATCCCCTGACTCCAAAGCTCGTACTGAGGCGATTCAATAACACTCCATGGTCAACTGTGTCAAACGCTGCACTCAAATCTAGTAACACAATAAGGGTCACACGTTGAGAATCCAAGTTCATTAGGATGTCATTTTGCACTTTTAAAAGTGCAGTCTCAGTGCTGTGACACTTACGGTACGCTGACTGGAATGGAGATATAAGCCATGTGATGTGAAATGTGCATGCATTTGATCGAAGACGGCACGTTCCGTTAATTTTGAAACGTACTGCAAATTAGACACAGGTCTTAAGTTTGTAAACTCTGAGAGCACGCCAGACTTTTTGAGCAGAGGGGAAGCTAACGCCTCCTTCCAGCAATCAGAAAATTCACCAGATTTAAGGGAACAGTTAATTATGCGCGTAATGACCGGAAGTAGAACATGGAGACAGGAGACCACAAGCGACGTTGTAGCTGGATCAAGTGGCCAAGATTTTTTTTATCGTCAGTATCTGTAAACGTTTTGACATTTAGCAATAATTAGTAGACAACGGGTTATTCTCACATCTCGCAAACTACATATTTTTCATATCGTATGTTGAACGCACTCTCCTAATATCTGATAACTTCTAGTATAAAGTATAAAGTATGAAGTAACAGCGAAATTAAACCTTTCACATTTTTTAATGGTAACCCACACGAGTACCCGATGGGTACCTATTTTGAAATAGCAAATCGTAATCTTCAGTAATAGTTCAGACATATAAAGTAGCAAGATGGAAGACTTTACTTTTGTAGATGGATTTTTTCTGACTAATCTAATCTGAACTTATCTCCTATGAAGAATATCACGAAAATGAGGCAACTGAAAAAAACAGGTTTCAGAAATCAAGCGGTGACGACTTGAAAGAAATTATTTGAAACGCCGAATCCAAAGGCTCTAGTCTCTTTTAAAAGACTTGCTAGTTTCACCAGAAACAAACATTTTTAGTAAGTGTTCATTAGAAAACGACGTACCTTCTCTTTGAGCTTTGATCGAGCAGTAAACAATTCAAGAACTTGATTGGAATGACTAAGGAACAACCAGACGAAAGTCTTCGATGCTTTTATGCCGAGGCCAGGACCAAAACGGAAACGCTTAAGTGTCATTGTCAGAGAAAACCGGGCACGAGCAAAAGATCGAGGTCGGCCGTTTACCTCCACATTTTCACAGCATAACACCTACCTGAAAAGAGTAGCAACGGTCATATTTGCAGATGCAGAAGTTCTTTTTTCTTCGAGATATAAATATTCCCTGATTTTGGGCCTTCCAGCGGCCTAAAATAACTGAAATTTCAGTCAAATTTTAATGGGCCTAAAAAACACTTTGTAGGACCTCCTGAAGTTTACATATTTTTTACTTAATATTCATTCCCTACTAAGTTGCTCAGGATTTGATAAATCTCTGTCGCTTAAAAACTATGAGTTTTACGTCGTGTTGAAAAATAGCGCTGAATCGTTAATGAGCTTGACTTGAATTTTTGTGATTTTTGGGCGGCCCTTTCGTAAAAGTGCGGCAGTTAATTTCGAAAGTAAACCTCCGCTCTGATAGCCTATTGTATTGTTATGAAAAACCAGCTGAGTTAAAATTGGTATCTGGAAGCAAATTGATTTAAGCCGCCTCGGAAGAGTGCTACTAAAACTGTCCGCGAAAAATATTTCCCGCCAAATTCTGATTACAGGATATCAATATGCAGTCATACATCGTGCAATTGTAGTCTGTAACTCACTAAAAGGGCCGCTCAAAGGCAAATTCGTTTCTTTTAGGACTTCGTGATCAAGTGTTTACATTGTGGTTTCATGTTTACCATGTTGAAAATCTGATAACCTCTAAACACCTAAGCTGGATTCTCCCGCGAAATTTTTACAAGCTGAATAGAAAACTGGAAGGCTTGCGGTTCTGTTTGTTACTCTTCTCACTGTTCAAAAAAAAAATTAACAAATAAGTAAATGAATAAATAATAGAGGCAAAAATGTGAATACAATAAAAAATATCCTTATTTGGCTAAGACACAGACATTGGAAACAGTTTGTTTGCATGGGCTGTCCCTTTGGTTTCTATTCGTTCCACGAGATATGGCTTCTCACGTTGTTAGCCTTGAAGTCAGGAGCAAACGTAATCGAGCAAAGCGAGGTCTGCGAATTAGAGTTTATTTTTACAAATAAACAGTGCAGATCTGTTCTAATTTATTAGGTAATGAATATGGGTCTTTACATTCAGTCCTTAGTAAAAGACTATAAGGTATTGCTATGTGCTTTGACCGTTTAACTCCCTTCTGTTGTAACCCATACTTTATTAAACTGAAGAATCATTAATTACAGCTTGTATTTTTTTCCGCTTGGGGAAGAAGATTCTTAACCGCGGGTCGATCTTAGCACGTGTTTCTAAACAATCAAGTTATATCTGATACTTATTCTCCCGGGTATGGAGGGGGTCAGGAACTCCCATGTAAAAGTGACTGGGTGATTGTACAGGGGCGGATCCAGGAATTTTCTTAGGAGGGCGTGCACCCCTCCTTTATGTTTTTTTTTTTTTTTTTTTTTGCAGAATACTAGTTAGATCCTAGACCTCCCCCTGTTGTACTAACTATTCAGGGGTAGTACCACGAGGACGCTAAAAATCTAACATGGACACCCTGTAGCTAAATGAATCCAGTGGTACCTATCAGGGTTTTGAACAAGACAAAAAGTACTTGCTTACGGATTGGTTTCTCACTGGGGTGAAAATGAATGTTAGCCCCGTCCTGAAAACTGCAGACTCTAATTAACTCCACGAGGCTTGTTTCGAAATTTTCGAAGTTTAGTACGTCTGACCAAACATTTTACCATGGAACTAGTGCCAACTCAGCCAGTACGCACAAATTCTCGTGATAAATAAAAAAGTTATCTAAGCTGAAAAATTATCTCTGCACCGTTTCCATGTTTGTCCAAATGCAACAGAGCGAAAATTGGCACATCTTCGGGCTTCCAAAAAAAATACTTAGGCCGTGTGCCTAAGCACTAGAAGAATGAGCATTATACCCATATTTAGATCGATTACGTCATCAAAATCGAGTACGCAACTATAAACGGATAACGGGCTATGGTGTTACTTCTGCTAGGTTTTTTGGCTGTTTTGGGTCCCCCTAACCAATGAGAATCCCCAGTCCAGTCTTTCCTCTCCCAACTGAATAAAGATGTCGTCAACCTGCGCAACTTGGGCGAGAATTCCAAGAATCGCCGCGATCTCAGAATACAAGTTCATCATGTTTAGGTTTGAAAACATATGCAGGTTTTCACATAAGCTTCCAGTGGTTCAATGAATGATTTCTTCCTTGCTTGTGACCCGGTCACCGATAATTGTAGGCTTTCACAGATTTCTTTTAGCTCGGCTATTTTTAACATGTGTAGTTTATTTGCTTTCGACAGTTCGCAAACATTTCTCTTCCCGACTTCAATGGGATGGCACGGCACAGTCATGTCCTGAAGTACTGCTCGGCGTAAACCGTCAAGGGCAATTTCGGATTCCAGCGCTTCAAGGTCTTCCTCTAGAATTTCGTCGTCGGCTTCTTCTGGCACATCCTTTTCTGTTTGCTTTTTTCGTTGTATTGCTGATAATCTTGAGAAAAAGCTGGTAATCTGCTGTGTCGTTCTCCACTCCTCTGGAACGAACAAAGAACGCCCACTTACGTCCTTGGCTAACTTCATTTCACGGGATACCTGGGCTGGATCCGCCTTAAGCCCACTTCTTGTTCCTGCATCAAATTTCTGCATTAAATAGTTTTTTACATGATCTTTCATCCTTGATGACTTTTTGGTGGTTTTGAGGGCCCACCCTATTGATCGCCTGTATATGCTAAGTGAAGAGGAGGGCTGGTTATAATGTACAGGACCTGAGTCGTGGTCATGCGAAGGCACGTTCATGCCAGTTACCTTTTCAGCCCACTTCTTCCTGATGGAGTCATAAAGCGATTCAGATTCTAGCTCTCTGACGTGCTTGCCGGAATCCATGTGAGCATCAGCTTCTACCTCTGTCTTAAATGTGAGGACACATCCTGACTCACTGCATGAGAAAATTTCACTGCTTGGCCTCGCACTTTCTAGGACAGTGCCCCGCTCTTTCGTTCTGGGACTGAACGGCTGGATTACTTTCAGACCAGTGTCTCCTTGCTTTTCAAAACTAAGTTCACCGTATCCAAGAAGGCGCCCCTGGCCAACGTTGTAGGCTCTCCAAGTACGGATTCCATTTTCCTCAAAAGAGAAGTTGTTCAGAAGACTAATACCAGGTATTTTGTTATCCCTGCCAGTCTCCTTGGTCGTGTCGACTTCCACAACAGCTGCCCTGCATCCCTTGAGTCCGCCATGAGATTCTAGTGCTTGTTTCATGTCCTCGGCTGTTATCACATCATGCTTCTCATTCACCCATCTCCTGATGTGTGCTTTCATGGGTGCCGTTTTTCGATCACATATATCTTTACCGGCTTGAGGATCTGAAAAGTCGTAGCGCATTGGTTTTACACTTGTCCTCTCCCCTATGTATGGCAGACTGAGGATCAAGGGCCCATTGTGATAACAACCAGCGTTGTCTGATCGCAGGAAAGCCTTATTTATTGAAGGGTATTCAAGCTTGATGGTGTGAAGTAGATGTTCAATGACAGACATCACAGCGAAGCTGTTTTGATTGCAACTGTTGAAGAGATGCACAAAGCACTCCACTTCGTATCTACCTTCATCTTGTAAGTGTGTTATGACTGCACTTACATGCCAACTCCTACCGCGCTTGCCAAAAAACTCAGACATCTGTTCCCGGTAGTGCTGGGGTAGATATTTCATCGCCCAGTCTATGATAATCAAGCATGTTTCTTCATCAAGTTGGGCGAGGGCATCTTGCTTGGCTTCCTCTTGATTTAAAGAGCGAATCAAATGCGCTTTCCAAGCATGAATTGCTCGAGCGCACTCCTTGCTCTCAAATTTCATCCTAGCTCTCTGATCCTCGGTTATTTCTATCTCATCCAATTTCTTGGCAATTTCATCCAACCCACTATCGCAGGAATCGCACCTATCGCAAAGGGTGTCATGACGGTGCTGACATTCTTCACGAAAGGCGGGATTGGCAGGATCACTAAGAGCATGTACAGTACAGTGGTCGCTGCTGTTTTCGTTTCTACCAACGTGCGCCTTGAAATCGGTCTTAAAATACCTCTTAGCCTCTTTCATCGCCTGTTCTATTATTTGGCCCCAGTGCTCCTCTCCGCTATTCTCTACTAAAGTTTCGATCATGGACAGTAGATTGTCGAATGCTTCAGTTCCTTCGGCGGTGACGTTATCGAGGCCATGTAAAGACTTTTGCATGGAGGCAGAGCAAATCTCGAGCATTCTAAACAATGAACGTTCGCTCGCTGGTTGAAACTCATGATCTTTACAGTAGCTCACATACTGGCTTATTATTCGAGAAGGGATCATTGTTCGTATAACAGCAGGAATAATAATTCGCTCACCAGAGTCGAGCTTAAGAGCTTTTGTCCCAAATGCAACATCTTGAAGTAGACCTGGACGCGAAATGAAATTTATGAAATGATCAACTTTGACGGGGTCGATTCTTGTTCGGAAAATCGGCTTTTCTGGAACTGGCTGCCCTTTCCCTGCTTCAATAGCGTGCTGGCGGGCCTGGTCAATTCTCCATTTACTTAATCCAGGAATTAGTCTCTGTAGCTCTACGCGCTTAAGTCATTTGCGAAAAGTGATAGGATCTGACGTTTGGTTTGCCAAGACTCTGCTTCATCATGCGCTTTAATCAACACACCGATAAGCCCACTGCTTATGTCGAAATGCTTCCTTTTAGATAAATCACCATCTTCGCTGTCAATTAAAGATTCACTTCGGATAGAACTCCAAAGTTTATTTTCCTGTCCTGGGCAAATTACTGACAGTGAGGCTGTTACGGCTTCCCGTGCTTTGCGCGTATAATACTTCTGTTGTGTGGATGAAATGTCATCCCATGAAGTATTTAAGGTAGAACGTATAGGACTAAATCTTCCACCAGCCAGGTTTTCTAGAACATCATTAAATGTCTGCCGTCTCTCATTTTGGAGTTCTCTTTCGTCGTACCAAATACTAATCTCCTCCTCAGGTTCAGTACTCTGGGAAGCCTGTGACGAGAGTGATATAGTCTCATCTACGTGTTCCCTCTCTGACTGAACATCTTCAGTCATTGTAGTGTCGTGGCTGGTGGATTCGGGGTCCTCGCTTTCAATGTTAGCTGGGCGGACTAAGCTTTGCACTGGCGTTGAAAGCAAACCGAGGTCCTAAAATCAAATGATTGTGTGCATAAAGTAACCAGTATAGTAGCAGTTCTCAGTCTCCTAGCCCAAAATTCTACAAATCCATAGCTCAATACAGAACATAATAGAAACTCACGCACAAGTATATAACGGTAGTTGTTGCAAGCTTATACTGTCAATTTCTTGCTTTATAAGATTCTGCTTCGTTCAATCCTTATACCTTCCTATGGGCAATCCAGGGCTTTTCCGTTCTTAGGGAAGAACTGCGCAGCAGCAATTTTAGAATAGTTTTTCTTTTGCTATGACTACCACGTCTCAAATTGTTACGTCGTACTACTCTTGCTCCCCCTTTTAGTATCTACGTGCTGAGGTTGCATATTTAGCATATATTGTGACTTCTTTCTCCTCGGTCCAAATTGAAGAATATATGTACGAGTACGTAATGATAATAGAGGATTACAACACCCTAACTTCACTGAAAACGTCGTCGAAGTAGTAAAGATGCCGCCAACCTTTTCTACACCTTCATCTTGGTTAAAATCACACTTTTTACGAGTCTTGTAGTGTTCCAACCGGCAACTTGTACAAAGAGCTGTTATTAAACAATAGAAAACAGAATCAACCTCGATCAGTCCAACTGAAATTCACTAACTGCGTGGTACTCCTACCACCCCCCCCCCCTCAACAAGCCCCCCTCCTCGAAAGAAGGATAAGACGTTTTGAGTAATAGAGCTCTGTGGTAAACATTAATTCGATTAAATGGTCTTTTTAAATCAATTATTGTTAGTGGTGGATCAAGGGGGGAGGACCTGCGGGGTCCGGGACCCCTCACTAAAAGCTACAATTCTAAAAGCACGAATGACCGAAATTTCCTGGGATCTAGGTATCCCTACCTTATTTATGAGTAGATGTGGATGCGCGATTTATTCTAGCTGGGTATTGTTGTCATTATCAGCAAAATGTTTACTCATGAGCAATTGTATAAACCCTCAAATTTTCATTCGCAAGAGATTAAAATAAATTAGGATTTATATCGCTTAACCCAAAGCGCGTTTTTAGCTTAAAGATAATGTTTGCACATCTCGTTAGTTAGCGGCGAAATAGGTGTATTTGTTTACACAATAGGGGTACCTTGTACCTTCTAACGCAAATAAAGTTTCTTCGCGGAAACCGTGCCTTCTGTTCTGCATGTTTTATATTTCTGAATGCTGGCCACTTTACAAAAGTAAAAATTCAGATTAAATAACCAAAATTGCGCCAAAATACCGTCGTAGAGTTATTAATTCTCGAACCTGAAAAAATGTATTAGCTGTACGCATCGATATCAGCTGTTCACGCTGAAATGAGAAACAACAAGCGAGAATGGACAAACCTGCGCCAATAGGGACCACAACATTGAATGCAGCAAATATCTCCGCTGACATACCAGCATTCACCCGTCGAGGATGATTTATTCGCTTCTTCAGTCCCTCGTGGGCTGGGTAGCTACAAATCTGCCCTTTACGACCAGGCCAATCGGTAGTCAGGTCTTTCCTATGCTGAGGGCAAATTGTCATGGCCTGTAGTTGTTCATCATCTTTAATTGTGCAAAGACCGGCACGGTTTAAAATTAACTGTATTTCGCTGACCTCGGTCTTCCCTCGACCACGTTTGCTGCTAATCCCCAGGCTAACAAGGTGAGAGGTCATATCACGTTTGCAGGCCAATAGTGGAAGCATAACTGATCCGTGTCCATCTTGACTGCAAGGCAACTGCTCAGAACCAAATGAACAATTCATTTTCTTTAGAGCTAACGAGAATAAATCCTTCTAACAAAGTTGAACACCTGTTAACCGACCTTTCATTACGTGACATGTCACGCTTTCGCTAAATATAGAAACCAGATGGCCCATGTCAACAACCTGTTTTCAATGCCTGCGTTTTAGCCAAATAAGGATATCATTTCATTGTATTCACACCGTATCATCACTTTGCCTTCTACTATCTTTTTTTTTTTTTTGCAACAGTGGAAAAAGTAACAAAGAGAACCGCAAGCCTTCCAGTTTTCTGTCCGCTTGTGTCCAACTTGTAAAAATTTCGCGGGAGAATCCAGCTGAAGTTTTTAGAGGTTATCAGATTTTCAACATGGCAAACATGAAACTACAATGTAAACACTTGATCACGAAGTCCTAAAAGAAACGAATTTGCCTTTGAGCGGCCCTTTTAGTGAGTTACAGACTACAATTGCACGATGTATGACTGCATATTGATATCCTGTAATCAGAATTTGGCGGGAAATATTTTTCGCGGACAGTTTTAGTAGCACTCTTCCGAGGCGGCTTAAATCAATTTGCCTCCAGATACCAATTTTAACTCAGCTGGTTTTTCATAACAATACAATAGGCTATCAGAGCGGAGGTTTACTTTCGAAATTAACTGCCGCACTTTTACGAAAGGGCCGCCCAAAAATCACAAAAATTCAAGTCAAGCTCATTAACGATTCAGCGCTATTTTTCAACACGACGTAAAACTCATAGTTTTTAAGCGACAGAGATTTATCAAATCCTGAGCAACTTAGTAGGGAATGAATATTAGGTAAAAAGTATGTAAACTTCAGGAGGTCCTACAAAGTGTTTTTTAGGCCCATCAAAAGTTGACTGAAATTTCAGTTATTTTAGGCCGCTGGAAGGCCCAAAATCAGGGAATATTTATATCTCGAAGAAAAAAAAACTTCTGCATCTGCAAATATGACCGTTGCTACTCTTTTCAGGTAGGTGTTATGCTGTGAAAATGTGGAGGTAAACGGCCGACCTCGATCTTTTGCTCGTGCCCGGTTTTCTCTGACAATAACACTTAACATCTCTACGTCACCTTTCATGTAGTAATTTGAATTTGATTCAACTTTTACAGATGCTAGGAATTGAAATTATGTAAGGCATTGGCCTGCCATCAAACTGTCAACTTTTTAGCTAATGAAATGTGTTAGGGCAGCATTTTAGGCACTTAAATTATTTTTGTGAATGATATATGAATTGAATCATTCTTCATTTGATTTAAATTATTTTTGTTTAAGTAGGTAATCCCTTTCAGGTGGCTTGCACCGGTTTCCAGCACTTTCCTGCACTTTTACTTGGATGGATCCATTACTAAAAATCTTTATACGTTATTACCGGTGTAGTGGTATCAAAGAAATGCCCAATCATTGGTGAGCAAGCTCATTTTTTATTTGCCGGGAAATACACCTTTTTACAAAGTTGAAAAGTTTGTTGGAGCGGCTTTAGAGGAACCTTACATTATAAAAAAAATTCGAAACTTTGCAAAATGTTGCTTCTTAACAGGGTTATTACTTTGCAACAATAAAAAATGGGGGCACCGAACTCGTTTTTAGTTATCGTCACTTAAAGCTAACATTAGGGGTGTTTTTGACAGTTTACAGTGGTGCTACGGTAACCTGTTAAGTGGAAAATTGATAACTTGTTCACCAATGACTGGGCATTCGTTTAATACCTCTGTAGAGGTAAAAACTATAAGCATTGGTAGTGATGATCAATTGATGTACGACAGCTTGAAAGTGTTGTGAACCAGCGTTAGCCACCTTTAGGCAAAGCATATTAAAATCAAATCGTTTTTAAAGCTCCTTCTCTTTGTCTAAAGGCCAGTATGTAACATAATTTTTTGGAATTAAACTCAATTTTTAACCTCATAACATCTAATCAGTCTGTGGTATTATTGTACCACTGGCCCATAAAAAAGCATTAATTTCCAAAAGGAAATACGCTAGACGAGATTACTCCTTGCTACAAAAGATGTTATGGATATGTTCCCTGGCATAAATAGATAAGTGCCATCTTTTTCCTTTTGTTTTCTTGTTTTCTTCTTTTTTTCAGGTTAGTTTTTTTCATTTCTTTGTTTTTCACTTTTTCAACAGCGACAGTAGTCCCATGCACTTCACAAGTACCTATTATTTTATTATTATTTTCAGGCAATGTAAAGGAAAATCTAAAAATAGCAGAAATCTCAGATTTCTTAATCGTTATCGACAGATGACACCATTGTTGCTGTGTTATATCTTTGTCCTTTTTATTTAACTGGAAAGCTACCACTAAATCAACGAGTCCAAGACAATTGAAGGCCACTGTAGTTACAGACAACCGATAGCCAGTTAAATACAGGAGAAACCCACTACCTCGAACTTCCAAAGGAGTGAGTCTGACGATCGCCGTCTCGTATTTACCAATGAAGGATACAAGAGCATGTTTTTCAGACCTACTCAAAACTCGTCAGGAGAAATATTTGGCAAGGGAAAAACATAGTCAGGATCTCGAACGTGGTATAACAATCAGCAAGTTGTGCTAGAACAATCGGGGCATATGTGGACCCTGGACCTTTCCGTACTACCACTCCAAGAAGGTCAAAGAGAGGAAACCTCTTTCATTCCATTATTACCTAGAAAATTATGGGAAGGGTGACAAATCAACGAGGAACCAAGAGAACAACAAGAAAGAGACTTAAGACGCAAAAAGGCGGATTGTGTCCTAACGTTTCTCTTCTGCCTGGCTATGGAGCCAAGAAAGCCATCGAAACGGCAACGAGAGGAAGGTTACGATGAAGAAAACGTACAACTCTTACATAAGACTGATCAATTATTTTAGATACTAAACTAGTGGGCAGCACGTCTTCGAGCTGTAGTTATAAACTTGTTTATTCTCCGACGCGTTTCGTCTAACAAGCGTAGACGTCTGAAGGGAGTTTTACAGAGTTACACTAAACGCCTGGGGCTTGGTGGCTTGCAGGCCTACACAACTTGAACACACTTGAACAACAGCTGCACGACATCTTCTTTCATGAGGACGCCCATCTTCCAATTAAGGCGTTTCTCTCTGTCGTCAGCAACAAGTACAACTTCTCCATCTTTTAAAGGATTGTGTACCGTCTTCCAAACTTCTCCTTGGGAACCCGAGACTTGATGTAAATATTCTTTCTTCCAAAGCTCAGTCAAAGAAGACAATCACTTTTTCTTTCGTTGAAATTCTTCGGAGAGATTGAGATCTCTTTCCTCTTCGTTCACGTCTCCTCAAGGTGGTATCAGAAACTGCTGAGGGCACAGTGGTATAGGAACACCATCACTTGGGTAGCTCGACTCCCATAAGTAGGTGATAGGTCTTCGGTTGATTACTCTCTCCACCTCAGTTAAGGCGGTCACCAATTCCTCCCAGGAAACCACAGAGTGGCCCAACGAACTACGTAGAAGGCCTTTAACGACACCCACTGGCCTCTGCCAGGCCCCTCCCTACCAGGGACGTCTTTCAACCACAAATTGCCACTTCCTGACTAGATTCTTCTCTCTCATCCACTTGGCTGCAGCGACAAAGTTTGTTCCGTGATCACCTACGCAAAGTTGGGGAACACCTCGCCTGTTCATAAATCTCAGCGGGGTTGTGAATCAATACTTCTACAGAGAGCGATGTCACAAGCCCTAAATGGATAGCTCTAAATGATATACAAGTGAACATGACGAACCAGACCTTGCTGATGTCCTTCCTGTTGCTGTTGTCTTTCAACCACTTCAAAGGGACGCCTACATGTTATACGACATCGGGGTAATGGTGGTGTCTGTTCGGATGCGGGCCCAGCCAAGAACCTGCTGCTACACAACCGTATGACGGATGAGACTGACGTCTTTGAGCGCAGGATCCAAACACCTTGGCGCCTAAGTTTCGATGTCGTCTAGATCAGCAAGTGGCAACCGTTCATCTGAATGAAAGTCCCAGCTAACCCCAAGAACCTGTGAAGACGTTACACTTGGTCATCTGCAAACTCAAGCAGCAGTTATCGTTATCCCGGACGTCAAATTCATGCTCCAAGAATCCTAAAAACTTCTAGAGAGTCACATCATCTTTCGCCAATCCAACTTTCTCTCGAGCTTACTCCAATCTCAATCCTTGGGAAGCTTCCATTCAATATCAAGGGCATAAGAAGAGCTCCATATTGTTCAGGAGTAACTCCCTGTACTTGGAGAGCACGCAGAGTTGCACAAAGTTCATCTGCTGCATCTCTCATGACCTTGTTTGACTGATCAAGAGGCTTCATGTCAGCTAACTTTGTCATAAGGCGGTTCCTTTGCACTTCAACCTTGCGATAGCGTGATTGTAGGCGCTGTGCAGAAGCATCATAGTTGGCCTCTTCAGTTTTAATGTTAGCGACATATCCTGGTGCTTCACCAGTCAACAAGGATTTCAAGTGGACAAACTTCTGTACTTGAGGTATTTCAGGGTTATCTTGTAAGCTACCCTAAAAAATCTCCCAAATTCTGGCCAGTGCAACACATCGCCAAGGCATTTTCTGAGATGGGTCTTTGGCAATTTCATTCTTGGTGTACGCGACCTATGCTTCAGTTATGGAGTACATGACTCGAGTGTTGTTTCACTTGAATTTTGCTCTTCGTATGCCTTTAACCACAACTTCACATCATGAATACACTGATTGACCATGTCAAACCATGCTCCTTGAGCGTCCACTTCAGCTCGAAATTGATCATTATCGTTTATCACTTTCAACTGAATCGCGCTTTCCACTCTAGTTACATAAGGCGAGTCGGATTCCATAATGTCTCTAACGGTTTTAATATATCTTGGCATCCAGCCTCTCAATCCAGTGCGGGATCTCTTCAAATGGTCAATTTGCTTTGCCTTTATTGTTTTAACCGAAGTCGGCTAACTGTTAGTAATCAAACGATTGACTTTATCGAGCCTTTTTTCGTTTGAGTGATTTAATTGTTGTCAAATAATGACGCTAATTTTCTCTGACGCCCAAGCATAACAAGCCTACTATATTCGTTGTTCATCAGACCGCATCAGTCATACTGACAACATCAGTAGGTTCTACGAAGTACCTAAGATCCTCGACAAATGAACCGACGGAAATGGCCGCGCCCAGTTTTTTATTCCCTGGCGTGGATAACGGGAAGAAGTACGATAGCTGGTTGAATCAAGCTGACACCAACGAACATTTGCAGAGAGCCTACAGGCTATGCTATCAGAGCTCTCCCGAACTGCTACAGAACTTATGAGTGTTAAACGCCCAAAAGCTCAATTTAAAGACGGCTCCACATAGCAGTATTGTGAGACGTACACTTCGGTAAAATCTTCAGTATATGTTAATCCAAGAGAATCTGATTTTCTTAAATTTACGGGTAGGCTATTCCATAGTAGTGCCCCGCTGTAGCCCAAGGCACGCTTACAATAGTTCGTGCGTGGGTTGGGCAGGTTTAGTTTTATCTCAGAATCTCTTAAGTTATACGGTGTACTACGGATGCTAAATAAATCCTGCAGGTACGCTGGGGAAAGCTCTTTAATTATTTTAAACATTAACATCGCTTTTTCCTTCTTATGGAGACATTGTCCCAGCCTATTTAGGAGGAAACTGGCAAACTGGCTGGCGAGTATCCGTCCAGGGTTGAAGAAAATCTTTACAAAATTGTTTTCTAGACTACCTTCCGCTCCTAGTTTTCTAATGTTTACTCTCTGAATAAAGGATTCAGTTAAAAAATGTTTTCTTCAGTCTGCTCGTTTGCGAGTAAGATTTTCATTCATTCTTGCACTCATTTGGAGCACCGGCCTGTACAGCCGCAGAATAACAGTGGCGTTTGAGCGAAGACGCCTGTTCGGTTTATGTAAAGATTGCAACTCGGTTAAGAACTTAAACCCTTGTAAGTAACAAGAAGAATCTTAAAGATGATACGCTTTTGCATGGGTAGCCAGTGTAGCTTACGGAGAATTGGTGTGGTGTGTTCCATTTTCCGTGTTTTTTGTGATTAGTCGGGCGGCTGAGTTTGAATAGGTTGTAGTTTGGAGATCGCTGATGTTGTTTTCATTCCATTTCTATGCTTTTACTTTACTGGAGAAATGCATTGTCATGCCTGGTTGACGTTTTCCCTTTTCCTCATGCGTGACAAACACGTTTACGCTGGTGTTGCGGAAAACTCTGATGGTAAAACTTGACCCCAGCAATTTGTTTTCTTGACCCTATGCAGGTTTGAAATTTGAAACTAGCATGGAATTTGTAAATGGAAAGGACTATTTTTTTTCCCATACTTTTACTTTTAAACCAGCGTTTGAGGGCTCAAATTTGAGGTAGAAAAACATTTTAGGCAATGAATCAGAACAAAGCCAATCTGATCAATTGTTCTTGCATAACATGCGAAAGATTGATAATAGGTATAGGCAAAAAAACCCTTTTTTGGCAAAGTGCAACTTTGGAAATTCTTCTCAGTCCACAAGCCAGTCCACAAGTTTAGGTTTCTTGCCTCACTGACTAAGTGTTTTTGGTCATGTATGTTTACCGAGGAAGCGCTTTTAAAGAGATCTTGCAAAAGCTTGTTCCGTTTCCATGGCAACAAGAGACTTGAACATAATTGTGGTTTTAATCATTCATGGCAACGAGTTGCATGATGGTGGTTTCTTCTGAATCAGTTTGATTTTAGATAAAAAGGTACTTGATAATGATAATAGGTACTTGATAATGGTACCAGGATGACACCGAAACGTAGTTCCGCTTTTTCGCTTATTTTTATAGTCAACTGTATTCTTGGAGAAGGTGGAGAGATTAGACATGGTACAAACATAATTAGTAGCAAGTTAGAACAATTGCTAAGCACTTTTCACATAAGCTTAAATGCCCGTAGAAAAGACAAAAAGGAGTAGGAATCTGATAGTTTAGTCCATTAACAATTACTCGGAACGCAGAGCTGCATAATAGCGCCATTTCAGACAAAATCTTTCCTTGGCTAAGCAGGCACAAAACCATAAAGTACCTTGAAAGTTTTCCCTTTACTTCCGAGGAAGATTCTCAGCCCCAAAACATCATCCAGTTTCAACGAAGACACCTTTTTCGGAATCACACGGGCTTATCCCTCGCAGATCCGTCCGCATTAAAATTATCAAAGCCAGCTAACACGTTTCGCTGTTTCCGTACCGGTTCAAACAAAAAACTCGACAATTATTCAAGTTACACGGCGAAACTTCGTTTCTTTGCGGTCTGTGGAAAAATCTCTCCAACTTTTTTTCAAATTTTAGTTTTGGACATTTTCTTGACAGCTTTTTGACAACTTTCTGTCAGATTTTGTGAAATGTACATGCATTTCACAGGCTTTTTTCCCTGGAGCTTGTGTTTCTGCCTTCACAGGGACCGCGGTGTCTTTTTTAAAGTGGTAGGGCTAAAACATCTAGCCACGTTCAAGTGGAGAAAAAGTTTGACAATCTAAACAAAAGAGTAAATTCTTTGGAAGAAAGTTCAAACGAAGAAAAGTTCAAAGTGCAACAATTGGAGACTGGTGTAGCCGACCTTAGCAAGCAAATTAATGAGCTCAAAGCAGCAAATAGCCAAACAAAACAACTCTGCAATGAAATGTGTGAAAGGATATTGTAAAGAGATGGAAGATAATTGTTGTACGCCGAGGTATACTCGAGAAGGGAAAATCTGTGATTCTATACCATCAGCGAGACGGGAGAAAAGGAAAATGTTGATGAAGTATTGGGGGCTTTTTTAAGAAAACCATTCAAAAATCGATGTGAGTTCCATCGCATTGCAGCGTGTGCACAGAGTCGGTAAATTGACTGATGATGGCCACCCAAGGCATATAATTGCTTGATTTCTTCGTTATGGGGGCTCGTTAAAGGCTAAGACTTCCTACCTTCGAGGGTAAGAAAAATCGATTTTTCGCTTAATCCACTAAATTGAAGTTAAGTATCTTATTTATCTTATTATTTATTTAATTATTTATTTATCTTACCGAAAAAAATTCGAAATCTTGAAAAGCGTCCTAGTTATTTTTGATAAAGTATTTTCAAATAAAGGTTAATAAATTAGCAAGGTGTCATAATCTGATAAATGCGTGCGCTCACGAAAAGAATTTTCGAGGCAAACTGGTTCATCTGGGGAGCTCGTATTTCACGTGGGTATTCCTAATAATCTCGGTCCGCGGCCTTTCCCTTTGGCTTTGGCGATCTTTCCCATTTTACGACTGACTGCTTTCCCAGGAAATTTCAATTTTATTGTAGTCGACGCCAGAAGGTACTGCTGTTTCATTGGCTCTTAGTTTAATGAGGTGACAGTATCTCCCATGGAGGTCTTGTTTACAAACCTTTGTGGCATGGGTCGCACTTGGCAAATTTTTGCTAGAATTTGTTTACCTTGCGGTAGAAATCTGTCATCGGGGGACATTGCCGAGTGCGACCCCAAGTTTTCCGATTGGAAAAAACTTTGAAAATCCTCAAAGACGCCGTAGTGCTTGGGTGGGGCAGGCAGATTTTGGAAAACTCGAGCTAAACAATAGGAATCACAGCGAGAACTGTCAACGCTTGTCATTGAAACGTGATAAATTCGAAACACGATCGATTTGAACAAAACGTGCATGGGAATTTTAAGACCTTCGCGCTTCCGTTATGGACTGACGAGGCTATTACTGTCCTTCACCATTTCAATGTTTATACTAAAACCTTCTACAGGCCTGCAAAATACTGGGAATTGACCCGGCATATGGTGATCGAGATATTCATCGTGAACGTCGATTTCTTCATTTTATCATGGTCGCAGTTAAAATCGCCAGACGTTCGTTTTTCCTACATCACACGAACATAATGAGAAGTAATGGTTATCAGCACTGCTTCAACGGGTCGCATATTTATTTCGCTTTACATAATCGCGCTATTCACTCTTCCGAAAACACGAGGGTTGACATAAGCTTTTCTGATCTCTGGTATCTGGTCTATTTCGGTTCTCAATGTGTCAAAACAGAGACAGTGGGCTCCCACTAGTGCGACTCTCCTCCGTTTGAATAAAAGTTTTCTTTTCCGGTTGCGGTTTCGAATGTTTGTGGTTTTTTTAGCCGGCAAAGGTGAAAATATATGTGGAGAATATATCGGCTTTGCACGAATTCATAGGGTATGTAGTTTTAACGGATTTTCATCAAATTTGGCCAAAATATTCCAGAGATCTCAGCAAACAAAACGTATTCTTTTCGCAATTGCATAAATTGCGTTCACAACTGCGAGGATCATTCTTTATTTGATTTCGTTTCTGCAATTGATATATGATTTATTTCATATACATCATTCAAAAAAAAAAAAAAAACCGTGTCAAGATATTTTGATATTTAACACACTTTCTGCGTGAGGTTGTACTGTTGCTAGGTAACCTTATATGTCAAAAAATTGATTGTAAATTATTGGGAAATTTGTTGATACCATGTTCAAGAAAGCAAACAAAAAAATTTGGCAGTATCGATCCATCAAAGAGTAGGTATTTAAAAATAACGAAACCATTTTGAGTCACCTTAATTGTTTTCTTTTAGTACTGCAATCAAATGCAATGTAACGTAAGTACCTTAAGTCTTGCAATGTGTTCCTGTAATGTTCTGCCGTTTTGTGTCGTAAATAGCGTAATATAGTGTGAACGTAAATATTGTAAAGTAGTATAATTATGTGTTAGTTTGTATATTTGTAATGTTTTGTCTTTTTGTGGATGAAAATAAAAATGTCACTCTCCCCTCGGCGGCCCCTGACCTCAATTTAATTAAAAACAATTTTCCTCGCAGAAACTTACAATATCTAATTACCAAAGCCATCTAAAACATCCAAAAGCTGATTCGTACCGCTTCAAACAAAAAATTCGACAATTGATCACGCTAGAGGGCGAAACCTCGTTGTTTACAGTCTTTGGACAAATATCTCCAACTTTTTCAGTGAAACGTATAGACATTTTCTTGACAGCTTTTTGACAACTGAATTTGATTATATGAAAATTATATATTTGAACAGTAGTGAAAGTAAAGCCTTAAAAAAATTCAGGCTTGTTTACGCGAGTTGAGGTCCATGACCTCTGCGATACCGGTGCATTGCTCTACCAACTGAGCTGGCAAGGCACCTTTTTGACAATTTTCTGTCACATTTTGAGACATGAACATGCATTTGCTTTTTTGATCACTCCCCCCCCCCAAGTTTGAATTTCAGCGCTAAATTTAGGCAATAATAACTAGATTTCAAATTTTGTTTTAGAACGTGGATATAACATTTGACTGTACAAAAACTAGATATCATCGTCGCATATTTTCGCTTTTAAATTTCCAGGGCGCAGCCATTTTGGATTTCATGACGTGTAATGGTTGCCCTATATTGTTTAAGGCTGGTTTACACAGTGGCATAAGCATAAGCATAAGCATAACGATGTTTACACTTGTTACATAAGCATAAGAAAAGTGACACACGCAAGCGCAAGGAGCTCCAGAATCATGTCCCGATGGTATGGGACGAGTCACATCTCCAACGTCTTCTCCTGTTGCTGCTACGACGACGACAACGACGACGGCAACGAGAAAAAGAGCGTGAAGACAGACAGAGGTCCTGTTGGGTGGAGATATTTTCCGAAGGAGAAAAGAACAAGGAGACTTTCATAATCTGGTTCGAGAATTGCAACTAGCGGACCGAGAATTTTATTTCTTCTCACTAATCATGATTACTAGTTCCGTTTAGATCTAAAGCGAAAGAAAAAATTTTAAACCGGACGCTATTCACTTGAATTTCCGCGGGCACCAAAAACGGCTGTTTCCTTGTACTTGTGCTTAGGCTTATGAAGCCCCCCGCTAAAACACTTGTTAACGCAACATAAGCATACAAAGGATTTTCTGCTTCATTTGCTTCATGACAATAGCTGCAACCATTACATCGAATCCCAAACCGGCCGGGAAATTTGAAAGTCAAGTCAAGTCAAATTTATTTTGTATATACACTTAGCTTTTGTGAGGACAATTTAACCAGCTAGTTTGCAGGTATAACACAAAAAGTAAAAGTGAAAAGAACTAGATTGAAATAATGAAATAAAAGCGAAAATAGGCGATAATGATATCGATGTTTTTAGAGTGGAGGTTCCATTTAAAAAGGAATGCCGATACCTCTAAACGATCATTAGTTTCTTCTCTTGTCTTCAGTTTGTTATTTTTTTCTGATCCCCTGCCAAAATGCAGAATATAGCACAAGTTTATCTCGAGTGTGACTTTTCACATTGTCGTAGGTGGAGGGGCCGACCTACGTTCGGTCGTACGTCATTTGCTTTCTGAAAATCGGTTGGGCCCGAAAAACTGTTTGTTGGTTCTGAGAGCTGATAACAACCAACCACTCGGCTAGTTTGCTTGCTTAATGCTTCCGAACACTTGGTCAATTCCTGTTCACTGATAGAAACAATCAGGTTCGTACTCCTTCTTGTCTTTTCTACGGACATTTATGTCCATATTATTCGGTAATTTTTATAGATTACTATACGTGACATGTTACTTGTCTAATTTCTCCACCTTCTCCAAGAACCTTCAAAGAAATATGTGTATCGTACTGTTTTACTGCCAAGTTTTGTTGCTTTTGACCCTCGGTGAATTCGTTATCTTTTCCATTCGAAAGTAGTTTGGATTCAAGAATGTTTGTTTGTTTTTTCAAACGTTTGCCATCGAATAGTTCATCTGGATCGTAAAACTCTTCGTTTTCCGTGTTGCTGCTTAGTATTTTGGACACAAAGTTCGCTCAATAAAAGTCATTTGAAGTTGCTCGATGGCAGTAAAAAATAACACTCGTGGAACGCCCTCTGCTTTAAGCTTTGGCTAAATATATATCTTCAGAGCGATAGGTTGTTAGTATAAACTGACACGAAAATTCTCCAATAAGTAAAATGTACCTCCTAACAGACAGCTTCAAAGTGCTTGTTTTTGCAATTAATCGACTTATTTAAGTGCAAATAAATCATATATGAGGACAAAATACATTCAAATAACTTACTTGAAAGTCGATGATCGATTCTCTCGGTCGTCGAAAAACATAGCGATAAAATAACCACCGCAAGTAACACCCAGCACAACGCCACAGCAAACTTGAAAGATGATGATCGATTTTCTCGCTTGTCGAAAACGATAGCGATAACGAACACAGGTAACACTGACCGCACCGTCACATAAAAAAAGTGAAAAGCCCTGTACAGCTGTTTGTGTTATTAGTCCCAAGGGAAAGATCCAAAAAATACTCATCTTTATTCATGCCACGAAATGATCACTCGATTATCGGAACAAAATTTTCAAATATTTTCGACAGGTTTACTTGAGGGCTCGCAATAATAAAGCTTATAGAAACAGAGTGAGAAGGAAAAGGGCGCGTTATATGTTTTTCATCTCCATGAAATAACAGCTGCTATCTTGCTTTCCACTGTTACGCGAGTCAGTTGACGAAATATTGATCCACTCTTGTTTGCTAAGACTTTCAAACATAGCAAAATTGCGTTTCTTCAACCATATAAAGAATCACCAAAGTTTCTTTTTGCTTCTTTTTTTCTGATTACTCGGGCAGTAAGGCCACTAGTCCGAAAGAATGGGCTCCGTTCTTGTTTTCGCATTGTATTTAGCCATTTGAGTCAAATACACTATTATTAACTTATCTGAGTCACATGATCTGCGTGGTCAAGCGAAATGGCTTTCGGCTGTCACTCATGAAGACCCCGCAGAGCGATAATTTTTGTGCTCTCACTCTCCTTTCCTTTTTTAACGCTTCCTCCTCTTCTTCCTCTTTTTTCACAAGTATTATCAGCGGAGCTCCGCGCCCGCGGACAATTGCATATGACAATTGCAGTTGCAATCATATAAAACCTAATTTGCTGCCTACCCGATACTTTATTATATTATATTAGATCATATTAAAATACTGTAAGCATAGAGATTGTAACTAAATTTTTATACACATAGCAGCAACATTTTCGAGTTTCAATTAGTTTCTAAGTTAGCAGTGTTGTATTGTAGGTATTTTTGTATAGTAACGCTGTAAGCATCTTCGCCAATAAGTTTGTTAATTAGTTTCATTGATAGTAGTGTTGTGTTGTAGGTAGTATTCTTGTATCGTAAGTAAGTAAGTAAGTATCGTTGTCAATAATGGTCTGCTGAGCAGCAACAAAGTTGATAATCGTAGAAACAATACAACTTTCTTTAATTTTCCAAACATGTTTCGACGGCGCTTCCGTCATCATCAGTGTACAGTTTTGAAATCGCCGTTGAATTTAAAACGCGCGTGAAATTACAAGGTTCGTTACATTGCGTTTACAATATTGCGTGCTAAATAGTATAAACAATACACATAGAGCGACTTACAGGGAGAGTGTCAGGTTTATGTGTTTCACCTGCTGATTGAGCCTGAGTGGGTTTCTCCCATTTGATATGCATGGATTCCTTAAGCCTCAATTGATATTTTGTAGCCGCATAGTCCCGTATCTGGAAACAATCCGTTGAACAGGATGCGCGACAAGACTCTGAAGTCAGCAAATGTTTGTGAACGTGCGAAGATCCATCCGATAGTAAGTGCTCGCGCACTCGCGTGGAGAAGTGTCGGCTTGTTTCGCCGACATAACAAGCGTTACAGCTTGCACACGAGAATTTATACACCGCGCGTGTGTGGAGCCCTTTAGGGATGGCATCTTTCACACTATAAGATCTTTGATTTTGAAAGTGGTATAAATTCTCGTGTGCAAACTGTAATGCTTGCACCATTTTGGACACAAAGTTCGCTCAATAAAAGTCATTTGAAGTTGCTCGATGGCAGTAAAAAATAACACTCGTGGAACGCCCTCCGCTTTAAGCTTTGGCTAAATATATATCTTCAGAGCGATAGGTTGTTAGTATAAACTGACACGAAAATTCTCCAATAAGTAAAATGTAACACCTAACAGACAGCTTCAAAGTGCTTGTTTTTGCAATTAATCGACTTATTTAAGTGCAAATAAATCATATATGAGGACAAAATACATTCAAATAACTTACTTGAAAGTCGATGATCGATTCTCTCGGTCGTCGAAAAACATAGCGATAAAATAACCACCGCAAGTAACACCCAGCACAACGCCACAGCAAACTTGAAAGATGATGATCGATTTTCTCGCTTGTCGAAAACGATAGCGATAACGAACACAGGTAACACTGACCGCACCGTCACATAAAAAAAGTGAAAAGCCCTGTACAGCTGTTTGTGTTATTAGTCCCAAGGGAAAGATCCAAAAAATACTCATCTTTATTCATGCCACGAAATGATCACTCGATTATCGGAACAAAATTTTCAAATATTTTCGACAGGTTTACTTGAGGGCTCGCAATAATAAAGCTTATAGAAACAGAGTGAGAAGGAAAAGGGCGCGTTATATGTTTTTCATCTCCATGAAATAACAGCTGCTATCTTGCTTTCCACTGTTACGCGAGTCAGTTGACGAAATATTGATCCACTCTTGTTTGCTAAGACTTTCAAACATAGCAAAATTGCGTTTCTTCAACCATATAAAGAATCACCAAAGTTTCTTTTTGCTTCTTTTTTTCTGATTACTCGGGCAGTAAGGCCACTAGTCCGAAAGAATGGGCTCCGTTCTTGTTTTCGCATTGTATTTAGCCATTTGAGTCAAATACACTATTATTAACTTATCTGAGTCACATGATCTGCGTGGTCAAGCGAAATGGCTTTCGGCTGTCACTCATGAAGACCCCGCAGAGCGATAATTTTTGTGCTCTCACTCTCCTTTCCTTTTTTAACGCTTCCTCCTCTTCTTCCTCTTTTTTCACAAGTATTATCAGCGGAGCTCCGCGCCCGCGGACAATTGCATATGACAATTGCAGTTGCAATCATATAAAACCTAATTTGCTGCCTACCCGATACTTTATTATATTATATTAGATCATATTAAAATACTGTAAGCATAGAGATTGTAACTAAATTTTTATACACATAGCAGCAACATTTTCGAGTTTCAATTAGTTTCTAAGTTAGCAGTGTTGTATTGTAGGTATTTTTGTATAGTAACGCTGTAAGCATCTTCGCCAATAAGTTTGTTAATTAGTTTCATTGATAGTAGTGTTGTGTTGTAGGTAGTATTCTTGTATCGTAAGTAAGTAAGTAAGTATCGTTGTCAATAATGGTCTGCTGAGCAGCAACAAAGTTGATAATCGTAGAAACAATACAACTTTCTTTAATTTTCCAAACATGTTTCGACGGCGCTTCCGTCATCATCAGTGTACAGTTTTGAAATCGCCGTTGAATTTAAAACGCGCGTGAAATTACAAGGTTCGTTACATTGCGTTTACAATATTGCGTGCTAAATAGTATAAACAATACACATAGAGCGACTTACAGGGAGAGTGTCAGGTTTATGTGTTTCACCTGCTGATTGAGCCTGAGTGGGTTTCTCCCATTTGATATGCATGGATTCCTTAAGCCTCAATTGATATTTTGTAGCCGCATAGTCCCGTATCTGGAAACAATCCGTTGAACAGGATGCGCGACAAGACTCTGAAGTCAGCAAATGTTTGTGAACGTGCGAAGATCCATCCGATAGTAAGTGCTCGCGCACTCGCGTGGAGAAGTGTCGGCTTGTTTCGCCGACATAACAAGCGTTACAGCTTGCACACGAGAATTTATACACCGCGCGTGTGTGGAGCCCTTTAGGGATGGCATCTTTCACACTATAAGATCTTTGATTTTGAAAGTGGTATAAATTCTCGTGTGCAAACTGTAATGCTTGCACCATTTTGGACACAAAGTTCGCTCAATAAAAGTCATTTGAAGTTGCTCGATGGCAGTAAAAAATAACACTCGTGGAACGCCCTCCGCTTTAAGCTTTGGCTAAATATATATCTTCAGAGCGATAGGTTGTTAGTATAAACTGACACGAAAATTCTCCAATAAGTAAAATGTAACACCTAACAGACAGCTTCAAAGTGCTTGTTTTTGCAATTAATCGACTTATTTAAGTGCAAATAAATCATATATGAGGACAAAATACATTCAAATAACTTACTTGAAAGTCGATGATCGATTCTCTCGGTCGTCGAAAAACATAGCGATAAAATAACCACCGCAAGTAACACCCAGCACAACGCCACAGCAAACTTGAAAGATGATGATCGATTTTCTCGCTTGTCGAAAACGATAGCGATAACGAACACAGGTAACACTGACCGCACCGTCACATAAAAAAAGTGAAAAGCCCTGTACAGCTGTTTGTGTTATTAGTCCCAAGGGAAAGATCCAAAAAATACTCATCTTTATTCATGCCACGAAATGATCACTCGATTATCGGAATAAAATTTTCAAATATTTTCTTCATTTTCGACAGGTTTACTTGAGGGCTCGCAATAATAAAGCTTATAGAAACAGAGTGAGAAGGAAAAGGGCGCGTTATATGTTTTTCATCTCCATGAAATAACAGCTGCTATCTTGCTTTCCACTGTTACGCGAGTCAGTTGACGACATATTGATCCACTCTTGTTTGCTAAGACTTTCAAACATAGCAAAAATGCGTTTCTTCAACCATATAAAGAATCACCAAAGTTTCTTTTTGCTTCTTTTTTCTGATTACTCGGGCAGTAAGGCCACTAGTCCGAAAGAATGGGCTCCGTTCTTGTTTTCGCATTGTATTTAGCCATTTGAGTCAAATACACTATTATTAACTTATCTGAGTCACATGATCTGCGTGGTCAAGCGAAATGGCTTTCGGTTATCACTCATGAAGACCCCGCAGAGCGATAATTTTTGTGCTCTCACTCTCCTTTCCTTTTTTAACTCTTCCTCCTCTTCTTCCTCTTTTTTCACAAGTATTATGAGCGGAGCTCCGCGCCCGCGGAGCACAATAGGAAGGATAATATCGTAATCTATCGATGCAAGTCTATCGATGCGAGAACATTTTGTAGTTTGGTTATGACAACCCTCGTTTTTCATGGAAATAGCGGAAATTCAAACCTGAAGGGGGGAAACTATCAAATGCACGTTCATTTCTCAAAATCTGGCAGAAAGTTGTCAAAAATTTGGCTTGCTAGCTCAGCATTATTTTCACTAAAGCTCAAGTCAACCCAATCTCGCTACAGTAAATGTACACAGTCTACAATACACCAATTTACTAATGATCAGTTCCTGGTAATTTGTGGGTAAATCCAGTCCTTTTTGGGGGCAAACGGTCAAAATTACAATTTCAAATTACGTCCTAAGATGGCCGTTTGCCCCCACAAAAAACTGGATCTACCCACAATTCACCAGGAACTGATCTTTAGCAAAATGGTGTATTCGCCACTTCCACATCTCCCATAATACACTTTGTTTGCCCCTAAAAATTTTGCATAAGCATTGTTTTGGATTTCTCTCGGGACGATTGTTACTCCCAAGAGAAATTGAAAACAATGTTTATGCAAGATTTAAGGGGGGGGGGGCAAACAAAGTGTATTGCGGGAGATGTGGAAGTGGCGACTTGTAGTTCTACCCAGTTAATGTAGTCAACATTTATTAACACTGATAATCTGAAGGTAATTCGGGGAAGTCAGCATTTTTGTTGTAAAAGGTCAATCGTGAATGTTCGGACAGGACTCGAACCTACGACTGTTCGCTGACTAATCCTCATTCCTCTCTTCTAATCACTTGACCACCACGTCGCTGGTTGAACAAAACTCAGTTTTTATCAAAAAATAATTCATGCGCTGATCGTACACCCTGTAGTAAGCCTATTTATTATATAAACACCAGTGAAATACCAAGTGAGCTTTCCCGCGAAAACTTCATATCTTCACACGTGAAGATAACATGTTATCTTCACATGTTAAGAGATCACCAGTGGGAGTGGGAGCAGTCAGGAAAATTGAACCATGAACATGTAAACAGTGAGTTGAACGGTAAATCAGTTACAAAATGAATTTGAGAAACCTTTACGCTTTCTTTTGTTTCTAATATTTGTAATTACATCTTATAAAGTACTTTGTTTTTGCTCTTTTGGCTTTCAACGATTTTCTCGCGCTTTGTCTTTATTACATTAGACGAGAGTAACTGTTAGTTTTTGACGTCTAGAAGTGGTCAAAAATATTGTTGTTTACAACTGGCTTTCCTCGGAATCTAGAATTCTAGGGGCCATCATTTTAGACTTTATCAAATGAAATTGGTTTTCGTCCATGTACTTCTTCCATGTTTAGTAACGACACGTTCTACTTTAAGACCATTGAAAATATTAAAGTAAAATGGTTTGGTATTTCACTGGTGTTTATATAATAAACAGAATATTACATGCCCGCTTATGGATATGAATTTTATCTTCTCGTGGTCAACTCGATATCTCACTCGTTCGCTGCGCTCACTCGTGAGATATCGAGTTGACCACTCGAAGATAAAATTCATATCCACGCGCGGGCATGTAATATCCTCTATATAATCACTAGCCAAAATAATTTTCCAGAGTAAATGGAAAACGTCGATCACCAAACCTCAACAAAAAGCTAACCGTTTAAAATCAGCGCTTAGGCCTAATCACTATAGATCAGTGATATTATATGCAACACTGTAATAAATTTCTAGTTATACAATTACCCCTCATCTTGTTCTTCAGTGGTCTAGTGGTAAGAAGGCGTTCCTGCTAGCGGTAGATCCGGGATCGAATCCAGTCCAAGTAAGATGATTCTTTTAATTTGTTCCTTTCATAAAGGTAGACTCCCTACATTAACTGGGTAGAATGACAATTGCAGTTGCAATCATATAAAACATAATTTGCTGCCTACCCGATACTTTATTATATTATATTACATCATATTAAAATACTGTAAGGATAGAGATTGTAACTAAATTTTTATACACATAGCAGCAACATTTTCGAGTTTCAATTAGTTTCTAAGTTAGCAGTGTTGTATTGTAGGTATTTTTGTATAGTAACGCTGTAAGCATCTTCGCCAATAAGTTTGTTAATTAGTTTCATTGATAGTAGTGTTGTGTTGTAGGTAGTATTCTTGTATCGTAAGTAAGTAAGTATCGTTGTCAATAATGGTCTGCTGAGCAGCAACAAAGTTGATAATCGTAGAAACAATACAACTTTCTTTAATTTTCCAGACATGTTTCGACGGCGCATCCGTCATCATCAGTGTACAGTTTTGAAATCGCCGTTGAATTTATAACGCGCGTGAAATTACAAGGTTCGTTACATTGCGTTTACAATATTGCGTGCTAAATAGTATAAACAATACACATAGAGCGACTTACAGGGAGAGTGTCAGGTTTATGTGTTTCACCTGCTGATTGAGAGTGGGTTTCTCCCATTTGATATGCATGGATTCGTTAAGCCTCAATTGATATTTAGTAGCCGCATAGTCCAGAATCTGGAAACAATCCGTTGAACAGGATTCTCGACAAGACTCTGAAGTCAGCAAATGTCTGTGAACGTGCGAAGATCCATCCGATAGTAAGTGCTCGCGCACTCGCGTGGAGAAGTGTCGGCTTGTTTCGCCGACATAACAAGCGTTACAGCTTGCACACGAGAATTTATACACGGCGCGTGTGCGGAGCCCTTTAGAGATGGCATCTTTCACACTAAAAAAATCTTTGATTTTGAAAGTGGTATAAATTCTCGTGTTCAAGCCGTAATGCTTGCACAATTTTGGACACAAAGTTCGCTCGATAAAAGTCATTCGAAGTTGGTCGATGGCAGTAAAAAATAACACTCGTGGAACTCCCTCCGCTTTTAAGCTTTGGCTAAATATATATCTTTAGAGCGATAGGTTGTTAGTATAAACTAACATGAAAATTCTCCAATTAGTAAAATGTACCTCCTAACAGACAGCTTCAAAGTGCTTGTTTTTGCAATTAATCGACTTATTTAAGTGCAAATAAATCATATATGAGGACAAAATGCATACAAATAACTTACTTGAAAGTCGATAATCGATTCTCTCGGTCGTCGAAAAACATAGCGATAAAATAACCACCGCAAGTAACACCCAGCACAACGCCACAACAAACTTGAAAGATGATGATCGATTTTCTCGCTTGTCGAAAACGATAGCGATAACCAACACAGGTAACACTGACCGCACCGTCACATAAAAAAGTGAAAAGCCCTGTACAGCTGTTTGTGTTATTAGTCCCAAAGGAAAGATCCAAAAAATACTCATCTTTATTCATGCCACGAAATGATCACTCGATTATCGGAACAAAATTTTCAAATATTTTCTTCATTTTCGACAGGTTTACTTGAGGGCTCGCAATAATAAAGCTTATAGAAACAGAGTGAGAAGGAAAAGGGCGCGTTATATGTTTTTCACCTCCATGAAATAACAGCTGCTATCTTGTTTTCACTTTTACGCGAATCAGTTGACGACATATTGATCCACTCTTTTTTGCTAAGACTTTCAAACATAGCAAAAATGCGTTTCTTCAACCAATCAACCAAATCACCAAAGTTTCTTTTTGCTTCTTTTTTTCTGATTACTCGCGCAGCAAGGCCACCAGTCAAAGAATGGGCTCCGTTCTTGTTTTCGCATTGTATTTAGCCATTTGAGTCAAATACACTATTATTAACGTATCTGAGTCACATGATCTGCGTGGTCAACGGAAATGGCTCTCGGTTATCACTCATGAAGACCCCGCAGAGCGATAATTTTTGTCCTCTCACTCTCCTTTCCTTTTTAACTCTTCCTCCTCTTCTTCCTCTGTTTTCACAAGTATTATCAGTGGAGCTCCGCGCCCGCGGAGCACCATAGGAAGGATAAGATCGTAATCTATCGATGCAAGTCTATCGATGCGAGAACATTTTGTAGTTTGGTTATGACAACCCTCGTTTTTCGAGGAAATAGCAGAAATTCAAATATGAGAGGGAGAAACGATCAAATGCACGTTCATTTCTCAAAATCTGGCAGAAAGTTGTCAAAAATTTGGCTTGCTAGCTCAGCGTTGTTTTCACTAAAGCTCAAGTCAACCCAATCTCGCTACAGTAAATGTACACAGTCTACAATACACCAATTTACTAATGATCAGTTCCTGGTAATTTGTGGGTAAATCAAGTCCTTTTTGGGGCAAACGGTCAAAATTACAATTTCAAATTACGTCCTAAGATGGCCGTTTGCCCCCACAAAAAACTGGATCTACCCACAATTCACCAGGAACTGATCTTTAGCAAAATGGTGTATTCGCCACTTCCACATCTCCCATAATACACTTTGTTTGCCCCTAAAAATTTTGCATAAGCATTGTTTTGGATTTCTCTCGGGACGATTGTTACTCCCAAGAGAAATTGAAAACAATGTTTATGCAAGATTTAAGGGGGGGGGGGGGGGCAAACAAAGTGTATTGCGGGAGATGTGGAAGTGGCGACTTGTAGTTCTACCCAGTTAATGTAGTCAACATTTATTAACACTGATAATCTGAAGGTAATTCGGGGAAGTCAGCATTTTTGTTGTAAAAGGTCAATCGTGAATGTTCGGACAGGACTCGAACCTACGACTGTTCGCTGACTAATCCTCATTCCTCTCTCCTTATCACTAGACCACCACGTCGCTGGTTGAGCAAAACTCAGTCGATCACCAAACCTCAACGAAAAGCTAACCGTTTAAAATCAGCGCTTATGCCTAATCAATGTAGATCAGTGATATTCTTTGCAACACTGTAATAAAATATCTAGTTATGCAATTTCCCATCGCCTTGTTCTTCAGTGGTCTAGTGGTAAGAAGCCGTTCCTGCTAGCGGTAGATCCGGGTTCGAATCCAGTCCAAATAACATGATTTTTTTAATTTGTTCTTTTCATAAAGGTAGACTCCTGACATTAACTGGGTAGAATGACAGTTGCAGACTGCGTACATTTACTGTAGGGAGATTGGGTTGGCAACCAAGACGGCCTTCTATGATTTGTCGCCTAGGTTGTCCGGACCTTTAAACATCCCTCTCTGGACAACAACATTCACGATATGATTGGCCAAAAATAGTAAAGGTGATGATACTATTTTTTTTAGCTTTCAAACAATATTTTTGTTATTACGCACAATACATTACTGACAATACACCACGTACTATAAAGCAGATTAATATTCATTACTTACAAGGCACTTACATTCCATGTAGTACATTACAATACATTATTCACTGAAAGTATTTAAATTACAGTACTCTCTTAAAAAGGTGATGATACTTGATTCTCCAGTCGAGAAAGTTAAATCAATCAATCAATCAATCAATCATCAAATTACAAACAGAAAAATACATTAGTACCAAGAAGAACACGCTCCAAGATTTTTATGGTAAATGGAACTTTATAGTAGAGTAAATATAAAACATAATTTGCTGACTACCGGATACTTTATTATATTATATTACATCATATTAAAATACAGTTAGCATAGAGATTGTAACTACATTTTTATACACATAGCAGCAACATTTTCGATTTTCAATGAGTTTCTAAGTTAGCAGTGTTGTATTGTAGGTATTGTTGTATAGTAAGGCTGTAAGCGTCTTCACCAATAAGTTTGTTAATTAGTTTAATAGATAGTAGTGTTGTATTGTAGGTAGTATTCTTGTATCGTAAGTCTGTAAGTATCGTTGTCAATAATGGTCTGCTGAGCAGGAACAAAATTGTTAGTCGTAGAAACAATACAACTCTCTTTAATTTTCCAGACATGTTTCTACGGCGCATTCGTCATCACCAGTGTACAGTTTTTGAAATCGCCGTTGAATTTATAATGCGCGTGAAATTACAAGGTTCGTTACATCGCGTTTACAATATTGCGTACTAAATAGTTTAAACAATACTCTCTCCTCCGCAAAGGCACAAGGAGGTGAATCCGCTGAGTTAGGTACACGCGGGCGTAAAAAGAAGTGAGAGGGCGAGAGAGGGAGCCTCTGCCAGATACCACGCCCAATATGGCCGTCATCCGTGTGAGGCATTTTATTAAAGTCTATCCAAATGGGGGTGGTGAGCGTACTTTTCCCGAGTCGATAAAAGTGGCGGGTGGACGCGAATCATGATTCTTCGCTTGCATGATGTCGATGAATTACTTACGAAAACGTACTTGAATGCTTGGAAATTGGGGAAAATTTGTTGTCCTCGCGAATAATATGTTTCAAAAAGGCCTTTTATTTTGTCACGTTGGGATGGATAATCATTTTAGGATCCACTGCATAAACGAGCCGAGTGCCATGTGCAGTGCAGCGAAAGCAGGGGAAGGATTTACTAAGGAAACGTCTAGCAGCTGAAATGATTTTGGTCTCTCTGGAAGCTACACACTTTAACTTATTGTATTTCTGAAGGACAATTCACGAAAACGCCTAAACAAGATCAGAATCTCTTTCGAGTTAGTCTTTAAAATTAGGTGACAATCTTCCCGCTAACCGTCCCTACATGAATTATTACAGGTTTCCAAAATTTTTTAATGGCGGTAAATGCGATGTCTTAACAATATTTTTACACGAATTTGAAACTTAAGACGTGACCTATTTGAAAACTAGAATGAATTTATGTAAACATGAAATAAAACACCGCGAAAGCGGGCAGCTAACGTGCTTCTTTATTTTGAAATATTCGCCGGTCATCGGACACAATGTAAGCAAACAATTCTGTGAGCGTCAAAACTCATAACTCGAGTTAGATTTATCGTTATTAAACCGTTCTGGTCTCTTTGGAAACCTGTAGACTTCTAGTTTTTGTATTTTCGAACGACCGTTATCCAAAACGCTTAGCAAAGACGAGAATATTTTTTTCCGGTCAGCGCTAAATAACGTGCCAAATTCCCCACTAAAACAGAAATTTGTACACTACTGACGTTTCAAAAGATTTGTAACCGTGGTAAATGCGATGTTCAACATTCTCATTACACCAATTCGAAGCTGAAGATTTGCCTTCTCTTAAAATCTGACTGAATTTTTCTATTCATGAAATGTAAAAGCCACAAACTCTACTCTTACGCTTACTCCCACGTCACTCCCCACGGTTTCAGGGGGGGGGGGGGGGAAATTCGAAGATCCTTCTGAGACAGACCCTTTTGCACTTTTTTCCCGAACTTCTGAAATTTTCTCCCAACAGTAACCACCGTGAAATGTAGCCACAAGATAGAAGCTGACTTTCGCCAAGTTTTAAGCTGAACAAATCGACGACGGCTGAGAAAACGCTCAATGTACAAGAAAACGACAGAAATCTGGCAGAGGTTGCGCCCGCACTTACGGCGCCTTGCACAGCGGACACAAGCTAACGCCTTACCGATCACAGCCGATCGAAGGCGATCACCTTACCGATAACCGAACCTCTGCGGAGGAGAGAGTAATCAATAGACATAGAGCGACTTACAGGGAGAGTGTCAGGCTTATGTGTTTCACCTGCTGATTGAGAGTGGGTTTCTCCCATTTGATATGCATGGATTCCTTAAGCCTCACTTGATATTTAGCAGCTGCATAGTCCAGAATCCGGAAACAATCCGTTGAACAGGATGCTCGACAAGACTCTGAAGTCAGCAGATGTTTGTGAACGTGCGAAGATCCATCCGATAGTAAGTGCTCGCGCACTCGCGTGGAGAAGTGTCGGCTTGTTTCGCCGACATAACAAGCGTTACAGCTTTCACACGAGAATTTATACACCGCGCGTGTGCGGAGCCCATTAGGGATGGCATCTTTCACACTAAAAAGATCTTTGATTTTGAAAGTAGTATAAATTATCGTGTACAAGCTTTAACACTGTCCTTTAAGTCGCTCTATGTCTATCGTTTAAACTATTTAGCACGCAATATTGTAAACGCAATGTAACGAACCTTGTAATTTCACGCGCGTTATAAATCCAACGGCGATTTCAAAACTGTACACTGATGATGACGGATGCGCCGTCGAAAAATGTCTGGAAAATTAAAGAAAGTTGTATTGTTTCTACGTTGTGAATAAGTTTCCAATTTAGTGTTGTATTGACTGTATTGTAAGTATTATTGTATTGTAAGTCTGTAAGTACTGTTGTATGGTATGTGCGCTATGTTTTAGTTAATAAATATATTCATTTAAAAAAGAAACAATATTAATAAACCAATATTATGCACTTCTTATATTAGAGAGTTCATTTGATGCAATAATCTAATCTAAAAATAAAATAAAATTATTCATTTATGTATTTATTTGTATAGGTAATCACATGATTTCAATTGCAGTTTGGAACAAATAAACACGAGTAAATTTTTTTCAAAGACTCACAAAATTTGAAAAAAATTACAAGTGCTTATTTGATCCAAATTGTACGAGAAAAATCATGTGATTACATATTAATAATATACACGAAAAACTTGTGCTGCATAAGCAACGCAGGTGAATCAGGTGCAAAATAATTTGTTTTTGTTTTCTCGGCGTAAAATGGCTTGAGCAAAATGTTATATAAGTTCAACGGGCTCATAATTTTTGATTCTGTCAGTAATTTCTTTCTCTAGACATCACTTTCTCCAAACAGAAAACCAAAAGGCAGTGCTTTTTGACTGTGCTGGTTTTAATGGAGTTGTTTCAGCTCCTCTGCGAAAGAAAACCTGCTCAAAACGCCGGCCATTGTTTTTTGTTTTAATAATAATAATAATAATAATAATAATAATAATAATAATAATAATAATAATAATAATAAGGAATTTGTGTAGCGCTAAAACTATAAACAATATTCAGAAGCGCTGAAGCGCAAGTTAAAGTTCTATACTAATTTAAAAAGGCACTGAACATTAAAACTATTGAAACAGACTAAAAGCTTTTCTAAATAAAAATGCTTTTTAAAAATGGCGAGACTACTACTTGTTCTTATAGTTAATGGCAGCGAGTTCCATAAAACAGGTGCAGCATGAGCAATGGCCCGATCCCCAAGTGAAGAGGAGTTGGCTTTTGGAACGAACAGAAGAGATTGTGCAGACGAGCGAAGAGCATAATTAGTAGCTGGTTTCAGGGGCAAAAGATCTTTAATGTAGGGAGGACTTTGGTTGCGTAATGACTTGTAGACAAGGAGGAGCAATTTAAACTGAACTCTGAACGTTACTGGGAGTCAATGTAGATCGATAAGTGCGGGTGTGATATGATCAAATTTCGCAATCTGAAAAATCAGTCTAGCCGCAGCATTCTGAACTTTCTGTTAACGATCGAGTGATATTTAGGTGGACCAAAAAGAAGTGCGTTACAGTAATCAAGGTGTGAGGATACAAAGGCGTGGACTAGTGTCTTTGTCGATTGAACGGTAAGGAATTTTCTGATCTTTCTTATGTCGTATAATCCCCGAAAAGCCTTTCACAATTTTCAACTTACCGTGCACTTGTTACTATAGAAACAGCTACGATTTGATTGGCTAATTCAAATTTCTATTGTTTTCAAACCAATCAAAATGCACTTGTAATTGCACTGTGTTACAACTTTGCACTGATGTTACATGTGTTTGCACTGTGTTGCAGCAAAACTTAGCCAATCAGAATTTAGCAATTTTTCGTGTATATTATTAGTTTGTTTATTTTACTTAACTATGCATTTTGCTTTTTACTTTCACATTGGATGCGGGATTTAACAAGCTGTGATTGGCTTCCTGGTGTTGCGCGGTACTGCGATGTCTCTTGGGTCCCTTAGGACACGAACCTTTGTGGCAGAACTGAAGCATAGCATTTCCTTTGTCTTCTCCCTGAACTTTTGGTTGATTAGAGCATATGCAAAGGGATTCACGGCGGTATTGAACAGGTGCATCGTATAGGAAACGGGGATGGCATAAGGACAAAGTTTGTAAACACCAAAGACCTCTAAGCTGTGCAATATCGCGTCAGTGAACCAGCAGATTCCAAATATGGCACTGACGGTGAAAACCGTGAGTGTGACTCGCCTTCTCATCCTCACCACGCCCTGTGAAAAGAGGAAAGTCATTCAAGAAACTTTCATTTGACTAGAATTGTTTCCGGTTTGTACAACAACGATTTCTATATTAAATGAGATTATTAATGGCTTTTCAAAATATTCTTTGACAAGAAATAAGATTTAACTCCAATTAACACAGTGTATGTGATAGCCATGTGGCAAATGATAATGATAATGATAATGATAATGATGACTTAACAGCATTTCCACTAGGTGACTCTTCATCCGTTATATATGGCAACAAACTGACCCCTTTCTGTTAATTCCATGTTCAAACGATCAGTGCAGTACAGTACAGTACACTGCCGACTTTTTGTAAGTCTTTTTTGAAAATTCCTGAGGGTAGAAGGTCAAGACGACCTCGCTATTCAATATAAGGGATGACCACGGAGATTTTGCTGGTCTACAACGCAAAAGGCTCTGTCTTTCTTGTCAGGCAAGCTGTCGTTTGTTTGTAACGATCACTGCAGCTACAATTCGTTAGGTATTTGATTTAAAAGTGTGTTTTTCGAGCCATGTTCAACCTCAGAAGCCCCTTGCCTGGCTCTGAAGGACAACAGAAGTGAAAAACAATTTCACAGCAAGTGGACCGCCGAAAGCGTTTCTTGCGAGTCATGGCGATTCCGAAGTGAGGTTTCCTGGCCGTTCTGTGAATGGATTCCGGGAACTGGCATGGCAACTTTAGCGAGTTTTCAATTGCAACTAATGCAATGGGTGCAATATGTTGTCAGCAGCACCAGGTGGCTCGACACATTTCTAAATTTCACATAGCGTAATTTTCCTCCTTCAAACGAAACAATTAACTTCTGGCAACCAGAGACGGGGATGACTGCGAAAGGAAGAACGAAGTAGAGAAAGGATAAAGGCGCTTAATGCAGCACCACCAAACTGTGTTAGACTACAAAATAAGAAGGAGCAAGAATTGGATTAGCCCAGAAGGCTGGAGAAAGATCAACGAGAGAAAACAGTTGAAGGTGAAAATGAAAACAGCGAGATCGGAAAGGCGGAGAAAAAGTGAAAGATAGGGAAGCCAAGAAGAGCCTGCGAAAAGATTAGAGGGACTGGGCAAACATCATAGCCCAAAAAGCCGAAGAAGCTGCAAAGGTTGGCCAAATGGGAAGCTTATTATGTCACAGGAAATTAAGCAATCATCAACAAAGGAAGTGGAATTCAGTAAAGAAGAAAGCCGGAAAGCTACTAACAAAGGAGGAGGGATGGAGTACGAGGAAGATGGAAGGAACATTTCGAGGAGGAGCTAAATAGGCCAGAACCAGACATTTCAGCAGAAATACCTAAGGGTTTCGAAATCATAGAGGATGTAGATAAAAATGAAATAAATCCATACATGAAAGAAACAGTGGCAATAACAGCATACAGGAGAAAGTGGATGAGAGGGTTTTTTTCAGCCCAATTCTCCACCAGGATACACGGAACAATGATGATGATGATGATATGATAGTCGGTCAAGTAACTTTAATAAACACATTAATTAAGAGCCCTAAAAACTGAAAGATCAGTAAGGTAACACACAACCATTATTCATAAAAAGGCAAATTTTATTATTCTTATAGAAAACTTCTGCACAGCGTACGAGATCGGAGCAAAAGTTGAAAGCTTACGGCTGAGAGAAGAGAAAGTTTTACCAATTTAATGTTGACCAGTTTGATCGTGATGACTAAACCCACTGCGCGAGAAGTATAAAGAAACCTCCCAGAAAGATAACATTCAGAAATTTTAACCGCTTTCAAGAACAAGCATTCCGTGACGATGTGCAATATCTTCCACTACAAGTGATCGAAAGTTTTGACGATCCTGATCTTGCATGGTCTACCTGGAGAACAATGTTCACAGAAATTTGTGATCAACATGCTCCGCTCAAAACCACAACCGTCCGTGGGGACCCATGTCCGTGGATATCTAATAACGTTAAGGACATGATGAGGCAAAGGGACTATTTCCATCGTAAAGCCATTAGAACTAAATCAGAGGAGGATTGGAAATCCTACAAAAAGCTAAGGAATGAAGTAACCCTACAAATGAGGAAAGATAAGGAGAATTACTTTAAAACCCAAATATCTAACAGCAACAAGGATCCCATGGGAATATGGTCTACACTAAAAAAGTTACTACCGAAATCTTCAAAAAACTCCTAACACCATTGAAATTGATAAAAAAATAACAACGTCTCCAGTTAAAATTGCTAACCATTTTAATTCATATTTTGCTACAATTGGCTCTAAACTTGGTGAATCTCAGTCCAATTTACAGTCTGTCTACGGGCCATCATTAAGTAGTTCTACCTTTAAATTCCAACCCGTTAAAACTTCATCAGTGCTTAGAGAACTGAAATCTTTAAAAATTAACAAGGGAGCAGGGTTGGATAACATCCCTTCCCGCCTTCTGAAAGCAGCGGCCGATATTATTGCTCCATCACTAACTTATATTTTCAACCTATCGTTGACAAAGGGTATCTTTCCTCAAGATCTTAAAGTAGCCAAAGTGACCCCTCTTTATAAATCAGGCGCAAAGGATCAAGTTGAAAATTACCGTCCAATATCCGTGCTGCCAATTGTGGCAAAGATATTTGAAAAAGAAGTTCACAATCAGTTCTATAAATACTTGATGGACAACAATCTTCTACATTCCTCTCAGCACGGTTTCCGCAAGAAAAGATCAACACAAACAGCCTTGATAAAAGTCGTTGATGAGTGGTTGTCCAACATTGACAATGGTCAAGTTTCAGCAGTTGTATTCCTCGATCTTGCAAAGGCCTTCGATACAGTAAAGCATAGTATTCTGGTGAGAAAACTCCAAGCTCTTGGAGTTACTGGACTTGATTTAGACTGGTTTATTTCATATCTTGACAATAGACAACAGCAAATATTTTTTAACGGTTTGCTTTCGTCCACCGAACATATCTTATCAGGGGTTCCCCAAGGATCGGCCCTGGGGCCTCTACTTTTCTTTGTCTACATAAATGACCTCCCTTCTTGTATCTCTCACTCCACTGTTAATATGTTTGCCGACGACACTGCCTTGTATTATTCTTCTAATAATCCAGATGAGATCCTGAGAAGGCTTAATGATGACCTTGAAAATATATCCAGATGGATCAAATCGAATGGATTAGCGTTAAACCCAAGAAGTGTGAGTACATGGTCATTGGTTCACCACAGAGACTTAACTGTGTTCAATTTGGCACATTAATGCTAAATGGGGTCGCAATAAAGAGAGTAGAGACCTTCAAATACCTTGGAATTGTACTCGACAGTAATATTTCTTGGTCAAGTCATATCGACTACTTGTGCAACAAGGTCTCCTCAAGAATCGATATCCTTAAACGCATAATGCCTTGCCTTACATTACCATTAGCTCAAACCGTGTATAAGTCAACTATTCAACTCTTATTTGACTATTGCGGAGTAGTCTGGGACACATGCAGCGAGACATCATCTCTACGACTACAGAGACTGCAAAATCGTGCTGGAAGAGTTATCCTCTTGACTGACAATCGCAACCCGTCTGCCTCAGTACGAGCTAAGCTCAACTGGTCGACATTACAGCAGAGAAGAAAGTACAACAAAGCCATTCTTACTTACAAATGCTTAAATAATCAACGAGAAGGACTTGATACGAACTACTTACGTCATTCAGAAATACACAGTTATAATACTAGAAACAAAGATAAGTTTGTTTTACCTAAACCAAGAACTGAATACATGAAACGTACTTTCTAGTATCACCTTATGGAACACATTATCTAAGAATATCCAAAACTCTGACTCTGTATCAAGCTTCAAAAGACAAATTAGCGAAATATTATTGTAATCATTTAATTATTTTATTTTATCATTATTTCTGTCAAGTTTTATAAGACAAGTTAGCTAAATGTTATTGTAATCATTTAATCGTCTTATTTTATTCTATAGTTTTGATGTATTTATAATTTATGTTGATACTTATTAATGTATATTCTACATTATTTTAGTATTGTATTTATTTATGTCAGGGGCACCTGGGAGAACAGACTGCTGAAGGTGTTCCCTGGTTAAATAAAGCTAAATAAATAAAACCCTCCAAGTCTTACGGGTACAATTTTGGAGATGGCGTTACCATTCGCATTCAATGTATACATTTTCATATTTTCCAGAAAAAATGTTATTCCCTTTTTTTGGACAATAGTTAAAACTACCTGAATTATACCAATTCAATGAATTCAATGAGTCAACTAAGGACATGTCGTTCTGTCAAGGCCAAAACACTCACTCAATAGGGATGCCATCACTCCCTACAGTTTTGCGTTTTTGGAAAGTTAGAATCCTCCAAAAGAATGCTAATGTCGCTTCAATCTTTGTCTTTCTCAGAAAAATTGATCCAGAAACATAAAGCAAAAAAAAGCATCGGGCTTAAGAACGTACCTGTTGTTGAGGTGTGACTGCATTTAAGTCTTGGCGCTTGAACCACAAAGTGTACACTTAAAGGGAAAACCTGCCATCGTAAACCACGCTAGGTAGTAAACCTTCCTGACCCACTCTTCAGGCGACTCACAAAGAATTGCACCCTTTCGATAAAATACTTGAAAGAATCCCGGAATATTCAGAATCAGTGATACGACCCCAAAAATAGGAATGACCAACTAGAAAAGAGTTATGGGTTAACGACATATAATTGCAGTAAATTTAACGCATAAGGAAAAACTGTTGCGAAGTAAGTGCTGCTCTTAGAGTGGAATACTTTTCGCCTATAACAGGACACAAAATTTGATAGAATGGCTAATGCAGACTGAAAATACAGCAAACATACTAGGAACTTTTCTATTGCAAATATCGTATAGACTAATGACGTGCACCATCTCAGTTACCGCAGGTACATATCGCTAAGGAAAGTGGACTAAAAACGATGAAAACTGTATTGAACCGCATTCGTAGCGAGCTGGGACAGGTAATCTGGACGAGTCACACCGAAGGCTTGAGGTGGCGAAATTAAAACCAGCAAAGGACTGTAAAAAAAGAGGGAATCTTTGAAGCTACTGGGAGTAAACAGGTATCAGATTCTACCTTGATCACCACATAGTGGAAAAAAAAACCCAACCATCTAACAAACTGACACCTGTCACGTCACCGAAAGTTGGCAGAGCCAGCTGAAAATATTTTAAGATAAGGCAATGGAAGACTTGGTATAGGCTATAGAATGGGCCTGACACTGAACTAGATTTGAGACGTTTCACTTACTGTATGTAGATGTAGTTCGGAGTGAGGTATCATGAGTTCCATTTCAAGTGATGTTCCCCTGAAGATTAAGGGATAGACAACACATAAACGGAAACCAGTGGTAACATACCTTTACTTTCTTCACCGTCAACTTCTTTTTGTTTCCATGGGGATATATCACAGCAAAATAGCGTTCAACAGCTATGGCAACCACAGTGAAGGCTGATACAGCCGCTCCGACCCATTGTAGGGTGCCATTTCTTAATATACGTGCAGCTTTTCCAGCCAAATCGTCCGGATGGGTGTCGGTGCGACTGTAAACCAGTTCAGATATACGAAACGTCGCGAAATAGATATCCGCCACTGCCAGATTCACCAGTAAATTTATGGGAATCCTAAATAAAGGAGTTATATATTTAAAAAAATGTGAATGCTTTGTTTATAGTGGAAATGCGCTTAGCTGCTGTAGCTCGTTCACAGGCATTCCACTTAAATAACTTGAAATAAATAATTCAAATAAACGTAACAGAGTTAAGAAACCCAGCTGAAAAAACCCAATGGCGTTCATGTTTTATCCCTAGCCTTCTTCGTAACATTAACAAATCTCTTTTAATCAGAGACCCTCTTCCCATTAAGGCACTCATGTCTAATCCCCAGTCTTCCTAATAACAACACCTCTATGTAATACATACAAATCACATTGTTTTCATATCATTTATCTTATCATCTGTTCGATGGACTCATTCGGTAAAACAGGCTGGTAGTACTAGGTCTAGGCTCTTTCCTTATCCACACATTTGGACTGGCGGGCTGGATTACAGGCGGAATCTCCAGAAAAACGGTAACAGAATGCTCAAAACCAAGAGAACTTAACCCGAACTCCGACTTCGTTGCGGATTAAATTAGCGTTATCTCTATGAACTTTAAAATCGCCCTTTTAGCGGAGCGCCGGAGGCCCAAAGGGTCGCCAAGTGGAGCACCATACCTATAGAGACCCACGAGTAGGCCTGCACCTCTTTAACCCGTGCATTGCTTTTCTCACGGTAATCATGACTAGCGGTATTGTTCGTGGGCACGACCGCACGACGACGACGACGACGACAACGACGGAGTTGCCCCATAGTTAATAATATTATATTGGTTGGGGTGGCTAAACGATCAAACATTGGCTCGTATCCCGAAATGTTGGATGAAAATGTTTCCTCTGGATCAAACATGGGAAGGCATTTAAGAATAAATACAATGTTGAAAGAGGTGGCTAAACGGTCAAACACTATGTTGGCTGAAAATATTTTATCGTTTTTGATTATTAAAGTTATATATATGTAAATACCTTCGAAGCCATGAAAGCCGTAGAACAATATACTCAAGGAACTATGCAAACACAGTTTGCCACTCAGCTTTCGACACACATCTCTATTGAAAGAAAAACTTTTTGCCCCGAGTCGGAATCGAACCGACGTTCCCCAGTTACTAGTCGGGCGTGATAACCACTACACTACCGGAGCAACCACGCTGGCAACGCGGCCACTTTAGAAAGTGAGTAGTATCGCACGTCGGCCATTCCTCGGAACATTTTTCTTCCGAGACTTTTGTGTGTTTCCTGGCTTCTAAATTCCTGTTTCCTGGCTTCTAAATTTCAATAGAGATGTGTGTCGAAAGCTGAGTGGCAAACTGTGTTTGCATAGTTCCTTGAGTGTATTATTAAAGTTGTTTCCGAACAAATATACGCGTCGTGTATCGTTTTCTTGTAATGTTTTAATGTTTTAAGGTTTTTTAAACTCGATGAATTCCGGTTGACTGCTCTAAACATAAAATATTACCGCAAGGTTGTTCAATACCAGTAAAAAATAGTAATCATCGGGCGCCGCTTTTAGGCTTGGCTCAGTCTATATACTTTAGATAGATACCGGTTAGCTTGGTTGGTAGAGCACCGGATTACCGTGAGGAAGGTCGCGGGTTCAAACCCAGGCCGGACCAACACTCAGGGTCTTTAAATAATTGAGGAAAAAGCGTTGCTTTTGCAATTACATCTGCAGACGGTTAGACTTCCTAGTCTTCTCGGATAAGGACGATAAACCGTAGTTCCCGTCTCATAACGCTTGTACCTAATAATATGTGGGGCGTTACAGAACCCACACATTGATAGCTGAGTTAATCTTTTGTCTCACGATTGAGTCACAAAGATGTGGATGGCGACGTTTCGACCGCTATACTGCTGGTCTTCATCAGGCGATGGTGTCGACTGGCTGCAGGTGAGTTTAGAAGCACCGTGGCTGGTGGTTATTGGTGCGTTTCGATCCTCGCTTAGGCTGTTGTTGATTGGAGCATTTTGATCCTTGTCGTTCAGACTAGAAATTGTTCCCTCAGCGGTTCGCTTTGGTACTGATCGGCTGTTGTGTTGTTTGATCGTGGGCATCCACGCTTCAGGAATTTCAATTCCACTGTCCCTGTTGATGTTGTTAGGGTGAAGTCTTATGTGAATAGCTTCTTTAACCCTACGGGTGTACCAATGTGGGTCTCGATCAATAAATGTAACTTCGTCCCAGAGCGGATAATGTCCAGTCGCGTTTCTATGTTCTGAAACGGAGGAGGATTGGGTTCGAGCAAGCCGTATGTCTCTATCGTGTTCCTTAATCCGTTCATGAATAGATCTTCCCGTCTCTCCAACATAAACCTTACCACATTCGCAGGGAATCTTGTAGACTACTCCGTCTTGTTTTATTGGATCGACAATGTCCTTAGGTCGCACCAGGTGTACATGTGATCTAAGAGTTGTGTCAGATCTGAAAACAGTCCGTATGCCTTGTTGTCGTAGGCAACGGCGAAGAGCCTCCGATGTGCCTTTGACGTAATAATAACAATCTTTTATTAGGAAGCTCCATCACTAAGAGTGGTTTACATAGAGGTCCTAATACTAGATATGTATTATATAATGATACGATTAAAATCTAAAACTATAGAGCTAAAGTCAAAATATGTATAATATTTACAACATATACACTACAGGGATTTAAAAAAAATTAATTATAAAAAGCAGAAAAAAGACACTTCTTAAAAATTGGCAATTTTGCTGAATTTCTTACAGTTCTCTCTAACTCATTAAAGTCTTTGAAACGGTGGTGCCGCGAACGATGTTTTCCCCAATTGCATTTGATTTTGGGGAGCGTAATAGTATCTTTGTTGCGAGTATTGTAGGAGTGCATATCACTCTTTCTTACAATGTCCAAAGAATGATCCAGTTCGCCATTAATACAATTTGTATGCATATATATACATCGATTGCATTTCCTACGTTCTTCGAGATTCAGCCATCTTAAGACTGTTAATGTATCAGTTGATGAGAAGTGAAGTGGTCTACCTAATATCAACTTAGCTGCTTTATTTTGCAGAATTTGCAATTCCTTCATTAGTGAGACATTGTCCTTGTCTCCCCAGACTAAATCAGCATAATCAAAAATAGGTAGCACTAAGCTGATATAAAAAAGTAACCGGGGATTATAAGGTAAAAAATACTTAATTCTACGTAAAAGACCAAAGTTCTTATTAATCTTAGATGAAATATACTCAATGTGGTTGGACCATGTAAGAGTTGAGGACAACATTACGCCCAAATATTTAAAACTAGTTACAGAATTTATATCAGTGTCAAAAATAGACAACGAGAAAGAGGAAATACCAACAAGTTTCCTATTAGCGCCTATAACCATGGATTTCGTCTTAGTGAGATTCAAAGTTAGTTTGTTTCCATGTAGCCACTGGGCAACTTTTAAGAGATCATCATTCAGTGCCTCTTCTCACAGATGTGGCTCCTTAGCAAAGTAGTACAGGACCGTGTTATCAGCATACAAAGTCGCCTCGCAATTCTTTATAACCAGAGGAAGATCATTAATATAAACCAAGAAGAGAAGCGGTCCAAAATACCCCCCTGTGGCACCCCACGGATCATCGGGAGAGGGTCAGTCACAGCATCACTACCGGTAGTCAGCTGTTTACGATCACTCAGGCAAGACTTGAACCACTGTAGGGTACTGGGCGAGACACCGATAGCCAACAACTTAGACAACAAGATGTCATGTTCAACAGTATCGAATGCCTTGGTCAAATCTAAGAAGACTGTACCGCACAGTTCTCCACTCTCCATATGCAATAGGACCTCATCTGCAAAACTGGTGAGAGCTGATGTTGTAGACAGCTTGGGACGGAAGCCAAATTGTTTGCTTGAAATGAGGTTATTTGAATTCAGAAAGTCATAGAATTGAGAATGGACGCCTTTTTCCAATATTTTACTCATTGTTGGCAGAATAGAAATTGGGCGATAATTTGACGCATTTGTCCTATCTCCAGTTTTGAAGAGCGCAGCCACTTTGGAGCATTTCCATAATTCAGGAAAATTGCCATTGGGAATAGAGAGATTCACTAACGTGGTGATCGAGGGACAAATAGCATGCGCGCCACACTTTAAAAGTCTCGCACTGATGTTGTCCAAGCGAATAGCTTGTCTTCAGAGAATGCATATGCTTGAGTACTGTTTCCTCATCAACTTCATAGAGCGAGAAAGACGTATGGCAGCACCACAGTAGATTTAATTTCGGGTTCAGGTTCTTTAGTGATTGTTCGACCCTTGGTTTTCGTAAGGTGTTTACAAACGAAAACGGATAACCGTTGGAAACAAGGACCGATGAGAGTTGTTTCTTTTCATGAGAAATAATTGATGGTTTTGTTATGAGGCGTTTAGATCGATCGTACAGGCACTTGACAATACCGCGTTTTACAGATTGCGGGTGGTGTGAATCATACGCTAGGTACTGGTCAGTGTGTGTAGGCTTTCTGTAAACACTGATAGAGAGGTATCCATTCGAATCCTTAATGAACGCCTACAGACTGAGGGTTAAAGAGGCTATTCACATAAGACTTCACCCTAACAACATCATCAGGGACAGTGGAATTGAAATTCCTGAAGCGTGGATGCCCACGATCAAACAACACAACAGCCGATCAGTACCAAAGCGGACCGCTGAGGAAACAATTTCTAGTCTGAACGACAAGGATCGAAATGCTCCAATCAACAACAGCCTAAGCGACGATCGAAACGCACCAATCACCACCAGCCACGGTGCTTCTTATACTTACACGTTGCCAGTCGACACCATCGCCTGATGAAGACCAGCAGTATAGCAGTCGAAACGTCGCGATCCACATCTTTGTGACTCAATCGCGAGACAGAAGATTAACTCAGCTATCATTTGAAACCACGATGACGAACGCCTTTCATAATGTTAACCCACACATTGTTCGAAAAGAGTAGGGGAAGTAGTTCCTAGTGTGGTGGTCTATCTCTACCTTTCATCTCTCTGTGACTTTCTTGAGTGGGTTAGGTTGGTGGGTGAGATCAAATGTGGACTGATAGCGGCTGCCAGAGACGCCTTTAGAGGCTGACGTTCGGTCTCACCCTAGAGATGTATTTTAAACCACCTTGGAAGTATGTGATATGTGCGGCATATAAATCCATAACCGTTACCATATACATATTTTAAAAGCGTCAATTTTGTTTTTGTGTCCATTTGCGTACCTCATACGTCGATTTCTCTTTATGACAGCACACACCAGAGAGTTCCCAATAATGCATGCAAAGATCAATGTGGATTGTATTGTTGTTATGGCGACGTCACCTGATTTGGACATGATTGAAGGTCACTGTCTGATACTTAACCTGTAATAGCCGAAAACATAACATAGCAGTTTGTATGGAGAAAAACGATCCATGCGTCTATGTTAGCAAGAGCACGCATGGTAGACACGACAGAAACAACTGTTTCATTTTATTTATTTCATAAAAAACGGAAGCAATTAGAGTATATGTGACACGCCAAGCAATGTGAATGCAACTTTTTGTCGACATTCTTTGACTCTTTCTTTCGGATAACGCAGTTTTGCAATCTCTTTTACACAGAAATCGAACGTGGGAACAACAACAACAACAACAACAATCTTTATTATTTAGAACTTTTCTTACAATTAGCATTATATATTTTAAAGGAATTTAGATCTGTAAAAAGAGGAAAAGAAAAGCTAAACTATTACAATTTAAAGGTGTCTAGGGGCTAAATAAACTTAAGTTTTCTAGTTAACACCTAGCTAAGGAAAGGTAATTAAACAAATTGTAGCAGCTACGACAACAACAACACAGAAACAACAACAGATACACACGTTTAAAAACTAAAAGGGAAGGGAGAGAACTAGAATAGATTAAGTTAAATTGTTCTAAAAGGTTATGTATTTCACGATATTATGCAAATAGCTTTCACTTGAGAACAGTGTTTTGTAAAATAGTCAAAACTCTGAATGCAATTATTGCCGAGAATGGAAGGAAGGTATCAAATTTCACATGCTCACAGTTAGTTTAAATCTCCATATATTAACATATAACTCCAAAGGAATTCAAATTGTCTTATGATAAATAGATTTGAAGACGTTTAGATTCTAGCAAGTTTTCCGTCAATATATTTCTTTCTCGAGAATTTGATGGCTTTTGGAAAGTATTATTCCTTAATGCTTACAGTCTATAGCAACTTTCCTGAGGCTTGATCCCTTTTTCTTTTCTTTTCTCTTTCTTTAACCGAGGAGTTTTTTGTTTTGGTTTGTTTTCTTTTTCTCTTTCAGGCTTTCTTTTCGCCACTGCTTTAGGTGGGTTCATAAGTGCGACGATCGTTAATTCGCAGATTCGTTTAGTTAATCCTCAATTTAATATATGATATTCATATTTTCATATTCATGAATTTCCCAAAAAAAACAAACAAACAAACAAACAAACAAACAAACAAAACGAACCAACAAAATGACAAGCTCCTAGTTGGTTTGTGAGCTCAGTTGGTACTGCACTGCACCGGCATCGCAGAGTTCATGAGTTTTCATGGATTCCAATTCCGCATGCTCACAAGCCTGAATTTTTCCATACGTTCTTTTCACTACTGCTTTGGTAGCGTTCATAACTGCGACGATCTCTTTAGTCCGCTGTTCAATATCTTATCTTCATATATTTATATTCATGTATAACGGAAAAGGTTCTAGGTAATTTAGAAATGGTAATATGGCATAGCTTGGGTTTCTTGTTAAATACGCTAAAAGACATAAGGGTGGCTTAACATACCTGGGAAATGAACTGCTAAAACTGTTATTCAATGGTTTACTTTCACAAAAGCGGCGTAGGGAACCAGAGGCTCTAATTACTACCTCACAGGTGTTGCCTCAAGTTACAAGAGATCTGAAGTTGGCTTTCTTTTTTTTTTTTTAATACAATTTTATTTACAGGACGAACGCGTACATTACTTAGAGTACTTATGTTATACTTACACATATACTTACACTATACGTACTACTAACACTACTTATACTTACACTACTTACAATACAATTAAACACTGTACTTACAAAAACCGAGAAGAAAAAGGACAAAATACAATATTACAAAGGGAAAAAAATCCATTTGTTCTTGATTTCCTTTTCCTTATTAGAAGTGACTGCGAGGTGTTTCTCTAGGTATTTTTGCGCGCACAAGTGAGAAGAAATCATGAAATTGGTACGTTATGGTATTTAAAGTGTTAACATAGAAGAAATATTTACGCAAAAGAATGAGATTGTTGAGGGCTAAACAGTAGGTGTGGCATCGAATATTTTCCAACATAACCACTAATTCTGACAGAAGCAGTTGCGTGTTACTAGAGATTGAGTACCACTCCTCGAACCTATGCCAAAATGAAGTTGCCTGCGTACAATGTATAAACAAATGCCACGTGGTCTGACACTCAAAAGGACAAAATGGGAAGGAGGGCGAGGCAACTTTTTTTAATTTTGTGTAACAAGCTATTCGTTGGTGAAATTCGGTGAATGATTTTATATTGGAACATCTTTAATTTAATTTCTCTTGTGGCTTTAGGAGGTAAGAGTCAGAAGTGAGCGGAGTTAGATCTTGAAGGTTCAGCAGCATACTGTATATTGTCTTGCATGTCAGTGAACCAATTGAGGTGGAAGGCATAGCTGGGTTTTCAGAGCCTTCTTACAATAGCTTCTTCCAATTTTGGGGAATAGAAGAAACGGTGCTATAATACTGTAAACAGTTACATTTTAGACTGAATTTATTGCAAAGGGTTAAACGGAAAGAAACGGCCTTCAAAGGAGTCACCAAGGTCCGATATTTGTTTTACTCCTGCTCGATATCAATGCTGAAAGTATACCATTTTCCTATTCACAGTTATAAATCGGTTGTTCCAGATTACCAGACACGTGCTCGAGCTGGGCGGACGTGTCTTTCAATGCTGCAGAAATTTTCAACAAATTTGCTTTTAATTGTTCTATTTGTATCACTTATGATGCCTGGAAACGAGAAGCTGCAAAAAGAGAATCAAGCCTTGCGTAACGAGATTGAAGAAGTAAAAGAGACTCCTGCAGAAATTATCTCAAGATGTTACATCGAAGATTGCGGAGCAAGATGGTAGACAACTTCCCAAGGGAGGAATGTCGCCTGACAGGACTCAATCCGTTGAGTTCGTCTCAAATCAATACGATGACTCGTATTATTTAAAGACGAAACTAAGAAGCAAATTCAATTGCTACTCTCGAAAGTAAATAAAATTTCGAGTATGTGCGGTCGTATTGCGAATTCTATTTATGCCTATGAAACATATAGTTAACAATTTAACCTGAAAATCGTAGGATTAACGGTTGTAGCCCAACATGAAACATCTCAGCAGACTGCAGGTCTATGCATGAAGCTGTTTGCTGCTCTAGGAGTTAAAGGCACATCGTTGAACGCTATTGGTGGTATTGATGGTCTTTGTGGGAAAATAAAAGCCATTCAAGTTGTAAACGCTCGCTGTTTTGTTGTCAAGCTTGTTTTTTCCAGTTTTTATTTTCTCAATGCCCTCCAAAGTGATAATGATAGTAATAGAGCTATGTTCTTGGGCATAAAGATGTTTTGGGAAAATGAGTCTGAATCGGGCCCAAAACATGTTTATGCCCGCGTATATTACCTCTATTGTTTTATTATCTGTACGAAACTGTTATCTCATCCCAACAGTCGATAAGCACACATGCGTTCACAGAACTCATGCTGCGCTAATTGATAACATCTTTGTTAACAACCCAGACAAACGTTTCGCAATTCTGCATAAAAACGGACTAAATTCGTAACTATTGAAGAGTAGATGGGAATTGTAGGGAGGATTTATCCAATGTTGGTTGCGATTGCATGATTAGAAATGGACTAATGATGTGAATAGACTATTTTCCGTGTTTTATAAAATGTAGGCAACTTTCTAGTCAGAAGCGCATTCAAAACAACTGACAAAATATCGGGTCTGTTAAGATCACTGATCGATTCACGTCTACCTTCGCAAATGTTATCTATTACATAACCTACACATTATGCAAAAAGGTATACATCGGCGAAAAGGGATGACGACTAGGTGACCGATTCCCAGAACATCTACATGATGTTGAGAAAGATGAGAAAGGTGCATCCAAACCAGTCGCCCGGCATTTTAATCTCCCTAGCCATTCCAAACAACACATGTCGATCTCCGGCCTTTCCCTACATCAGGGCACCACGGAAAGCCATAAAAATCTAGAGCTAAAATGTATCTTTCAAATCGGCACTCTTAATCCCCACAGTATCAAGGAGCGCTTTTCATTCAATTAATTTATTTCTGTTTTTCACGTTACCCCTAATGTTACCACCAATAGCGTAGCTCCAAATTCCGTATATCAACCATAGTCAACCCACTGATTCCTCGATTCACTCTGCCGAAGGCCTTAAGCTCGAAACGTCAGCTTATTGAATCCCTGTACGGTGGTCAATTTACATTATCAACTCCGTTGATAAGCCAAATCCCCCACGACGCAGCAGCACAGTTTCCTTAGAAACTAAGCCTCTTTTAACAAAATTGTTAACAAGCATGTACCCATCAAATCGTAATGGAAAACAACTTTCTGAGCCGGGAATCACCTTTGGAATTAAGGCCTTGATCAGAGTTAAAAACCATTTGTTTGCATCAGATGATGAAATGTGAATACTATACAAATAAAATTTGTGGTTTGATCAGATAAAGAAAAAAGAAATATCACGAGTACTTTGAAAGCAATATAACTAACACGGAAACAGTTAGAGTACAAGTAAAAAAAAATTTTAAATAAAGGTGTTCACGCCAAGCGTTTGAACAACCGAGAGGCTGACGATGTAGACTGTGACGATGGCGGCTTTGAAGAATCGCGGTGGAAGACCTCGGAGGCCAGAGCCTCTGAAAGTTGTGTATTTCAGAGAGTCAGTCCGTGAACACTGGAGGATCAGAAAGAATTCCTTGGGATATGCTAAGCTAACCGATAGCGAGCTTGCTGAAGTTTTACTTCAGTAAGTCACATTTCAATACTGTGTTCGGAAATCGCTTCTCGTGTCAAACGTGATATTGAAGTTATCCTCGATAAGTTTGGTCAACTTCTCGCTTTCTCTCGTTGTAGTTCGTGCCCAACTATCAGAGCGGAGGACAATGACAATGCCGATGTTGGTCTACAGGACGACAGTTTACCTTTCTCGATTGTAGTTCAGGTGAGTTGCAATTTCTCTGGCACTTATCTTCACGCTTTACTTTCAGTGAAAGAAATTTCGCATTATCTGATCATCATGGTAACAGAAATGTTGTGGTTCAGTGTTATCCTTGGTTCAATTTTTATTTTCCTTTGTTTTGTACTCACTATCATACATTGCCATACACAAGAACAAAATAAATTAAAAATTGAACCAAGGATGAGATTGAACTACGACATGAACAATTCCTTTTGCACACAGTGTTTTCATTTTTTTTCATTTTTTTAGTCGTTTAGATATAGTTGCTCCTGAGTTCTGCTCTACACCAGCTAAGAAAACAAGAAAACAGGGACCATCACCCTACATGGAAGCTTCTGTGAGGGAAATAGTGAGCTGAAATAGCAGAACGTTTTCACATTTTCCTTACTCCAAGTGTGGATAGGGATGAGAGTTCTGTAATTCATTATACTACTATTATTTATTTATTTGCCATATTAGCCCTAAGTTAATTTTACTTTGCTATAAAACATTGATTTGATAACTTGTATCATGTATATACTTTTTTCCAGCATTGTAAACATAACTGGTTTGCATAGTGCAGAGGCTGAGGGTATGGAAGTTGATGAGAGGCATGTAGACATGGAAGATCCTTTTTTCCCAGTCTAGACTTGGTAATGAGAGCAACCCATTTGTTGGTAGTGTGGATGTTCATGCACCAACTCATGTTGACAGTGATGACGAACAGGAATTTGTTGACAGGTTAGTTTAGGATATTATTATTTATTGGGCAACTCGACCGTCTCCGTACGTAGGCGCTCACGAGCAATACCGCTAGCCATGATTACCATGCGAAAAACATTTCACGGGTTTCCTGTGAGTATGGGGCTCCGCTGTTACTAAGAACGTGACTGTTCTAAGGAAAATATGCTAAATGCGTTCTTCCGTTGTGTCCGGGAAATGAGTACCGGTGAGAACTTGTGGGGAAGGATTTTTTAAATCCTTTCTATATATATATTGTACCCTTCATGTTTCTTTGCTTTACCTGTACATTTTTAAGTGGACTGTTTGGTCACCTGAGTCGGTGCTTTTGTTTCGATTTTCGGTTTAAGTCACTTTAATGAAAAATCCTAAAATGTTAAGAGGACTTGCAGTTTATCCATAATCACTCTTACAATTATTCAAATGCGTTTGCCCACCGAACACAACCTCTGAAAAGCCCTGGGAACGAGGTTGCACCGAACAGATATAGCATACGAGAAGGTGTGTATATGTATATGTACGTCTATAGTCATACCTGGGAAACGCCCTGAACTTTCACCGGATGTCATCATGGCCGCCAAAATTAGGTTCAAAGGACAGTGAAGCAAACTACAGCCATATTGCTGCATATATGTCGGATTGAAATGACATATTAAGGGTCTCCCGACCGACGCCAGTTAAAATCACATGAAAATGATTTCCCGTCGTACCGCCTGCTGGTTACATTAAAAGGTTTTATGAGAAAGAGTTCTAACTCCATAGACATGCACATAGACATGCTAACCGCCGGCGCTGTTAAGTACGTGTAAAAATACTCTTTCAAAAATTTAAATGCACCCCTTTCTAGATAAATACTTTTGTTTCTTTGATATTTTGGGTGATTTTGAATATCCAACCCTCCCGGGAGGTAATTTATGTAAAGGGTGGGGATTGGAAACTATAGTTGTCTTCTGAAAGGTGAATTATTACCGAGGCTAACTTAACCCTGCAGGCAGCACTCATTCTTTGTAACTTGAATCATGATCCTTATAGTTAGTTAGTTGAAGCGTCAGGAAAGAGAAGACGTAAAACAAACCGGCGATTTGCAGCGGCTAAAATCCTCGTAGGTTCTGGCCTTGAGCAACCCACTTTCTCTTCGTCTTCTAAGATGTTTACGAAGACTTGAGTATTTTGACTTTGTTTCTCTGTACATTTCATTGAGTATTTTGACTTTGTTTGCCTACATTTTCACTTAATTCGAAGAAGCGAAGTTTTCTTTGGCAAATTTAGAAACCAGAACTGATTGTGGCGTGTTTTTAACCAAACAATAGGATCCTTTGTCGTGCATTGTGAGCACTTTGTAGTCAATCACAAATAAAACATGTTTTAAAAAGGGCTTTCACTTTACCGCGGCATCTTGCATCTCACCAAGAAAGGTCACTTAACAGTTCACCGGTATTAATGGGAGGAACGAGTAGCTCAAACTCTGTGGAAGAAGCTCTTTCTTTGCACAAACCGTTTGCTATTTTTGCGGATGCTTGTTTTTACGTTACTGAAGCTCACGTATTTTACAGTGGTAGAAACCTCTACAACACAGGACAGTGCGATAAATTAAATAAATTGAAGCTTAACATTTGGTTTAATCGTTGTTACTTTTGTTAAGGAATTAAACTTGTATTTTCTCTCGACTGAATATAAACGCAAAGAAGTAGATGAATTGTTTGTTTGTTTTGCTACGTTGTTTTCACAAAGCGAACGAGTGTTTTTATTGCGCTTTGATGAATGTTTTTCGACCTCAGTGCATCAACAACGTTAAGAAACTTTTGCTCTTATCTTATTAACACGTAATCGCAATGAGTCCTTGTAAAATGAAGGATTAAAGCCCCGGCTAATCGATCACACATTTTCATCCAACATTGTCAGTTGTCAAACATTACGTTCGGTGGCTAAACGCACAAACAATGTTTGGACCAAACTCTAGACAGAGTGACTCCACAGAACGATTTTTATGGTTATCGCAGAAATTTCGACCTTATGTGGTTTATTTGGTTGCTTTTTACCAGCTGTGCACGTTTTGTTGGTTGAGGTGGCTAAACGATCAAACATTTCTTCGTAACGCGAAATGTTGGATGAAAATGTTTGATCTACAGGTCAAACATGGAAAGCCATTTAAGAATAAATGCAATGTTGAGAGAGGTGGCTAAACGGTCAAACAAGATGCTGGATGAAAATATTTGATCGTTTTTTGATTGTTAAATTTGTTTTCGAACAAACATACGCGTCGTGTATTGTGTAATGTTTTAATGTTTTCAGGTTTTTGAACCGCGGCCAATTCCTGTTGACTGCTCTAAACATAAAATATTGGCGCAACGAAAGCCATGCGAAGTTGCTCAATACCAGTAAAAAAAAAGTTATCGTGGAGCTCCGCTTTTAGGCTCGACTAAATCTATATATTCATTTTTTACACCCTGAATGACTTGCATTACAAGCGGAATACCAGGATTTATTGGAATCGTGTCGTTATTTCCTTAATCAGGAAGCCTCAAACTGACTTTGTATCTGATTTGAAACTAGCATTTATATTATAAGTTGGTAAAGTAAGACCATTCAGGTGACTGTAGTCCTGAAAACCACTGTTAATGGTAACAGCTATCGTCGTTTCGACCAGCTGAGCAAAATTCGTTGTCAAATGACTCAACTCTGAGAGCGATTAAATAAGCTAACAACTTATCTCTTCAAGTCGATGTGAACTGAAGATAAACTTAATCAAACATAACCGTTCTGAAAAAAAAAATTCGTCTGTTCACAGTTTGTGTTGAGGGAACGGAAGCGCGTCACATTAGAGACCTTAAGATCGAGGTTTAGCCATCTTACCGCAAACGGAAAACCGCGGTTTGCGGTTAGCGGTTCTACGTTAGCTGTTTCCCCATATTCGGGACTAAAGATTCGTGGGTAATAAATAGCCGGCCACCATGTTTGTTTTCAGTCATTCGTTCACTTCTATTTTAGCTGAGAAATCGTCTTAAAAATTACGTTACTATGAAAAAGAATTCGATAATTAATAGGCGAAAGAGTTCTAAAAAGTAGTATTTCCTCTCAAACGTGGGATTGTGATGTTTTAGGGTGCAAAAAACCATGCGGTAAATCACTTACCTCTAGAGCGTGGTCTAGCCGTACAAACGTGAACCTCAAACCGCAAACCTGACGGCAAGGCATCGGTCAAGTGACTTCTTGACTTTCGCGGTTCGCGGGAAAAGCCGAAAAACCTCAATCTTAAGGTCTCTATTGATGGTTTTCACCGTCAGTGCCATCTTTGGAATCTGCTGGGCCCGCGACATCATAATGCACGGCTTAGAATTCATTGGCTCCTACAACCTCAGTCCTTATGCCATTCCTGTTGTTTTCACAGTGCTCATGGTCAATGCCGCCGTGAATCCCTTAGCATATGCTCTTATAAGCCGGTCGTTCAGAGCGCAAATGAAGGAAATGTTATGTGGTGCGCCATGTTCAACTTCTGCCAGGATTCGTTTCCCAAGGAATCAGCACGACATCGAGATGGCTAACCTGACAAGTGAACCGATTGCTCGACAAAGCAAGAGAGATTCGTTCGCATAATTCAGCTCAGGTTTACCACCTCTGGGCCTACCGGAACTTGCTAAATATCCCGTTCTGCAATGCGGTTTAATGCAACATCTTTTTATAAAATAGTTCTTCTCAATAATTATAATGGCGATAAAAAGGTTTTAGACGGCTATGAAAGAAAACTAAATTATGTAGTCAAAATAGCGCAGAGAGATTTTAATGTAGTCTTTCAATATTTATTTAAGCTGTGTATTTATGTCGACTTCATTTGTTCCTATTTGCTGTATGAATAATTCTGCAAATGTCTTTTAGTCATTTCGTTTTCTATTGTTAAGTAATTGTACTTCGACTGTAAATTTGTATCTGACGAAGTTCCCAATAATCAACCAATGGTTCGGTGCCAATCCTAAGTTAAAGGACTGTTTTGTTGTTATTACTGTTGTTTTGCCCCTGTCTCAACTGGCTGGCACTAAGGCACTCTGCACTTTAGCCAAATGTCCTGATACCTTTCTCCCCTCCCGCCATCTTATTGGCAGCTTTGTCATACAATCCTCACACGTTATGGTAGCAGAACTATTGCACGCTGTGACATTTTCAAAACTTATTATTTTGTTGAATCTGCTATGATAATGCTTATTAACATACTGTATATAATACCGCTATTAAGCAGTAAAATTTCCAGACTCAATAAAATATTTTGGTGGTAGAGAAGCGCACCCTTCGTAGAACTTTCTACCAGACTAAGTGCTACGCTGAGATATAGGTCCGGATCTCACTAAGATGGTGACATCATAAAATCTGACCTGTCGTCCTCCCATAACGGCGCCCCTCTTCTATCGCTGCCCATGTTGCATTCTAACATAGGTTCCTTTAGAGACATCCCTACTCTAATAGGCTCTGTCTTCCTTACCTCCAACGAGTTCCCACGGTATTTTTCTTCTCAGAATACATTAAAGTGGGTAAAGTAAAGGGCGATTGCCTGTATCGCGTATTGATAAAATGCACTTGAATCTCTTATAAGCGTGTGGAGGAATGCATCAACGGGAGGAGGTGGTGGAAGTTGTGGTGGAGGAAGTGCGGGCGGAAGTGGTAAATAATGGAAAACAATGGAAATGAAGAGAAGGGGGAGGGAAACAACAGAAATCAGGAGGAACAGGAGGGAAAGGAATAAACATGAGGAGGAGGAAGAGGAGGAAGAGCAAAGAAATGAGGTGGAGAAGGAAGAGGAGGAAGGAGGAGGGGAAAAAGTCGGATGGAAATGAGGAGAAATCGAAGGAGTTAGGGTGTATCCAAAAATATCTCAAAAAGTATCAAACCGGTTACCGACATTGACTGCGAATGAATGTGATATCACCTTATCTGTATTCCACAGCACGGTGATAAGAACCCTCCACATTCTAGCAATCTTTGGCTGTTGTCCTTCAGTAGCATTTTGATTAAAAAGATTAAAATACAAATGTGGCCTTGAACTACTGTAAAATACGCTAAAATACTAAAATGTCCGAGCTTTCGTCACTCAACGGCATCGTCAAGGACAGATAAGATAAAATATTCCGCGAGGGCCGAATAAAAGGGAAAAAAAGGTGTCGCTCCACATGCTATTCATGACATACAGACCATAGACTATAACGTCATCGTCTTAATTCAACATTACCCTGACATTGTTGGAAAGCGACTTGCAAACGTTTAACGGGTCCACATACTGATTATGTTTCCCAGTGATCTCGACGAAACTCCCACATGACTTTGTTAATTGAATGGACTGAGAAGTCGCTTCCACTGGCTCTAACTACACCACATTACCGCTTTTATAAAATAATTTATATCGAGGCGAGTGCTGTTCTAAATTAATATCGCTTGGCAATAAGCCTTCACAGATTAGGTCTGAACGACAATGGGGCGATAATAGCCGCCACATGAACTAGTTACAAAGAAAGAAAAATAAATACTCAAAGCGGAATAAAACGTGACAGGGAAGGTGGAGGGAGAAAAGGTTTTGAGGATCTATTCGACCGATGGCGAGAAAACCAAGGAGGACAAGCCTTGAATGTTCAATTTATAACAATAGTCTATAACTTAACTTACAGTATATAGATATGGCAGATTCGGCACCGTCACAGTTGCCTACTAAAGACCTTTAAACAGTGGTAAAAGGAAAAAAATGGAAGAGGATTTTAAAGCACCGATCATCTATATACAGTCGGCGCAATACTCTACTTTTTAAGCTATCAAAGCTTTTGGAGCTGTGTTTTTTTTAGCTTGTAATACTGGCGAGTAGATGCAACTACGTTACTGGATTCAAATACGTGACAAGGTAAAGATAAATAAAGACTCTAAATTACTCAGTAGTTTGATATCGGCAGTCAACTTTAGATCTCTTATAACCTGAGGCAACACCTGTGAGGTAGTAAATAGAGGCAACGGTTGTCTGCGTCGCTTTGGCCAAAACTGAAGCATTGAAGAACAATATCTTTAGTACTTCATTTCCTGGGTAAGAAGAAATCTAGGTATGTCATACACTATTACCAAGTAGGTAGAATTTTGTGGGAACTTTTCCAGTAACCTTTAACAAAAAAAGATTGAAAATTACTTGCTTGTTAGAAATTTGTCCTATCCTTTAGTTTTATTTTTATCGATATTCTTGAGGTAGATAAGTGGCTATCCAGGCACAGTGTGCTCTTAGGATGTCTTTTGACATGTCAGTCCGATTTTATGACAGTTTAGGAAGACAGATCGTTAAGGGAGGATGAAAGTTAATAACAGCGGAAGCGAATTGAAGGAAGCGAATGGGGCTAAGGGAAACTGCGTGAACGTTGAAATGAACGAAGGAGAGTTGATGAGAAGGCTGATGAGATGGGGCATGCGTTAACAGTTAGCAAAGGAAAGAACGTATGAGAGTTTATAAGAACGCCTTTTAACACTATGGCAAGAGCATCTACCTTAACAAGGCTTCTCGATTAAAGAAAGCTTACTTAATTTTCCATAGAATGTAAGCATTAAGGAATAAATCGTTTTAGTATAAATCTACTAGCGTTCTATAACGAATGCCGTTCCATGATTGGCTACGCTACTCGCTATCTTTCTGTGATAGATAGTGAGTAGCGCTTGTCAACAAAATGGCGCCCGCTTCTTCGCATTTTCGAAGTGTCTGCGAGGAGGATTTAGATAATTTACTTGTTTAGTTTTGAACGACTTGTAGATTTATACTAAAACAATTACATTATTCGCTCTGGATTTCTATGCGTGATAGCTGATTCGGGCTGCGCCCTCATCAGCTATCACGCGATAGAAATCTCGAGCTCATAATCTAATTGTTAAGTAGAAGGCCATAACATTTTCGAGAAAAAAAATGGTACTGATGGAGTCTTACTTTCATGTTAACTTATTAAACACAGGGCAATTTGAACTCCCTTGGAGCTATATGTTAATTTATGGAGATTTAAAATGTGAGTGCATGATAGGAGTGGGTGAAATTAAACAATTTTCTTTTCAATAATTGTCTTCAGCTTTTCGATTTTTTTTAAAAACACTGTTGTTTAAGTAAAAGATAGTTGGAAACACATCATTAAATACACAACTTATCAGACCAATTTTTTATTCCATTTATTCTAGCTCTATCACCTCGCAGGAACTTTCCATGTCTGTGTAAAAGAGATTGAAAATGACCGGCGGCATATTGGAGCTAAAATGCCGAAAACAGGTTACATTGACATTGCTTGGCGCCATATCTTTTTGTGGGAAAATTATTACTTATATTCTAATTGTGTCCGCTTTCTCGTGGCATAAATTAAACAAATGTTTGTCTTTTCTTTCATGTCTTCTGTTGTTAACATAGACTCATGGATCCGTTTTTCTCTATAAAAACTGCTGTTCTCTTTTTTACTTTTACAGGTTATGTGCCTGAAACTGACGCCTTTCAACCATGTCTAAATCAGCTGAAATCACCATAACAACCGCACAGTTCATACTTGTTATTTCATGCATCATTGGGAACTCTCTTGTGTGTGCAGTCATAAAGAGAAATCGACATATGAGGTAAGAAATGGACACAAAAACCGTCAAAGTGGCCACTGAGACACTGAACTCGGATGATGAATTACAGACCAGTTGCGTTTTAGATTGAAAATTAAGGCCCGGGCAAACGGCTTCAACATTTGCTTCAACTTCCGTTCGATTTTGTTGAAAAGCAATGTCGAAACCGTTTGCCAACCCCTTTCAACTGTGTTGAAACATGATGAATGGAAGTTGAATCGATGGTGAATAAGTTTATTAAAAGCGTTTAAACTTTGCTTCAACATCCATTCAACATTTCTTATCTTATCGCGAATGTTGAACGATGTTGAAGCCGTTTGCCACCAGCTTTCAACATTGTTAGGTATGCGCGTGCGCACTAATCGATCTCACAAAGACGTATCCATAGTAACAACCGCGGAACTGGATAAAAGGCCTCTCGTGAAGATTTGTTGAATGAAATGTTGATGATGTGTTGAAACCGTTTGCCAACCACGGCGTTCAAAAATCGTTTAACATCGTTCGACAGCGTGCAACAAAATCGAGCGGATGTTGAAGCGAATGTTGAATCCGTTTGCCGGGACCTTTAGTCCATCTTAACATTACTTGGATTTTACGGACTTTCAAGTCTTTGTAGGTAAAAAGTTCCTTGACATCTGTTCCCTTCAGTTTATATCGGACAAAATTATCAAAAACAAGTTACTCCTCATCTGTATATCTTTTCTTAGTCTTTTTGAATATCTTGGTATAATTTGTTTTCATTTGGCCTTTTTCATGATCGTAATTTTGGTTCACAGTTTCACTGAGCAGATACGAATGGCCGTTTGGATGTTTAAAAAACAGCGAAATGTGTTGGTTGTGTTATTTTGTCGCTGAGAATTGGAGAAGCCTCCTCAGTGGACATGGGAAGTAACAGTAAAGCTATCAAGGCAGTTCAGGATTTTGCGTCTGCTTCAAGTTAGCCAAGCCATGATTTTGTGTGACATGGCGCTACTATGCAGCTCTGTGTTCCCAGTGATTGCTAACTGACTAAACTATCGGGTTCGTAGTCATATATATTTGTCTTTTGTACAGCCATTTTTATGCCAAAATTTTCAGGAATGTTTCTACCTTTCTACGAGATATATTTGTTACTGTCTTTTCTCCACCATCTCCAAGAATCATCGAAGAAACTTAAGCTTACTCATCATGTAATGTGTTATTGTTTTACGGGTTTTGAACCGCGATCAGTTTCCAGGTTCGTAATTCTTTTTGGATTTTCTACGGACCTTTTAGTGTCAAATTGCTCCACAATGTTTCTAGTTTACCACGAGATATGTTTGTTACTTGTCTAATTTCTCCACCTTCGCCAAGAATATCGAACAAACACCCATCGCACTTTGTTTTCTTCCAATGTTTTGTTTTTGATCCGCTTTGAATTTCTTTACCCTTTCATCTGAAAGTAGTTTGGACCCAAGAATGTTTCTTTGTTTCTTTTCCAAACGTTTGGTATGGAATGATTTATCTGGATTTTAAAACTCCCCGTTTTCCCCGTTTTCGGACACAAAATTGGCCCAAGGAAGGCCATTTGAAGTTGATCGGTGCCAGTAAAGAAAAAATATTTAATCTTTTATTTGCTGGGTGAAAAAGAAATTTATGGCAGGTGCATTGGAATTGTAATATCACTAAGATCCAAGCGTGAACATAAATAGTTAAGTATAGAAAAAAATAATTTTAGGGTTGTCAAAAAGCGCTGGCGACCAGCGATATTGCTGGCTACTATGACAGTTGCGCCGGATACAATATTAGCTAATATTCTTCAATAGAAAAGGGAAATAGGAAAAAGGGCGTTCTTTAACTTTAATAGGACGTTAATACGATGTCTTTAACAGGGCGTTCTTTAACTTTCGAAACCAAGAATGGAGTGTTTCGCATCGTGGAATTATGAAAACGAAAAGAAAACACAACAGAAAAAAGGATCCAAAGTGTTGTTGTTTTGTATTTAAATAGGTTTGCATTGCCTGTGACCTAATACAGTTCGACGGCTAGCCGCAAAATGATTGCGTGTTGTTTATTTTTGTTCCCTACTTGAGAGTGATGTAGATAAAATTGTTATTGCTGAGGAAGTTAGTAAAGTTTATTTTCTTTTAAGAAATATCATTTGACGATGCCAAAAGAATAATTTTAAATCAACGCTCTATAAACTCGGTTATGCGGCTTCTATCTTTAGTCTCAGAGTCCGTCTGCTCCGTATGCTTCATTTGTAATCTCGTACCCAGATCTCCCACGGCCAAGCGAAAAGGAGATCTGGTAAAGTACAAAAGTACGCCATTTCTGATTGGCTACTGGAAAACAGGCTACCGTAATCTAATCTATGCTCTGATTGGCTCTTTTTTGTGCGGCTTTTTTGTGGCTTTATTTTCGTGGCAAATATTCAACATGGCAGTATGGAAATTGCGAGCGGTAGTTTCAGGTTTCGCGCCGTTTGTGAGGCGAGACAGCTGGGACGAAACTTTTTCCGACGTCAGGAAAGCTTTGAGATTAAAAATAATTATTGAAAAACTGTGTGAGATTTGTGTCGAAGGCACAGATGAACTTCCGAAGTTCTATTGCAGATCTTGTTTTGATAAGCTGGTATGCCTAAATTAGAGCTTGATTAGCCGCAACATTTTTCTGATAATAATCGGACAAAAATATCTCCCTACACTGCCTGTTACTTACAGCTACCTCCGGACGGATAAAATTATCTGAACTTTCCGGCCTCGGCGTGAAACCTGGCTTCAAGGCTACCATCTTCCTCGCTCCCAGAAACATTTATCCTTGCACAAGACACTCCCACTGAGTTATTTATTTGATATCGATCGTCGATCAGAGGTTAAGCGGCGAAACCACAATTATAATTGACTTGTTCTTTCATTTCTTCTTTGCAGCGACATAATCGTAATATGAAGAGAGCACTTGATAAATTAGCGATTTACCGTAACCAGTTGGAAGAATAATTAACCAATCTCGCCCGTTGACAACAACCTCCTGTATTGCCTCTTTTAGCTTTGGTTTGATTTTATGTACCGCAAAACCGATTGAAAAGCGCTCGTGAAGTCCATTTATCTTTCTCTCATAAACAAAATAAGGACGAACATGCGTAGTTTATAGTGAGGCCCGTACATCGGGCCTGACTCTTACTGAGCATGCTCCAAATTCGAACTTTATCAGATCTCCCTTTCGCTTGGCCGTGGGAGATCTGGGTACGAGATTACTTAATTGGAGGGTGTTCTAATACTAGGAACCGGGAACGGGAATCGGGAGTCTGGGAACCAGTGTACAGCGGTAATCCGCAAAAAACTCAAAATGGCGGATGAAAGCAGGTAAACAGAGAAAATATAAAGCTAACCTACCGTTTCCAGGGTAATTAGACGACTCGTATTCCTGGGTGAGAATTTGAAGTCAACGATTTTGCAATGACTGCCACCATTTGTTTTGGCGATTTGCTTTTTCCCTTCCTGAAATCGTCATTTTACGCCGGATTTCGTGCATGAACGTGTACGTATAGCCCAACATCATTACTAACAGAAAAGCAGCGAGGAGGTAACAGATCGAGATAACACAAGTAACGTAGAAAACTTAATAAACGGTATATTTATTCAAATTACTGCATGCTGAGATACATATAATTACCACTGAACAACGAGTGAATAAATACAGTAAGCTTGTTTGTACAAACACAAATATATTAAATAAGCCAAAACATCAGGAAATAGAAGTTACAATGTAACCTTGTATCGATAAACTTTTAAACAACAGCCGCAAAACCAAGCATTGACAGAACGTTAAAATAGTATTTTATTTTTAGTCAATTATCTTGTTTTGAAGCCCCTCAAAAGAGCTTTCAAAACATGTTAACATAGGAAATATACAGGGTTTACTAACCCAGGTTAAAAAAAGTCTTTTAGTAAAAGTAAAAATAGCATTTTCCTTCTTGGACAATACTTTCCATTTTTTAAGAAATCATTTTTAAACGACACAACTTATTGTCATGAAAAACTTTGCTGAATTTCAACCACAGGGTACGCAGACAATCTGTTTATGTAACCCTTTGTTTTATAGTAAATGTATTGGATTTACCATATTTTTCATCCTCTAGCGCTGAATCGCTAAATATATGTATTGACCAATGCTAAATAAAAGTTAAATTTCCTTACCTGTGCTGTACTGTCATCCTTTTGCATCGGACGTAATAATTTAAGCTATTTTGACAGGATTTGTCTTCTCCATCGACTGTGCCTGACTGTTTCTTATTGTTGTAAGTAATAATAATAATTACTTTTGATTAACTTTTGCTTTGTTCTCGCTGACATTGAAATTGGCTAACAAAACTCCCAATACTCATAGCTGAACCCAATAATTACTCCAAGATTTTCTTGTATGCAGATGCCATTTTGGCATTGTTGTTGTGAATTCAGATAAGAGCATGTTTTTGAAACGGGTGATTAGTCTAGAATTTGTCTTACTCACTAAACTCAAATAGAAACTACTCCAGTGTCTTGGCTAAGAAAGGAATGGTTAAGATGAAAACATGAGTATGTAAACACTTAATGTTTCCCTTAGTATTGGTATAATTATTGGCAGATGTTTTGCTTAGTAATTGGGGCAGGGTATTTACCTGACACCTTTTGTAGCATTACAGGGCTTTCAATGTTCCTAAGAAGTAGGCAGTTTGGTATGGTATTGCTGAACATGTGGGCTGCATCCTGAAAAAACTGCGCGTGCCGTGAAGCCTACTACAGGTGTTTCAGTGAATGATGTTGGAAAACAGTCCCTTTGGTATAAACAATTCACCACCAACCCGATTAAAGCAAGACATTGTGGCTGTGTTTCTTGGGTTTTTCAAAGTTGCAAAATGTAGTAATTTTGTGTGAATTATATATGAAATTGTAGTAATTTTGTAACTTACAATATGTTAGTGATCGGCTGCTCTTTTTTAGAGCTCTTTGAAAGCGCGATCCACCCGATGTTAATTCACATTGTTCCGCCATTCGTAAATGTTACAAACCCTACCTACGATTTTCAACTGAACGGAGAAAGTTTCTGGAAATTGAGGGACGTCTGCGGGAAACCGGCGATTTCGTTCAACCTTCTGCAAATAAGCATCCTTCCCAATGAAAATGCAAGTCTTTAGTAAAACTCACCCACCGTATCACATGACTGCTTTTATTAAAAAGACAGAAGCAGAAGAAACGAACTAAAAGCTTGCCGTTCTTCATTTACACATTCAGTTGTGAAGCTTTTGCGCGCATCCAGCTGTTTACCGTAACAAAGAAGGCCGCGTCATGCAACACAACTGACCAACGAGCTCGCGCAAATTGAAACGATAAGTTTATTTTCTGTGCTTTCCCTTCTTTTCTCAAAAAATATAAGAAACCGAATTATAAAATTGGCCGAAGAACAAAATGGCTACAAATCTAACGTATCTGAGACTTTTCTAATATTGTCTAAACCAGAAATGAATGAACCCGAGTCACCGCTGGCACAGCTAACGCCACCGCCACTCAAACCAAAGCGACAAAATACCATTTGGGGTGAACTCAAAGGGCAGTGTTGATTGATATTCAGTCTCTTTTGGGAGGCCTTTGGGCCTCCCTCCTATCTAAACAATGACAATGAAACCGTGCCGAGCAGAGTTAAAGGAAAACAGACAATGCAAAGACATATAACGCGTCGAGACAAGAAGGTTAACATAACCCTGTATTGTTGAAATCATTCAAAGATTTCTTAAATATGGCCGAAATCTTTACGATGGCACTCAACTGTGCCATACTTTGAGTCCCGGGTCTACTTCAATGACGTCACGTACGAGCCTTGGATGGCTCTAGCAAAAAGTAGAAAAAAAATTACAAAGGTAGGAACGGCAATTAAATATCTTAATTAAATATTCCATGAAAACATCTACCTGTGGTAATGTCGGCCTTAAATATACGCCGAAACGGCGTTAAAAATGGGCAAAATGTTCACTTTTCTGTACTGTACTACGCTAGAGCCCAGGACCTCCGCAACCGTTGCACATGCGCAGACATGTGCTCAAAACTGGTTCCCAGACAATTTTCTTTTCCTTCCTCAGTAATTTTGATTTTTTTGCGGATTACCGCTGTACACTGGTTCCCAGACTCCCGTTCCTGGTTCCTGGTTGCCCGTTCCCTGTTCCTGCTACTAGTAACATCCTTAAATTTGTTTTCCCCGATCTTGCAATGTTGTGTTATTGTTATTGTTATTGTTATTGTACGTTTCTTACCCACTTTGAGTTTCTTAACGCTTTCATCGGAAAGTAGATTGGACTAAAGAATGTTTTTATTTTTTTTCAAACGCTTGCTATCGAATAGTTCCTCGGGAGCGAGGATGGCGCAGTGGTGAGAGCACTCGCCTTCCACCAATGTGGCCCGGGTTCGATTCCCGGACTCGACGTCATATGTGGGTTGAGTTTGTTGTTGGTTCTCTTCTCTGCTCCGAGAGGTTTTTCTCCGGGTTCTCCGGGTTTCCCCTCTCCACAAAAACCAACATTTTCAAATTCCAATTTCATCTGCTTGTAAAGCGCATTTGATCATATACACATGGAAAATGCGCTATATAAGCTCTAAATTATTATTTTTAATCATTATTCGTCTGCTGCTTCTCAGTGTTTTTGGACACAAAAAGCCGTATGGAGTTACTCTTTGAAAGTAAAAAAAAAAAAAAAAAAAAAAAAAAAAAAGAATAATAATAATAATCGTGGAGTTCCGCTCTTAGGCTTGGCTAAATAAAGATATTATAAGCTGTTATAATTGTATCTGACAAGGCAGTGCGGTCGGGTAAGCGCAAAGTTCGTCCAAAATGCAGATATTCTACTATTCCTCTTCAAATTTAAAGTTTTGAAATGCGAATCAAATTTTAAAACTAACTTGTAGATTATTCCCGTTCACTCTGAAGTAACTAAAACATCTTAAGTAACCAAAGCGTCTCGAATACCACAAAGAATTTAACGTTATCTGGTGATGAATAAGAGAAGTCTATGGGAATGATATATCAGGGCGCGTATCAGGTGCAGTGTTAAAAATACATAGAGATAAATCCTGCAAAAACTGTAATGAATGTATCGAATTTTAAAACATCTTTAGCTTGTACTATCTTAAAGAGAAATCGTCACATGGGGTACCTAACTGGATAAAACAATAAAACCCTGATCTTAAAGTAGAAAGTGAACTCCAAAACTGGAATAAAATTACCAAATCCAATTGCATTTCAGGTTGCTTTGCATTTAAATATTCTGTTGCCGTTTCGCAGTTTAAATATATGATTTTCATATACTCACAGTCATTTAAAATAGAAGTGTTAATCTTAAGAAGGCGAAGAATAAAACATGAACGTCATAGATTTAAAGATATAACTCTGTTATTTAGGATTCCTATAAATTATCTCCTGGTGAATCTGGCTGTAGCGGATATCTTTTTCGCGACGTTTCGTATATCTGAGCTCATTTACAGTCACATCAACACCCATCCGGACGGATTGTCTGGAAAAGCTGCTTGTATATTAAGAAATGGTACCATGCAATGGATCGGAGCGTGTGCATCAGCCTTCACTGTGGTTGCCATCGCCGTAGAGCGCTATTTTACTGTGATCTATCCCCATGGAAACAAAAAGAAGTTGAACGTGAAAAAAGTAAAGGTATGTCACCACAGGTTTCCGTTCGCGTGTTGATTTTTCACTCCGACCTCCACGTCTGAAATGTAATTCCTTGGCAGGCCTTAATACGCTAGCCTATACCGAGAGCATAAATGTGGTCTTTCAGTGTCTTATTTGAACATATTTTCAGCTCGCTTCATCAAATTTCGGTGACGTGGCAGGTGTGTATGTGGTGATCAAGATAGAAGTGCGTGACGAGAAGTCCGATTAGAGTTTGCACCCACAACCTTAACGGATTCCCTCTGTCTTTTATATTCTTTTGCTTCTTCTGACGTCGCCAATTCAAGCCTTCGTTTAGACTAATAATCCAGATTACCTGTCCAAACTCGATAAGAACGCTGTTTTAATAGGGTTGCCCTTTTCCTTGGCAAGATGTACTTGCGGTAAAAGCTGGAGCCCGTCATTTGTCTGTACGATGTTTAGAATTCAAAAGCTCCTGTATGTTTGTTCCATTATCAGTGTACATCAATTTTGTTTCCTTTCAAAGAGGAAAAGAGTTTCCAGTCTAAGGGCAGCACTAAAACTTCCCAACATTTTTTTCCATATGAGTTAAGACTACAAAAGGATATTCATTCTTTTCTAGGTGGTTGTTGTTATTACTTGGGTCGTATCACTGATTCTGAATATTCAGGGATTCTTTGAAGTATTTTATCGAAAGGGTGCAATCCTTTGCGAGTCGCCTCAAGAGTGGATCAAGAAGGTTTACTACCTCGCGTGGTTTACCATCCCAGGTTTATCCTTTACGCTGATGGCTGGCTTATACTCCAGAGTCGTCTACACTTTGTGGTCCAAGCGTCGAGACGGAAATGTACTCACACCTCAACAACAGGTACGAATCAACTCAATGATCCTCAGCCAGATACTTTAATTTTGTCATTAGACTCAATTTTGGGGAATAATAATCATACCTCTGAAAAAGAAAAAAATATTTCAAAAAGGCAAAAATGTTGACAGTGACGGCCTCCCTATTGAGTTTTATAAAACGTTTTGGTCTTGATTAAACAACATTTAATTAAATGATTCAATTAATGCATTAAAATGGTAAAATTCAGTTAGTGATAACCCTTGTATATCATAATATCGCTTCTTTCTTGGAAATGTGAAAATATTTATATTGAATGTAGATTGTGACATCGTTTCCAAGATTACTTTTCCGTAAAACTTGGAAAGTTTTGTCAGATGTTAGCCATAACAAAGGTTAACTTGGCGAAACATTTCCGATCCTTTGATAGTCGCTCCTGGAATTTTTACGAAGTATCTATTTAAAGATATTAAATCTGCTTTATAATTAATGGTTTTGCGTCGTCTTATCGTTAAGCTTCTCGGGCTATTTCTTAACGTCATTTATAAATGGTCGTTTATTATCAGAATGTCATATACACTGTGTTAATGGAAATAAAAATTACATTTGTTCACAGAATATTTTTGATAAACGTTAGAGATTTCCTCTATATAGCAATGACGTATATCACAAACCGAAAATAATTGTTGTCCGAATTTTTTTGAATGGCCTCTCTCTGTACACAGGGTGTGTTGAGGGTACGGAAGCGAGTCACCTTGATGGTTTTCATCGTCAGTGCCATCTTTGGAATCTGCTGGGCTACTGACGGCATATTGCACAGCTTAGATATCTTTGGTTTTTACAAGCTCAGTTCGTATGCCATCCCCGTTTCCCACACAATGCTCCTATTCAATACGGCCGTGAATCCGTTTGCATATGCTCTAATCAACGAAGGTTTCAGACAAAAGACCATGGAAATGTTATGTTTCAGTTCTGCTGGAAAGGTTCATTCTTCAAGGAAAGGAAAGGACGTCGAAGTACCCCAAAACACCAGGAAGCCAATCACACCTTGCTAAATTCCGCCTTCAATATGACAAGAAAAATACACAGATAAACAAATAAACAAATATATTAATGGCTGACGTGCGATACTACTCACTTTCTAAAGTGGCCTCGTTGCCAGCGTGGTTGCTCCGGTAGTGTAGTGGTTATCACGCCCGACTAGTAACTGGGGAACGTCGGTTCGATTCCGACTCGGGGCTAAAAGTCTTTTTTTCAATAGAGATGTGTGTCGAAAGCTGAGTGGCAAACTGTGTTTGCATAGTTCCTTTAGTATATTGTTCTACGGCTTTCGTGGCTTCGAAGTTATTTACATATATATATATTTCTAATTCCCTTCCAGGGAATTTAGAAGCCAGGAAACACACAAAAGTCTCGAAAGAAAAAAATGTTCCGAGGAATGGCTGACATGCGATACTACTCACTTTCTAAAGTGGCTGCGTTGCCAGCGTGGTTGCTCCGGTAGTGTAGTGGTTATCACGCCCTACTAGTAACTGGGGAACGTCGGTTCGATTCCGACTCGGGGCTAAAAGTTTTTCTTTCAATAGAGATGTGTGTCGAAAGCTGATTGGCAAACTGTGTTTGCATGGTTCCTTTAGTATATTGTTCTCATGCATGTCCAATATACCCAATCCGAGTCGGATCGTGTCCGATCGGACTCACCGGAAGTCAGGTCGCACCAAAGACAACCTTCCTCGTTCTTAACGCACGCACGCGCGACCTCCTTCCTCGTTCTTAACGCACGCACGCGCGACCTACGCGCGCGACCCACAAAGTAATAAACGCGCTCGACCTACAAAATAATATCCGAGTCGGGTCGACTTTGCGAACGTAGATCCGTCTCAGCGAAAGTCAAGACGCAAAAGTGACAAAGATAACACACGCATAGGGAGAGCAGAAAATCTCGACGGATCGACTCCATCAGATCGACTCGAGTCCACCCGTCGATCCGAGTCGATTCGACTCAACCTGTCACCGGAAGTCAGGTCGCGCAAAACCTTGCGATCCGTCTCACCGAAAGTCAGGTCGCAAAAGTGACAAAGATAACGCACGCCTAGGGAGGGCAGAAAATCTCGACGGATCGACTCCATCCGTCGACTCGAGTCGAGCCGTCGATCCGAGTCGATTCGACTCAGCCCGTCACCGGAAGTCAGGTCGCGCAAAGGAAAGTAATAAACGTCGATCCTCGACAAGCCAGGCCGCACAAAAAAAAAAGTAATGATATAGAAACCCACCTCGTTCTTAAAGCCGGCACGCGAAAAGCTGGCACACGAACAGACAGTTTCTGTACTAACCGATCGAGAAGTCAGGTCGCGGGAAAGAAAAAGTAATTAAGATATATAAACCCACGTCGTTCTTATAACCGGCACACGAACAAGACAGTTTCTGTACCAACCGATCGACAAGTCAGGTCGTGCAAAAGAGAAAGTAATGATATATAAACGCCGTATTTTAAATTAGCCATTGTTTACATTACAGGTTGACCCAAATTAGTGCTCAATGTCGAGCTTCACTAGACCACGCGTCGATTAACAGAGCGAGGCTGAACTTTTGTATGGCCACGCGTAAAGAAATAGAGCTCGGCCGTGCTTTCGATATCAAATATGATGTCATTCAAGATGTTGTAGAAATGGTACACGAACGACGAAAAATCCCACCACTTAGTATCACGGACACCTAAGTCTCCTGACGTCGATCAAAGTAACCGTATCACCCGCCCTGGACTGTTATCATCCCGTCAATCCATGAGCTCAATCAGTAGAGTAAGCCATCTTGTTTCGCATTCCATCATCAGTGTGTTTTGTGTAAGTTTTTGAATCATGTCATTTTATTTATTACACGAAGGCATTTTTGTTGCAACATTGCTAGGTATTTCAAGTATGCGCCTAACTAGTGTGTTGAACTTTTGTAATGTATAAGTGAAGCCAGTTATTTTCACTGCAATGGTTTCTAAGGTTGCTTCTTCTATTACATATAAAATGCTCCAACCATTTTAAAAAATTAAATCAGTTGTATCCATCTTATTTGAAATCGTTTCTAGCTTTAAATAAGCTTTATTCCTACTTGAGCTTTTTTCTAATTAAGATAACACTGATTGACAAGCTAAGCATAAATTCAGGCTTAAGTTTATTGGAATATACCACTTCATCATTTTGAATGTTATCTTTCATAAATTCTGTACACATTATATTAGCTTGCTAAATGTCCTGTTTCAACTTCACAGTATTTGCATGCACTTTCTTTGTGTAACATAACTGTATTCTAGTTTAAATATTGAATTTGTGAACCCAGTGGTCATTATCTTCACTGATTCACTGACACAGCAATGGTATTGGAGGGCATGCAACAGCATACATCAGAAACCGACAACTAAGAAAGCTATAGAGACTAATCATTTTCACATATTTTCAATTTCTATTGGCTAAGGGTGATTATTGCTGGAAATTTGTAGGATCAGTAGACCAACTCTTTCTATCAGAATTTTTATTGTTATATTACATGGTGTGCTATGTTGGTAACTTAAGGCCTATGTAGACGCTATTATAGTGCTACTATGACAATATTCTCATTTTTTGTAGCTAAGCAATTTCAAAATATAAACAATTTCTCTGAGCAAGAAGAAGGACAGTGTTTACTATTTTCACATCTTTCTTTGTTCCAGAGATATTCAAGTTTTTAAAATATGCAAATTTGCCAAGGGATGATGTCATATACTGAACCGAATTTCAAATATCCCCCAAAAAAATATCTCAGTAATTTTTATCAAAAGTGTTTGATTCTTTCCAGTAGGATTCTGCTAGATGGGCTTCACAATATGAGCTAATCAGTTTTGTTGTCATGGCAACATATTGAGTTCCAGACCTCCACGATATAAGGGCTTTGCTAATCTGTCTCACCGGAAATCAGGTCGCAAAAGTGACAAAGATAACACACGCCTAGGGAGGGCAGAAAATCTCGACGGATCGACTCCATCCGATCGACTCGAGTCGACCCGTCGATCCGAGTCGATTCGACTCAGCCGTCACCGGAAGTCAGGTCGCGCAAAAGAAAAAGTAATAAACGTCGATCCTCGACAAGCCAGGCCGCACAAAAGAGAAAGTAACTTCTCGATCGGTTGGTACAGAAACTGTCTGTTCGTGTGCCGGCTTCTTATCAGTTTTGTTGCCATGGCAACATTTTGAGTTCCAGACCTCCATGATATAAGGGCTTTGCTGGCAGCGATTGTAATTCTTTTGACATATTTCCCAATGGTGCCTAATGTGCATGATCTACAATTTTTCAATATGTTTGGTCAAGTTCATGTCCTTGTGATATGAATGTTGGGCAGGAAACCACTAAAATATGTTCGGGGGACTGGAGAAGAGTGTATTGCCATAGAAACCAATTTTTTTTTGTAGGTTTAAGTGTGTTGCCTGTAGAACTATCAGCATATATAGTTTCAATGGTCTCTGTTGCAAATTGACTGTGATAGCTCTATTTAAATTTGATGTTATATTGTGTTGTCATAATGACGTCATCAGTCACTTCATTTGAATTTTTCACTCTTTTTTCAAACTTAAATATCTCTGGAACCAATCAGATATTTAAAAATGGGGAACAGCGGTGATGATCTTTCGTGAAATTCAATGTGATAAGGTTCAAAATTAAAGGGGAAATGTTTATGCACCTTTTGTTTGTACCACTGTATAGGGAGGTGTACTTTTAAACATAACATGTTACAGCTTTAAAAAAGAAGCGATATATTATAATTATATTATAACATGTTCCAGCTAATTGCGAAAGGGAACGTAATTTTCTGCAAAGATAGCGTATTTTATCACGGTGGAGTTCTAACATCGCCATAATGGAAATCAGAAATGTTCCTCTCTCACTACTGACAGTTGATATATATTCATCAATAAGTGGTACAACAATAGCCCAAAGTCACGCTTGCCGGTTTGCATGTGTTATGTTCGCCAATGACTTTTAAACAATAGGGTGTTATAAACTACAAAGTGTCTTCTATTTTAGGGGTTGGAATCTTTGATTGAGACTGTTAATTAATGTTGAAGTACAATCACCTTTTATAACTGAAAGTCTTCTGTAGAGCAGAGCTTCTAATTGTTCACTCATTTGTAGAATCCACAACATAACCCGATCACAGGACGTTGGATTGCAAAAAAATCAGTGTTGGCGGCCGTTCTTTTTGAAACCCCTGACAGTGATAGACGCATCATCTTTCGTATTAAAAGAAATTATCTCATGCCACTTATTATTTTGATTATTTTCCGCGGGATCGGAGATTCATTAAATACAAAAAGAGCACCGCGCGTTAGCGGTTAAACTCCCTCTTCGCCATGCGGTAAAACACTATATTCCAGTTGACCGGCTAATCTAAGTGACCGCTTATCTATTTATTATTATTTTTTTTGATGTCCTTTCCAGAAGGGCTTTTTGTCACACTTTTCTGCTTTCAAAATGTTGTCACCTCTTTTATTTGATTGATTCAACCATCACAACAAAGACCGCTTCTCAACAGCGTAATGAATAAACCGTGTTTACCTATTTTATTACACTTCGGATTGTTTTCGCAGGTGACATAATGTAGGATAACTTATCAACGCCAACATTTTCTACCTTCCCTGTAAGCCGTAGTTGCTGTATTTTTCAAAGTATCATGCAAACCGACCTACGGTAAGACGAACCGACTTTTAGAACGACGGGTCGAGTCGGATCGACGACCCGACTCGATTCCATCGAACGGGGTCGATCCACCAACATTTTCAACCCTCCCTGACAGCCCTTCTTGCTGATTTTTTCTAAATCTCGCTCAAAAGACTTCCAGAAAGACGGACCGACTTTTAGAGAGACGAATCGAGTCGGGTCGAGACGGATCGACGACCCGACTCGATTCCATCGAACGGAGTCGATCCGCCAACATTTTCTACCCTCCCTAAAGCCGTACTTGCTGAATTTTTCTAATTCTCGGTCAAAGGACTTCCAGAAAGACGGACCGACTTTTAGAGAGACGGGTCGAGACGGATCGACGACCCGACTCTATGCGATCGAACGGAGTCGATCCGCCAACATTTTCTACCCTCCCTGCAAGCCTAAATGCTGAATTTTCCTAAGGCTCGCGCAAACCGACTTCCGGTATGACGGACCGACTTTAAGAGATGCGGGTCGAGTCGGGTCGAGACGGATCGACAACCCGACTTGATTCGATCGAACGGAGTCGATCCGCCAACATTTTCCAGCCTCCCTGAGAAACGATAATGCTGGAATTTTCTACGTCTCGCGCAAACCGACTTCCGGTAAGACGGACCGAGTTTTAGAGAGACGGATCGAGTCGGGTCGAGACGGATCGACGACCCGACTCGATTCGATCGAACGGAGTCGATCCGCCAACATTTTCTACCCTCCCAGACAAACGTTCATGATGGAATTTTCTAAACCTCGCGCAAACCGACTTTCAATAAGACGGACCGACTTTTACAGACACGTGTTGAGTCGGGTCGAGACGGATCGACGACCCGACTGAATTCGATCGAACGGAGTCGATCCGCCAACATTTTCTACCCTCCCAGACAAACGTTCATGATGGAATTTTTTAAGCCTCGCGCAAACCGACTTTCAATAAGACGGACCGACTTTTACAGAGACGGGTCGAGTCGGGTCGAGACGGATCGACGACCCGACTCGATTCGATCGAACGGAGTCGATCCGCCAACATTTTCTACCCTCCCAGAGAAACGTTCATTATAGAATTTTCTAAGCCTCGCGCAAACCGACTTTCAATAAGACGGACCGACTTTTACAGAGACGGGTCGAGTCGGGTCGAGACGGATCGACGACCCGACTCGATTCGATCGAACGGAGTCGATCCGCCAACATTTTCTACCCTTCCTGACAGCCATTCTTGTTGAATTTTCTAAGCCTCGCGCAAACCGACTTCCGGTAAGACGGACCGACTTTTAGAGAGACGGGTCGAGTCGGGTCGAGTCAGATCGACGACCCGACTCGATTCGATCGAACGGAGTCGATCCGCCAACATTTTCTACCCTCCCAGAGAAACGTTCATTATAGAATTTTCTAAGTCTCGCTCAAACTGACTTCCAATAAGAGGGACCGACTTTTAGAGAGACGGGTTGAGTCGGGTCGAGACGGATCGACGGCCCGACTCGATTCGATCGAACGGAGTCGATCCGCCAACATTTTCTACCCTCCCTCAGCCGTGCTTGCTGAATTTTTCTAAGTCTCGCGCAAACCGACTTACAGTAAGACGGACCGACTTTTAGAGAGACGGGTCGAGTCGGGTCGACCACGCGACGCGCACAACACCCATTTTGGCGCGCGTATATTAACAACGAGGAAAATCAGACGCGTGATTTAAAAAAGAGCAAGGTTAAAATCATTAGATTGCTTTTGGTGCAACCTGACTTCCGGTGAGTCCGATCGGACTCCACCCGACTCAGATCGGGTATATTGGACAGCCCTCTTTGTTCTACGGCTTTCATGGCTTCGAAGGTATTTACATATATATAAATATATTAATTAATTATTAAAAACTGAAGAACGCGTTTAAAATTTAAGAGGTGATCATGATACTCTTACAATTTTTTGTATTAGTTTTGGAGCTGAATTTTTTTTTTTTGCATGTCTGAACCTGAAACGATCTTAACATATTTCTAAGGCCCTGTTTACAATCAGGTAGGGTAACCCTAGTGCTAGGGTTACCCTAGCACTCCCAAATTTCTTCTTTTTTTTCATCGACGTGTTTACAAGGCAGCTAGGGCTACCCTGGCGCTAAGGTAACCCCTAGCAGAGCTCTGGGGTTACCCTAGCGCCAGTGTAACACTAGCAGCCTTGTAAACGCTCTGCCAGGGATAACTCGCCTACCCGGGACAACTTTTTTAATTCTTTCCAGACCCTTTGAATGTTCACAACAAACGGCCATCACGGCGGACCGAGTACAACGCGAGGCTCAAAGCGTTATAATCTTCCTTTTCTCTCCGAAACAGAAAACTTTTCTAGTGCAAGGTAGGCAAGCATCCTTCCCTCAAATAATTTGCTCCACCACTGTTCTTTACGGCCAAGTTTTCTTCGTAATCTTCTTCGTCGAATAACTCCACCGTATGACATGTTACATTAGAGGGAGCGATGTATTGCATTACAGGGTCGCTTTTAATATTATAAATTGTTGTCGTTGTCTAGAAATAAGGTTTTTTTTTTGTATTTTATTTATTTATTTTCTTTTACAGGAATAGTACAAACAACATACAAATTGAAATATACAAACATTACAAAATTTACAACAATTACCTTAGTTACAAAATGCCTTAGAAAAACAAAAAAAATAGAGTAAATAAATAAAAAAACTATACTGCACTACACTACAAGGCTTACATAACTTATTCAACTTGAACTTAAAATACAAACTAATACAGGGAGTATTAGAAAAACGAAGTTTGGATAACAGCTACTGTTGTATTAATGGAAGTAACGGCTTCCATTTTTTATCATGGAAATGGATTTTGTTGTTTCTTTTCGCGATAAAACGTTCGGTTTGAAACGTTTTTTTAAATTTATCGACTAACAGTCTTACACATAGAGAGCCCTTATTTAACTTACAGCGGTAAATAAAATATTTGCTTTCAAGAATGATGTAGTTGACTAGAATGCTTATGTTATCTGAATCTAAGATCCCAAAGAGGACATTCTGATATCGAAACTAATAGTTATATTAAAAGAATCAAGTACAGACTTTAAATCATTCCAAAACATGCTTACTTTTGTACAATGGAAAAAGAGATGTTCTATGGTCTCCAACTCCTTTTCACAAAAATCGCACAAGGGAGAATCTACTTTTTTAAACTTAAACAGCATATTGTTTGTGTATAAGATCCTGTTTAATATTTTATATTGGAATTCTCTTAATTTAGTATCCAATGTTGTTTTGAAGGGCAGTAGATATATCTTTTCCCAGTCCAACTGAAATGTGTGTGTGCTGAAAGCTTCGTTATATTTCTTTTGCGCTGTTGGTGAACTGGATATCTTAGAAACAAAACTGTCATATAATGACTTTGATTTAAGATTTGGAAATTGACTTTTTTTCCCTTCAATACGTAACTTGAAATCAGTTTGGGTTAGATCATGAGTTTTTGAGGAGATAGAGTTTTTATTTGTTTTTAATCTTTTGCGCCATTCTTCGGGAAAAGCATTGAAGAGACTACAAAGAAGAAAATGTTCAACTGGTGAGAGAGTTGAATATAATGGTTCCTTGTTCGACTTGAACCCTCCCCACGTGTCGTAGAGGTCTCCAATTTTTACGATTCCAAGATCAATCAGCCTACTGTTATAAACTGACTTTGATTCAATGCAAATGAGCTGGTTGTTCCATATTACCTGATTTGCTATTTCAGAGGATGAGGAGGGGTTGTCTTCATTTAAAAGGGTCCACGCCACAATGCATTCTTTGTAAAATCCTGGGAGAGTTATCGGTAGTTTAGTATAGTTAAAAGTACAATGAAACAAGAATTTTCCACCTACTTTCTTAAGATAAAGATCCAGAAAAAACTTCCAGCCAGCGGGATCAATGGAGAGATATCTCTTAATACAAATTATTCTTTGGGCAGAGATCATTGACTCAATGTTGGGCATTTTCAAGCCTCCTTTATCAATAGGGTTAATAAATGCTGTGCGCTTTACTTTATCTTCTCCCTTCCAAACAAAAGAATATAGCAATGTGTTTATTTTTTTGATAAACTCTCTTTTATTTGAAATGAGAACAACCCTGTATAAAATCTTTGGTATAGCGAAAGACTTGATCACTTGAATTTTTCCAAGTAGTGTGAGACCTCTCCAGCTCCAACCCTTCAACAATCCCCTCAGAGATTTCTCGATTGATTATAAGTTAACCTTATAAAACAGTGCGTTATTAAAGGTGAAATGAACCCCTAGGATCTTTATGACTTTACTTATTTCATTAACACCTAGTTCTGAGCTGTTTACTTCCATATTTCCTAGTAGAAGAATTTCCGTTTTGTCGTGATTGACCTTCAATCCGGAGTATGTACTAAACAGATCGATAGTATCAAAAAGGGTATTGTGCGAAAATTTGTTCCTAACAAATGATGTCATATCATCAGCGAATATAACTAATTTGATTTCGGAACCATCCACCTCAATACCCTTAATTTGATCGTTATTACGTATGGATAATGCCAATAATTCAAGTTCTATTATGAAAAGAGATGGCGAGAGTGGGTTGCCCTGGCGAACACCCCGTTTAACATTGAAAGAGGGGGTGGAGAAACCATTGTTGATAACACAACTTGATATATTATTATAAAACGTCTTGATCCACCCCAAGAAGGATTCTCCAAAGCCAAAGAACTCTAGCGACTTGTGGAGGAAGTTCCAATTTTAGAGAATCGAAGGCTTTCTCAAAATCAATTGCAGTCATTATACCTTGGTAGTCTCGCATTTTAGTAAATTCCAACACATCGGTTATCGTACGAGTTGCATCAAAAATTGTTCGTCCTTTTACAAAGGCATTGTGGTCATAATGGATAATATGTGGTAGGACATTCTCTAGCCTTTTAGCGATAGCTTTTGAGCCAATTTTAACATCAACATTTACCAGAGAAATCGGTCTCCAGTTTTTTATCCATCTCCTATCTTTGTCCTTTTTCTCAATTAAGGTTATTACAGCTTGCTTTTGCGAATGTGATAATTCTCCATGAAAATACGCATAATTTAATGAGTCCACTAGAAATGTTCCGATTTCTGACCAGAAGAACTTGTAAAATTCTATGGTGAGCCCATCGTTTCCAGGAGTTTTATCGTTACTAAAGGTAGACAGAACCTTGAAACATTCGGAATATGTTAATTGGCCCTCGCGCGTTTCACGCGTTGAGTCGGTTAACTTGGGAGATGAGAGGGTATCTTCCAGAAAAGGACAAATCGAATAGTCAGTTTGTATTCCCGACTTTTCGGCATAAAGTTCGGAATAAAAACTGTGAATTTCAGTCATAATAGTGTCCGGAACAGTAGTCTCTTCTCCATTTGCTCGAATAAGTTTTCGTATGCAGCTTTTTTTCTTATTTCTATTTTTCAGATTTAGGAAACACTTGTTGTTTCTTTCCCCTTGTTCAAACCATGTAGCGCGGGAGCGAATGATTGAGCCTCTTACAATGTAATCATACTCTTTTTCGTATTCTGTTTTGACCGATTCGAGGTTGCGTCGGTGATTCTGCTATTTTTTCCTCACACATTTTAAGCCTGTTTTCAATTGTTTGAATTCTAATTCTCCTTTCCTTAGCCTTCAGTTTGCTATACGATATACTTTCCCCGCGGATTTTGTATTTCATCCAATCCCATTTAATTCTCGAATCATCGCAAAAATTAATTTCGTCTATCCACTTAGGAAAGTTCTCGCGTAAACGCTCAACGAAAAAAGTGTCATCCAAGAGACTGTTATTGAACTTCCAAAAAGATGGGCCACGCTGCTGATCACTTAGACTGTCAATTTCTAAAGTTATTGCATGGTGATCCGTTCTTATAGCTGTCACTATGTCGACTTTAGCTACGTCATCTTGTAATAAGTCACTAATGAGCCAATAATCAAGACGTCTTTGAATAATTGGGTTTTTTTGTCTCCAAGAAAATTTCTTGCTATTAGGATTACGGATTCTCCAGATGTCAACTAAATCATAATTGAACATAATGTCCTCCACACATTTAACTGAGTCTTTTAACACAGGGTTTCCACCCGAACAATCTAGGTCTGGGCCCATGGTTACGTTCCAATCCCCTCCTAATATAATTTTGTAATCAGAATCATTGTATCCCTCATCATAGATGAGCTCAGACAATATTTGTAAGAACAACGATTGCTTAGTGGTGGTATTGGGAGCGTAGATATTTACCAGAAGGAATGGAACATCTTGAATAATTGTCTCTAGAATGAGATACCTCCCAAGTCAAAGGATTTACGTATAAGGATGGCGACCCCACGACTATGGTTAGAGCCATGAGCAAAGTAAATGTCCCCGGACCACTGCTTTTTCCATTGATTTTCAATCTCTTCAGTGCTGTAAGTTTCCTGTAGAAAGCAGATGTCTGAATTTTGCTTGTATAGCCAGTTGAAAATGGACTTACGCTTTTCAAAAGTACGGATACCCCGAACGTTCAGCGAAAGAGTTTTAAACTTTAAGTTGTTGAAACCCATTGAAATTTGCATACGTATAGTGGAAAAAAGACAACAACAGTAGCTGTAATTCCCAGAAGGGTCACTGTTACCCGAACAATTAACGTATTCCTGATTTTGTTAAGTGCAAACTGAATGAAGATAGGATAACATACATAACAAAACAAAGAAAACGAGATGAAAATCGTAGCCAGCGTAAAGAATTAAAACTGTTGAAGCTACGCTTGGACGAGATCAAGTGTTATACTTTTGTTTAAATCGAACTTCAGAAAAGAACTAAGGAATATGCTAATCGATAGCTCCCAATAGAAACGAAAAAAAAAAAAAAAAAGAAATGAACTACTCCCTGCGAATTCTATAAATAAATAACCTGGAACCTTTTTATAAAAGCTCGAAGCTTAGTAGATGTTCACTAATCAGCACGTTGGCTTAGTGTCGTGAGGCCGGTCTCACCTAGGATATTTAAAGGAAAAAAAGTAATTATTTATGATTTTACCTCCACGCCATCAATAAAGAGTTTATAGGGTTCCGTTCTGCTGAAGGCTGCTCGTTTTCCGTCTTTTCTTGCTTGCACCATCTTCCTCATATCAATCACCTGCTTTGGTAGATCTGGGCCAATACCGAAATTCGACTGGCTATCGATGTTGCGTCGGCAAGAAAACAGGTTTTCTCGATCTTTAAAGCGAAGACAGCGTGCTATGATGGCCCTGGGTTTTCTTGTGTTTCGGTCCTTTTTACCGACGCGGTGGACTCTTTGGAACTCAATAGATTGGGCGTTTTCCACATTTAACTCTTTCTCCAAGAAAGCTTTCAAAACGGCTTCAGTGTTCTCTTCCCCTTCGATTTCTGGAATGCCGTAGACACGAAGATTTTCGCGGGGGCTGTACACTTCATAATTTAAGAGTTGGAGACGCAAGTAATCCAACTCCTGTCGTGACTTCTCTTCGTCATCTCGGAGTTTTCTCTTACTGGTTTCCACTTCATCATTCAGGAATTTTACGCTTGTTTTAAGCGTATTTGTTTCTTCGATTGTATTTCGAACGTCTTCCTTTAAGCGGTGGAATTCGCTTTGAAGGTTTGCGACCGTTTGATTTATTCGATCCACAGAGTCCTGTAAAACATTTATTTGTATGCCGATGTCTTCCAGTTGACTTAGCTTTGATAATATTAGGTCCACTTTGGAGGCGAAATCTTGTGCCATATTGAGGGCAGACAGAACTACGTCTTCAGAATCGTTCTTCGACTTTGGTGGCGATACAATGGCGGACGGGGCGTTCGCTTGGTCTTCTTTCACACGCTCTTTCAACCGCTTCGTTTCGGGGGAAATAGTCTCGCTGGTCGGTGAATTGCTTGCTCTCGTTTTCCGTTTAAACAGAGATGAAAGTGGCGATGAAAATTCCATAAAAAGCATCAGAACGCATGGAAGAGTACAACAAAAGTTACGGAGCTAACGATCACACGTCCTTGCTCAGTCATGCCCAGTCCCAGTCCCCTCAGAAATAAGAAGGTAACATAACATCATTCGATGACACTCAAGCAGGAATAACAGGAAGCACAGACAGGGGAATCGTAGTACGTAGCAGTACACCTCTCTTGTCGGCCATTTTGTCTGCGATTGAGTTGTCCCGGGTGGTAGGGTAACCCCAGCCTAGTCCCTAGGCGTTCTCGGCTCGGTCAAGCCCAACTGTCAGCGGTGACGTCACCGAGAGAAGGGACTTTAAGCATCGACAACGGGAACGGCAACGGGGACGTGAGACTCTGAGGGAAAACCCAAATGTTGTATTGCGCATGTCTGGCGCGAAATATTTTGACGTTCTGCTTCGGGGCCCGACGTGAGAAAGCTTAGTTTGGCGTTGAGTGAAAACGTGAGTAGCATTTCTCATATTTTAGCTCAATGTTTGCCCCCAAATTGATAATTTTAATATGGATTGATACCTTAAGATACCAAGGAATTGAATCATTGAGTTGTTGCCTGATTTTCTTCCCCAAACTATAAGCTTAAAAAATTTCATCAGTCGGCTGTTTCAAAACAAAAAGCTAGCGCCGATGCCTCCGAAATTAGAAATGATTTGCGAGTCTCACACTGTTTATCGACAGTTCTCTCTAACATTACTTTTTCCAGACTTCGCGCGGACAAGGGGGGAGGCGGGGGGGGGGGGGGGAGAGGTAACGCCTAGAGACTAGGCCGGGATAACCCTACCTGTGAAATTTTACTTTTAAATCTGGGCTACTTTGACCCTCTTGCTTGCGTAACCCTAGCACTACGGTTACCCTACCTGCTTGTAAACAGGGCCTTAGTTAATTACTGTTTCATAGTTCAGAATGTACTAGAATATATAGCCCGACCCCAGATTGTGGCTTGGAGTCGTTGGTTATCCCTCAGCCGTAGAGTTTACCTTTCGATTGTTTTTGGTAAAAGAAACGATAAATATTAAAAAGTGGTTGAAATGAAGCTTCTTACTTAAAAGTCTCTAGGGCAGTCAACAACCAACACACGGGCAACATTTGGTGATATATATAAAATATTGTTTCATCAGATGATGAGCACTGCCGAGAACTGGTGTTAAAATTATGCAAATTAGAGAAGAGAACGAGGAGGGATTGGGGAGAGAGAGGAAAAAGTGCGACTGCGGAGGCTCCTTTGTAATATAACGTGCTTTGGACGATATTTATGCACGAGTTTGTTTTCACTCGCTCGCAGAGCCTCGCCGTTCGTTTTGTAAAATCAAACTCGTGCGTAATTTCGTACAAAAGCACATTCCATTATGAAGTTTGTTTATTATATACAAACTGAGATTTTCTTGAAATTCAAGGTGGTTTATTCACATTTTATAACAAATCACTTTTACAAGTTTCCATGTAGTTCTAAAAACAGACCTCTAAGTTTGTGCCGTCTTTTCGCTTGTAATGTAATGTAATGTGTATTTATATACCGCTCATATCACATAGTCTCATGGCGGTTTACAACACTGATATACCTCACAAATTAATGTGATTTGGTAAGCTGAAGCCACTCTAAGGGCACTAAGGCCACATGGTAGCGGGCATTACCCCTTAAATCTACCAAAGCAAAGAAAAGTTCAGTTTCACTTCTTGTTTTATGGATATGTGGGTACTTGAGCCTGAGCATTAGCTATGCCATGCTGATGAGGCCTAACAAGGCCGAAACAGCTGTCCATGGCTGCTAATGCTTGGGCTCAATCTTTGCTTTGGTGGATTTAAGGGGTAATGCCCGCTACCATGTGGCCTTAGTGCCTTTAGAGTGGCTTCAGCTTACCAAATCACATTAATTTATGAGGTATATCCTTGTCACTCCAGCCACATCCCACAAGCTTTACGTTTTCACAGCTTGTTTTATGGATATGTGGGTACTTGAGCCTGAGCATTAGCTATGCCATGCTGATGAGCCCTAACAAGGCCGAAACAGCTGTCCATGGCTGCTAATGCTTGGGCTCAATCTTTGCTTTGGTAGATTTAAGGGGTCATGCCCATTACCATGTGGCCTTAGTGCCTTTAGAGTGGCTTCAGCTTACCAAATCACATTAATTTATGAGGTATATCCTTGTCACTCCAGCCACATCCCACAAGCTTTACGTTTTCACTGCTTGTTTTATGGATATGTGGGTACTTGAGCCTGAGCATTAGCTATGCCATGCTGATGAGCCCTAACAAGGCCGAAACAGCTGTCCATGGCTGCTAATGCTTGGGCTCAATCTTTGCTTTGGTAGATTTAAGGGGTAATGCCCGCTACCATGTGGCCTTAGTGCCTTTAGAGTGGCTTCAGCTTACCAAATCACATTAATTTGTGAGGTATATCCTTGTCACTCCAGCCACATCCCACAAGCTTTACGTTTTCACTGCTTGGTTTACAACACTGGCCGGGGGACTTTACCAGACTGCTTATAACGCAGTTTACAATTAATGAAGTTGAGTTATGAGTGCCCCCGTAATATCAATATCAAATTAAGACAGACACTAGGGGTGGTCACTGCCAGAGTTTTGTTACGTCCCTAGTGGTTCCTTTACGTCCCACAGAATCAGAGAATTATGAAGAGTTGTGAGACGGGGCCTACGGTTTATCGTCCTTATCCGAGAAGACTAGAAAGTCTAACCGTTTGTAGATGTCATTAAAAAGGCAGCACTTTCTCCTCAATTATTTAAAGACCCTGAGTGTTGGTCCGGCCGGGGTTTGAACCTGCGACCTCCCGCACGGTAGTCCGGTGCTCTACCACTGAGCTAACCGGTCTGTCGCTTCATACTAAGGATGACCTCGCAGAGATATTCGTTAAAGTCTTTGGCTTCGACGTCTTCAGGATTTCTTTGCTCGTGTTTTTCTCTCAGAAATTCAATGAGTAGCTTCACATCTCTCATCGTCTATGGCAGCAGGGATAACGCAGTGATGAGAGCGCTCGCCTCCCTTCAAAGTGGTCCGGGTTCGATTCCCGGACGACGCCATAAGTGGGCTTAGGTTGTGTTGGTTCTCGAGTCTGCACCTCCGGTTTTCCTCCCTCAGCAAAAACCTAGCATACGGCTGGCTGTAGGCTGTGCTCCAAGTTCATACATGGACCGTATAGCCGCTTCCAGGGGCGCGTATATGCTTTCGGTTGGACTTTGCTGAGCTGCGTACTTGCTGTACTTTGCGAGGACAATTAGCTGGACAGTTAAAAAAAGTTCAGTTTAGTCTCAGCTCTTGTATTTTTGTATTGTAGCTCGATAATATAGTCGTCAATTGACTTTTCTAAACGCTGAAATCTGGTGGATCGTTGAGGTCCTTGAGCCATTGTTAAAATACAAATATTTTTGTACCTTTGGTACGAAAGTTTTCTCGCTGTGACGGCTTTGCACGCAAGGAACTTGAACTTGTTGAAAGAAAGCAGTGTTATGTTTTTACAAGTCGCTCCTGATTGGACGAAACGTTTCACTGCTGTGATTGGCTATGAGAATTTTTTACGCGGATTTTCTTATATAGAAAACTTTGAGTAAATCTCAGTATGTGTATAATAAATATGTATTTTTAGCCATAGCGTAGTGCCAAAATTATTATCATTTTTTTACTGGAAGTTATATATAATCTGCTTATCATGTCGCCTATCTGGCCTCACTGACGCAATGCTGTAAAAAATAGTATGGGAAGGTGGATTTGCACCTGCCGGCCCGGATCTGCGTGCGGATCGTATTTGGAGCCCGCTGAAAATAAGCGTTCTATTGAGTAAGGTAATAACATTCCTTCGGAAATTGTGTTTGGAGTTGCTGTAAAAGCAAAATAAAAATATTGAGGCAATTTTGTTTTCAAATAATCTTTAATACCTCGTGTATAAAGGAACCTAGAACGCTACCAAACTTCCCCTAACTATTTAACGACCAGTCTGGTTCCCTGCTCCTACTTAGTTCTGGTTTAGGGCCACTAGATATTGGTAGAGAAGCCTGGTAATTGCGTCCTTGAATTAGTATGACATTAGTTATATGGTGATTAAGATCATCACTTAACAATCAATGCAATTTCAGCATTTGTGTATCCTCTGGATACTGGTATGTCCCCCCTTCCCTCCCCCCAAACAATTAAGCAATAGAGGAATTTTTCCGTGTTTACATAGCCTCATATAAACACGATGGGGGTTGGGAGAATTCGAGACAGTTATGCAAACCCGAGACGCAGTCGAGGGTTTGCATAACTTTAGAGAATTCTCCCAACCCCCCTCGTGTTTATATGAGGCTATGTAAACACGGAAAAAAGTCCTCTATTCAGGCTTTTATAAAATGTTTCTAAAAAGTAATTCGACAAATGAAAGAAACATTTATTTATTTACTTCTTGATTGAAATAGATTTTCTCAATACACGCTCTGAACAATCGTATTTCCCACTAGCCAATCATAACGCGCAACTGACAACACATGAACCAATCAGAATTCGCGTTATAAAAGTCAAAATCAAGTTGAAATTTTTGGCAAGCCTCATGCGAGCGCCATGTTAATCAAAGCTTTGATTCCTCTGAAATGGTGCAGAAAAATACCGAACGCTCGGCGAGAACCAGAAGATATGCTCAAAATATACGAATCGGTAAGGAAAGAACTTCAAGATGAGAAGTTTATTTAAGCTGTAAATGAATTGCACTGTGCTTGGCCGCTTCTGAAAGTGGCGTGAACTAGCCCGAATTGGCGGCCGAGAACAAGGTTGAGAAGTTGAATCGCTCAGCATGCCTTGTAAAATTTTGCTGGATAGGAATCATAGCCCAAACAGCGGATCCAGTTTGTAGCATATTTTTAAGCTGAGAAGGTCTCAGAGAAAATACATTTTACGCTAATTTGACAGCCAAAACACGACAACCGATCGGCCGCGCAAAGTTTGATTTGAATCATTTACAGTCTGTAGCATATAAGCTTATGCACATGTCATCGGCTTCCCCGTGGGGTCGACCCCCGGGCTAACCAGGGAGATTGTAAAATCAGTCAAGCAAACTTGAGGTATTTTCCCGGGGGATCGGGGAATCTCTCAAGACAAATTCCCCGGGGTGAGGTGTCTCTCAGTGGAAAATCCCCGTGACATCCTTTGCGAACTTGTGAATTCCCCCACCCCCTAATCTTTGATCGTAAAACAATGTCAAGATTTTCCCCTACCCTCGGGAAAAGAATCCCATCCATCTCCTTTTATTCCCTCACATATCTCCCTGGTAGTCCTGGGGGTCGACCCCACGGGGAAGCCGATGACATGTGTATTAGTTTGGTGTACGTTTTCGTGTACATTTTCTTTAAAATAAAGAATGTCTTATAGAGAATTTTATTGTAGGGCTTACTGCAAAAACTACCTTGAAAAACGTTTACTGCCTATTTTGTTCGATATTTGGTCCTCTTAGCTTCGCTTTAGGTCGTGTAGCTCACGATCATCGAGGCAAGGAAAGCGCTGTGGTTTTTCTTTTGCTTTGTTTCCTCGGGCACACGTGGGAAGAGATAGCTAAACCCCAAATCGAAATTTGGCAATTCTTTTTTTTTTTAAATTTCCTTGATATTTGTACTTGAAATTACTTCATGAGTCTTGCGAAAGCTTTGAAATGTTTTCAAATTGTACCGGGAAACACAAACAGCGTGACGTCCCAACCGTGTTTACATACTCTCATCTAAACACACCTTTTGACCAATGAGTGGGCACGTACTATCTTAAATATTTTATAAAACATGATATTATCACAGGAGAAAACTGCTTGCTAGCATTAAGCTCATCAATCAATGCACCTGCAGCGTTTTCGAAAAGAAATCCAGCTGCTCCAATTAAACATCAGTGCCAGATATCATCCAAACATCTCACTACACTGGTGTGATCAGCTACTAAAAAAATTAAATTGAAAGACTGCATGTAGGAGAAGGGAGGTCTAAAGGATGTGTATGTTTATAAGAAAGAGCTGCTGGCAGATCAGCATATTAAATTGAACAAGAGGCTACAATTAGCCTAAACCCGGGCTTGTAAAAAACAGTATTGTATCCCTAACTTAGTGCTAAACAAAAGAATAGAGGGAAGTCTGTCTTTCTTACATCGGACGCATTGTGTTTAGCTTGTGTTGGAGTCTATTTCTTTAGACCCCTATCAACATTTATTCCTCTAAAATACAGCTCAACCATTGAGAACAGTAATTATAACACTTGTAAAAAATATTTCTAAAAGAACAAGAAAAAGAGAAACAGAAAAATAAAGCCCGTGATATATACCACTAAAAAAGCTAAAAGACATCAAACCCGGGTTAGCTGTGTCACAGGCAAGAACAGTGACCTTTAGGCCACAGAGGTTTATCCTTTTGCAAGGTGATAAAAATAGTGTTTTGATTCCAAAAAAAACTAAGCACACTTGTTTTCGCTTCGCTGGATAATTGTTTGAGAAAGGAAACGCTTATCGAACGATGTAGGATTTTTTCGCATAAACGTTAATGGAGTACGTCTGGGTGAAATGTGAGTAGAAAATTAATTAGCAGAGTGAAACTGTTTACAAACACTTCTCCTTTGTCGTCTCATGTTATTATAATCGGCTCCGAAGCACAAGACCTAGAAAACTCAGACCCACCCCCCAAACTGTAAAAACTCAAACCCCTCATAAACGGCGATAATTCATTTTGCCCACGTTTATTTCACTTTGAAAATTTGTATAGTTGTGAGGGGGTCTGAGTTTTCCAGTTTGGGGGAGGGGGGGTGGGGGGGGGGGGTCTGAGTATTCTAGGTCTCGTGCTCCGGAGCCGATTATAATAACGTGAAGTGTTTGTTATCTGCGATAAATAGACGGTGTAACATTTCAGCGCACTGAACGGCGATAATTTATTTTGTCCACGTTTATTTGACTTTTAAAATTTGTATAGTTTTGAGGGGGTCTGAGTTTTCCAGACTTCGGGGGGGGGGGGGGGGGGGGGGGTGGCGGGGGGGGGGCTGAGTTTTCTTGGTCTGAGGTCTGAGTTTTCTAGGTCTGAGTTCTCCAGACACCCGATACGGGGAACACGGCGGCAATCCATCTGGAGTTAAATTTTGGTCATGTTAAAAGCTTTCTTCTCGCTGTTGAACTTGCAAACATTCGTATAGACACTTCTCTTAACATATTAGTTGTTCAGACTTCAAAGACACAAGGTGAATCGACGTTTTCCAATACGTGACAACAGGCATCATTCTTGCTGTTGATATGAGATTTACACTTCTGAATCACTCGGCTGGGAAAGGTCAAACTCCCTTTGTCTGTAGTCTCTAATTTTTGGCGCTCCCCTCGCGTCGCGTCTCCTCGCAACTTCGCGCGCGCACGTGGCCCCAAAATCCGTCGCCAAAATTAGAGACTACTCGCAATCTCCTGAAGCAGTCCATCTGCCATTAAGTTTACTCATGTTAAAAGCTTTCTTCTCGCCGTTGAACTTGCAAACATTCGCATAGACACTTCTCTTAACATATTGTTTGTTCAGACTTCAAAAGCCACAAGATGAATCGACATTTTCCCGTACGTGACAACACGCATCACTGTTGTTAAAAATAGTTAGCGCTTGCGCAGAAACGCCGGAAGAGCCATTTGTGGATGATACTCGACGACGAAAAAGAATAATCGTCGGTAGTTTAAGACCCGGGCGCCGCGCGAGACGCGCGCAGCCCGGGTAACAATTCATTGTGCAATGAAATTTAATACGACAGTCAAATAGCCAGATTGATTTATGGAGCGAAGAAGCACTTAATTAGCTTTTTTATTCGGGCCATTTCACTGGATTTTGCTTAAGACTAGAAAGAAACTATAAAATGTATTTAACTGAAGAAAAACTTATTCAAACTTCTGAAATAAAACACTGTACAAATAATATGGTGAAAATAATTACAGGTGTATAGCTGTAAAGCCTTCAGCTTTTACTAGGCAACCGTTAATTTACCCAGAGCAAACAAAGAAAGAGTTTACCTATACATTTATGAAAAATAATGATAATGAGTAGTGACTGCCTGAAATAACCTTAGGTTTAAAATACCAGGCAACCAGTGTAAAACCAATGAATAATAATTGAGGTTGGATAACACACAGATACACATACCAAAAAACCAGTATGACACTAAAACAATAATAACAGTAAAAAATAGTCTGATTAAAAATAAGTTCCTTTGTCTCCTTACCCTAATTACCCATGGATCATGAATAATTAGAGTCAGAATAAAAAGGAAATTGCGAATAAACTAGGTTAAATCATTTTAACCAAAATTTCATTTTCACCTTACAACATGTACCTGAATCAACTGAACATTGATTGAGACATGAGAATTGATTCCCACGTCTCAAATCGTTTATGTAAGAATGTAGTTAATTAAGGATTGAGTTCAGGCTGTCAACTTGTATTTGAGCATGGTTGTAAACAAATATGTACATTGAAGAAACTTGTAGTTGTTGTGAATCTATTTCTATGTTAATTAAGCTCAGGTGGAATAAGATTGTTAAAAGGAGCATTTCAAAATTTGACAGTCAGGTTACTCTTCTGGCCTGGCCTAATTCTTTATGACCTCTGCCCAACCCAACTGCATTTCATCTTGAAGTTCAAAGACTTGACAACTTTCACGTTTTGTCTTTTATAGCTATAGCCACGATGTCCAGCAAATAAGGAGGGGAATGACAACAAAGAACAATTTAATACACATAAATAGGCCACATGCATAAAATAAAAATTATTTTTCCTTTTGAAAAGCACAAAACTTTGTATATTTGCTGGGACTCGCAAGTTTCCTCGCAAGTATACTCAAGTCACAAAAAACCTCATTTCATCGGCTAATAAGTTGTTATTACAACGAATGGACGTCACGCAACTTGCGTTGACTTAGGTAGGGTCATTAGGGTGGCCAAACGGTGCAAAAACGTGCGTCGACTTGCGTGCGAATTCGATCTCGACCAAAGTGGTCCAAAGTGAGCCCAAGTCATCGCAAGTCAACGAGAGTGCAAGCAAGCCCTGGCCAAACGGACTTGCAAGTAAATCCAAGTTTTTAACTTGCGATTCCGTTTGGCCAGGGATTTACAACTTTAGCTCCTAATAATGAACACAGTTTCAGTTTACTCAAATTAGCCCACGCTGGATTAAAAACTGACGTTGGATTAAAAACGACGTCTTGCAAATGTAAAACAGCTGACTAGTTCATCTTTCTTTATAACTCTGCAGTGTTTTGGTATATATTCTAAATTTAATTTGGACCAGAGCAGATAATTGCTGACACAGCTTGGGAAGGTTAGCAAAGCTCTTTCTTTTACATTTTTGGTGCCCGAGAAACTACTTGTCATACAGATTTGAGTGTAAACTCTCTCATTATGAAGCTTCAAGTTTCTGAGTACATCAAGAAGCGATTTTGAAGATTTAAATTTCGATTCCTTTTCTCGCGGTTGTTGTAATTTAAAATTTGTTCTTAGGTTCGCGAGTCTTTTGCTGCATTGTGATGTTGCGATTTTCGGGAGCTGTAGATTTTAGCCAGGTTAAGGGAGTCTGCTTTACGTAACGCTCAAATTAAAACAAATGTTCTCAGCCAGTGACCTGCTGCTTGCGTTCAGCGCTCTTTCCATTTGAGAAAAAGAGCTCCTACATAAAACACTTTATGAGGACGTCTTCGCCATTATATCTTGCACTTTGGATGAATGTTACGGTGAACGAAGCGACTACTACAAAACTACAGTCCTTTTGTTCAAATTCCAAACATCAAGCTTGAATAGTTCAGTGCAGATTAAGCACATTTAAAATTGGCCATACATGTTAAGCCAAAAAAGCGGCATTTGAATCGGTTTTCTCCAAAGTAAATCGATATTGAGACAAACGAAGTATACAGGGATCTATTTCACATTAAGGTCTACGAAACATAAGAACATGAGCGGAAATGATTTTTGAGCTGTTACCATCAAATGCTTGATTGTTAGTAACAATCGCTTTTAGTTATTTCACAGTTCGCACGGAGCTGACTTTCAATGACAGGCTCCTTCGTTTTGACGATATTACAGTAGAACTGGGTGACTTTACATCAGAATTTGCTTTTGTTTTTAAAATTTCCTGGCCTTTCCCCACTTCATAACAAAGTATGACGCAGTCCACATTCGTTTGTACTAGTATTGTCATTCCGCTATATTTTGACCTATGATGAATACCCAGGCTCCTACCTAATGACCCACTGCAGACATTGGACAACCGCGACTGTATTTGTTTACTTGGAAAAGGCTCTGGAACCAAAATTCCTGAAGAGGAATTAATCCCTCTTTTCCGGAATTTCCTTTTTACTTAAAATCGGAAACCGCATTGAATACCAAATCTGAATAACCTCTTTCATGTTGGTCGAAAACCGAAAACCCGGCGGATCGGATATAAAACAGGGAAAGCCCGAAGCGCATATTTCCGATGTGAAACAAAACAAAACAAAACAAAACAACAACAACAAAAAAAAATAAAATAAAATAAAAAATAAATAAATAAATTAATTAATTAAAAAAATAATAATCTCTGAAAATGGCCAAATCTGCGAAATCGAAATTTTTAATGCCCCCGCTCAATATTGTATAAAGCTAAAACCGGATATTTCCGATGTGAAACCAAATAAATAAATAAATAAATGGAAAAATAAATACATAACTAACTAACTAACTAACTAAGTAATCCGCAAAAGTGAAATTTTTAATGCCCCCCCTCCCTTTCTTCTCAATTTTGTCTAACTACTGAAAAATGTGAGACCATAACTTCACAAACCGTCAACCCGCTAAAGTTGCTAGGGAGGCGTCCAAGGCGTCTATCCGGCGAAAAAAGGAGAAAGTCATTTTACATCAGTTTCACATATCAAGTTAGCGACCGGCTTATACGACACCGACAGGAAAAAGCTATTAAGAAGGTATTGTCATTGCCATATAAAAACCCTTACCATCTCTATAACGCGTCTGAGCGCAATCAAAACGGTCTTAGTATCATTACCATCCATGTTGAGAGGATAAGATAGACTTGTGAAGCATTGTATGGTAAACAATTTCATCAGAAGCATTAATAATTGGGTCCCGCTTACAGTTCTTTCCCTGAGGACAAGGGGAAAAGAGAAATGACGATCGGAAACGCGTTTAGCTATTTGTTTAAAAATGTTGCATCATGGTAACCTGCTATAATTACCCGCCTTTTTCGTAGTTGTCTCGTAGTCAGCTAGCAACCCTTGCTGCATGAGGCCAAAGACACAAAAATCGTGGATCAGGGGAAAGAGACCACGAGTCAGTGAGTAAAAGAGCAAAACCAAATTAGATTAGACGTCTTCGTTCGTATGAGATTTGCCTTTAACACAAATTCAGATGTACTTATTTGAACAACTAAATTTAGCATGTGATTTTGTAATCTTTGCAGTCTTTTTTATACACGTAAACTTACAAACAGAGCGAAAGGAACTAAACATTTGATATGAAATCCCATTTCTTAATATAAATTTATCTTGTTCGTCTAATTTAGTTGCAATATAAATTCACGAAACTGAAATTTATTTAATTGCACTGGCGTTTATGTATAGGTAATATTTTCCTATAATGATGAGATGTTTTAGGGCTAAATACTGATGAGAAGAGTGAAATTCAAAATATGAGTTATACATGGCACGAGACATACGCCGCACAGCCAGGATTACGTTTGTACTTAAGCTGCATCCGATGAATATCTCCGCAAGTCTCTAATCTCTTTATCTTTTGTTGTGTGCAACTCGCACCCTCGTCACGAATTCAAGTCAACGCTACTCTGATTTTCACCCCTGAAGCTCACAGACGCACGCGATGAAACCAGTTCACTAATTTCCAGGCCTCTCGCTAACAACATGTGGACGTCGCGTGTCACACGCTGTCGGGGGGAAAATATCTTCTCGTTATATTGCAATTAAAGCCAAATAAAACACCTCACTAAATCTGCTTCTAATTGATTCTATTTTGGCGGTAAGTTTTCGTAAGTTCTTTTTTTTTTGCGTAAGTTTCTCTTTTCTTCGTAAGCTCTTTACATTCTTGACTTATTCTTGAATATTGTATATTGATATAGATTTTACAGATTACTATTTCTAGATATTTACATTCAGTGCTGTAATAGACACGTAATTTAGTCGTCAGGACTGCAAAGTGTTTTATTCAACAAACTATTTATCAGCGACTTATTTGAAATTCATTTTCCATGCTGCTCCTTTTAAAACAGTAATAAATCAAATTAACTTCGTAAGGAATACGTTTTAACCATTTCATTATTAAAGTAAAGAATAGCCTTATTTACAATTGTGAGTCTTGTTATAACAGCACTAAAACAACAGATTTATTTATAATTAAATAAATGATATATATAACTGAGGAATGAATAAAGGGGCATTTTTCATCAGTATATTTAGGATAATTTGGCGAAGGGAAAAACAAGTTATCTCAACTCGAACCTAATAATAGATTTGTAGGACACTACAACGCACGTCACACGAAAACATATTTGGAGATCATTGCTTGCGGATCATGAAACCACCCAACGCATATTGCTTATCTCTGATATACTGACACATTCGGCTCTAAATTGTGGAGTTGCAAATTATTGCTTCAACATTAACCTGCAGAAAATTATAAAAGAAGATCTCTCTCTTGAGAAGGAAAGTGCTACTTATCACTGACAATGTCAACCATAGCTGGAAATTGTAGTGATACTTCTCTATCTCCAGTATCAAATTGGTAAGCTGGTCTAAATTGGGGTATAGTTTCAAAAAGAAAAAAAAATTCTTAAGAATACTATGACGAAAGGTTAACAAGGTTAACAATCTTTGCCACAATATGGTAGAATGACTTTTTAATAGCGCACGACAAACGCGTGCATGACGCGAATCGGGTAATTTTGTCGCCGGGATGTTGCTGGCGTCCACAATAGCAGACAGGTAAAATATGTGTGGCCGGATATCAAAGGATTGTTAATTTGGATAAAAGTAGATGGGTTTGAACTTGTTTATTAAACTCGTAGCGTTTCTTCATCTACATTAAGACGTATTTCGCGCTCGGCTTGTTGGTGTTTTTCCTAACGACACCATTTCTAAAAGGTGAGTCGTATTTTCTTTTGTAACCAACATGGCCAAAAATTGTGGACACCGAGCCCGCGACCGAAAAGAGGTATTCCCGAATCGCCGCAACAAATTGGCATCAAAAGCTTAGAAAATAATGTATGGGCTTATAAACACAAACGTAAATGAAAAACTCCTGTTCATACCTGCAGCATTTGCCGAGATCACTTCCATTAGAAGAACATATAGCGAATCCACTCCGAAAAAGCTGACGTCGTAATCACAACGTTAAGTCGTGCCACTTTTAATGTGATTTTGGCTCATTTCTGGACCACATTATACTCGCACAAGAGCCGTCCAGATTAGCGATCTTTAACCATGATATTTCGGCTTTTCTGAAGTAGGGTCGAATTTGCCGAGATATTTCCTCAAAGTAGGCCGAGTCCTCCATAAACAACACAATTCCCGAGGAGATTCAAGAAAATTAACCCGTTACATTTTGAATGATAAAAAAGAAGTAAAGCTGCGACATGCAATACATATCAACCGAAAGTTTGTGCGCTGAGTTCAACAAGCAATGTTTCGGCCAAATTTGCCTCAAATGTCCCTCAAAAGGCATCTTCGGTAGATTTCTTCATGGATTTTACTGCCATTACTCGTTTTGGCACTGAATACCTTAAGGCAGCGGCATTCATTTGACCATAAACATGTGTGTATCTCACCCCTCGATCTGTCCTAAAAATATGACCCTGGAGTTCACTGCGAAAACCAGCGGTTAAGACCATTACGCGCCAGCATTAATGTAAGACGCACGAAATTCGATGTCCGAGTTTTCTGGCCATGGTGTTTCCTCCATGGTCCTGTACAAGAACGTGCAGTACCTAATTTAAAAGCAAGTAAGTCCTTATGTTGTTTTGGACAGGCAACAGTTTTCAGTATGAGCTTTAATTTCGTTCAACAGAGTATCCTACGAAGAACGTTTGGGCCAGAAAAACAGAGATCGACAAATTTAACTTGCACTCGACCAAAAATAAAGATAAAGACCGATCGCAGGCATCCGCGTCACGCGAAGAATTGCATGCAACTCGGTCACTTTCTCTTGTTGGAAGCGTTGCTTTTTTTTCCTATGTCCTTTTCACGTAATAGTTTCTGGAAGAATCGATTTGATAAATATTCACTACCCTGATCGGTTGATGCTTGCGTGGTTAACGACCAGAGGCAAGAATCGTTTGAAAAGCTTTGATTAATTCTTGACCTTGTTTTGTCTTTAATGGCACTTCCGAAGCTAGTAAGCGTACTTGCAAAAAATGTCTATGCAAATCAGTAGGTAATTATAGCTTTTGTTGTGTCGAATTCCCAGAGCACATTAAACGTAGTTTAATTCTTATTTCTTTTAAGAGTAGTCTTAACCTACCTTTTTAGGCGTTATTTTTATTCATAGTTCTGGTTTTGTTATCCCATTTGTTGTAATGTAGTCTCTAAGTTGCTTTTTGTTTTATCATTTTAAACCTTGTATTATAAAGCACCTTCGAGCTTTAGGATTGGGCGCCATAAAAATTATTATTCTGATTATTATTATGAATATTATTTTAATAATATTATTATTATTATAGTTATTATTATTATTATTAATGACGTTTTCACGATGAAATCAAAACAGAAAACAACACCAGGGTCTAAGTGAACAAATGAATGGTAAGTAGAGCAAAGTAGAGTTCATTGGCTCTCTGTGAAACACTGGAAAACTTGAACCATTTACAGACTTCAAAAAAGTTTGTCAAATCTCTGTAAAATGTATACATTTCCTTTGTAAATTGCAATGTCTGCAAACGTGCACATGTACAGAGATTTTATGAACCCTATAAAATGTCTGTACATTCGACCGAATTTTACGCGTCCAGACCCCATTAAATGTCTGTGAAATCTCCATGTTTTCTGTGTAAATTGTAAGCAAAATTTACAATGATTTCATAAAGTTTCTAAAATGCCTTGTAAAATCTCAACGTATTCGCTGTGAAAAAAACTCTAGGAAAAAACTCTGTAAAATAGAAAACATAAAATGCCCATAAAATCTTCGTAAAAATCGAACCAAACTAACTGCATGAAATGTTAATAAAATGTACACAAATAAAAAGCCCACAATGTTAATAAAAAGTGGGTGTAATGTTCGTAAAATATAAAAGGAGTACCACATGAAATCTCAGCAAAATGTTCATATTTTCTCTGTAAAAGACAGAGGGAATCAAACCAGGATGAAAACGCCAGAACACAAAATCCCAACAAAATGTCTATAAAAGGTGAACAAAAGCTGGATCACAAAGTGTCTGTCGATAAATAAAGTGCACACAACGTTTTCAAAAGGTATATATTTTATTGCAAAATGTTAAATGTTCTTTGAAAAACGCTAAAAACATCAGTGGCCGTGAATTTTTCAGGGCCGAGCTTTCCAGTTCATCGCCACTGAACATTTACCGGCATGAAAAAAGGTATCCTTTCTATTTCAATTCCCGTAGAATTTCTATAATTTACGTCCCTTAGCTTTATCGTTTCTTATTAACACATTCCAAACGGCTGCTGGTATATTTCACAATTGCAGTTACTAATGTTTTTTGTTACACTGAACTGTACGAGGCGTGCCAACCGCCAGTTCAGAGGCATTAAACTAGACAGAGAGAAAGAGAGATTACATGTATGCTACACTGGACAATATAAGGCGTGCCACCCGCTAGTAGAGAGGAATTAAACTATAGAGAGAGAGAAAGAGAGATTACATGTATGTTACACTGAACTGTATGGGCGTGCCACCCGCCAGTTCAGAGGAATTAAACTAGAGAGGGAAAGAGAGATTACATGTTACACTGAACTGTATGAGGCGTGCTACCCGCCAGTTCAGAGGGATTAAACTAGAGAGAGAAAGAAAGAGAGTTAAATGTATGTTACGCTGAACTGTATGCGGCGTGTCACCCGCCAGTTCAGAGGGGTTAAACTAGAGAGAGAAGAAGAGATTACATGTATGTTACACTGAACTGTATGAGGCGTGCCATCCGCCAGTTCAAAGGGATTAAACTAGATAGAGAGAAAGAGAGATTACATATATGTTACACTGAACTGTATGAGGCGTGCCACCCGCCAGTTCAGAGGAATTAAACTAGAGAGAGAGAGAGAGAGAGAGAGAGAGAGAGAGAGAGAGAGATTACATGTATGTTACACTGAAGCGTATGAGGCGTGCCACCCGCCAGTTCAGAGGGATTAAACTAGATGGAGAGAAAGAGATATTACATGTATGTTACAGTGAACTGTGTGAGGCGTGCCACCCGCCAGTTCAGAGGAATTAAACTAGATATAAAGAAAGAGAGATTACATGTATGTTACACTGAACTGTATGAGGCGTGCCACCCGCCAGTTCAGAGGGATTATACTAGATAGAGAGAAAGAGAAATTTCATGTATTTTACACTGAACTGTATCAGGCGTGCCACCCGCCAGTTCAGAGGGGTTAAACTAGATAGAGAGAAAGAGAGATTACATGTATCAGGGCTGCCATTAGGGGCCATAACCCATAACACCTGTTACGGCTGAGCTCAGTCCATGTTACAGGTGATGGTTGCTTTGTAAATAAACAATGTTCATGGAGCAAGATCAGATGTTACGGGTGGCAAATTCCATATTACGCCTGCTTTAAAACTTAATGACAGCCCTGTGTCTGTTACACTGAACTGTATCAGGCGTGCCACCTTCCAGTTCAGAGGGGTTAAACTAGAGAGAGAGAAAGAGAGATAAGAAGTATGTTACACTGAACTGTATGAAGTTTGTTCAGAGGGAATAACCAGATAGAAAGAGGAGCCTTTCTTTATGTTAAACTGAACTCTGAGGTGTCACTCAGAGGCACACTGTACATGCACATATACATAAAATAGAAGTCACCAGCGCCCTCTCAGACACAATTAACCAAGTGCTATTCAACTGGAGGTTTCAACAAGCCAATGTTTTTTTTTTATGATATACATGTAATTTTGTGATGTTTAATTTTTCACCCTTAAGGAAATGAAAAACCCTGGTTTAAAGAAATGAAAATGTTTTAGGATGTCAACAGGCTGCAGTTGACTGAAAGATGATTACAGAGTTGCCACTCACCAGGATAAAACTATACTAATGGCTTTTCTCAGACCACAAATAGATGATCACCCAAGACAAATCCTTTGGCAATGAAGTTGGTGTCCTTGATACTCTGATGTGCTATTTTTTTCTGTAAAAGAAAAAAAAATGTCTTTAAATGATTGAAGAAACAAAGAAAATGCTAGCATTTGATTTGTATGATACAACACATAATATAGTTATGTATCTACGCATATAGATATACATATATTCCTTAACGTTGAAAACATCATGTGTACATGTATTCCTTAACGTTGAAAACATCACTTATGTGTATTAATCCATCCCCACCAATGTCTGCTGAACTGAGCTGGAAATTCCATTCCCATTGTGTCTGAGTATTCAATCTGGAGGGAGAAGAGAACTGACAAAAATGGCTGCAAAGGAGGCTACAGGAACGTAGCCACCAAAATTTAACAGCCATGATGTGATTTGTCAGTTCCTGGGAAGGGAATGTCCGGCTCCGTTCAACATATGTTGGTGGGGAGGGAGAATACGACCAACATGTACAGTAAGTAACGGCTGCGTAGGAGGCTATTACAGTGTACTGTATGTGCATCAATTGGTCAACACTGGATAGACCATCAATAAGGAAAGATTCAGTGGGTCAACTGTACACAAAGATTTATTATTTTATTGACTTGGTTTGCCTGGACTAGGGACTGTTATTGGCTGTGAAAGGCCTCCTTAACTTACATGCATTGTAATATTATACATTATGCCTTCAAGGAAAAGCATGGACAATAAGACTTCAGAGGAGGAGGAGTGGAGGCTATTTCATGTTTAGTATAGGCTTAACTTATTACAGTTTGCATAAAGGCAAAAAAATTGGGTAGAGTTAATGTGGTGGCAATGACAAGTACCTTACTCTGTTAGCATGTACAAGGTATCAAAAGGAAATTACTATTATGGGGTAAACTTCAAAGAACTCTATGTACACATATATATGATCCCAGATTGGCTGGAAGAAAAAATTGCTTGTACTGTAGGTCACATTGATTTTTATTTATACATATAGGAGAGATGAATGTTTTTTTCTTGGAGCAGGCAATTTGAACAGTTTCAATTTATTTTTTTTCCATATTTCTTACACATTGTTACAAGATAAATATATATTAAAACATAAAAGATAAATACATAACAAAAGAATGAGAAACATATGGCGAGGATACCCATAGAGAAACCATTGGGGCTTATACAAGCTACGGGCTCCTAAAAAATTACAACTTGGAAATCATGATTTTTAGGCATAGCTTATTTAATTAATCAATACATTTAGGTTATGTGTAAAAAGCAAGCACACAAACAAACACACACCAGCAGCAAAACATAAAACACGTTCAAAATAGGAGTAGTCAACATAGGAGAAATGTTCTTAATTTAGATTTCAACAGAGAAATACTGTCAGCATTCTGAATTTCTGACTTAAAGCAATTAAACAGTTTAGGTCTGGAAACTTATTGCAAACTGTCTGATATTAGTTCTATACAGTACAAGGGAATAAGTAAAAAGAAAATTTTGCAATGTCTTGTATTGTAACGATGAATATGACTTGTCAGTAAACACAGTTCTCTGAATGCATCAGGAAGGAAGCCTTTCTTGAAAAGTAACACACTTTCCAATCTGAAATCGGTAAATATTAGATAGTTCACCTAACTGATGATCATAGGGTATGGACAAAATTAATACACAAATATACATGTATTTTACAGCATTATTCATTCTTTAAAAGTGGGAGTACAGTAATTTAAGACATACAGTGTAGTGTAAAGCCCTGGCCAAACTATTGAACCAAGCTGGATCCCTTGGATGTGAATATTGGGATAGTGGCAAAACAAGCTACTGGTACAGTACCGGTTAAAAGTAAGTTGACAGTCTCTTTCGAGTCTCGAGTCTCGATTCTCGACTCGATCCTCGATACTCGATTCCTGCGAGTTTCGAGCATCGAGGATCGAGGCTCAGCCATCGAGAATCGAGTCGAGGATCGCGTCTCGCAAGATCAGAGATAATGAGCTTGTCGCTTGACTGATCACTCGATAGACCTCTCGAGCAAATTGGGGATCACATTCAGCTACTCGAAGGGACGCAAACGATGCAAGAGTAGTCGTTCAGTACGTGATATGTTTCTAAATGTGATTCAACCTCTTTGACAGATGGGCACATAACGAGCCAGAGATAACCGGAAGTTAAAAAATCTCCCAAGTCTGGTTGCTAAGGAGTGACGTTGTAGGTCTGCATTAGAGCCGTCAACGTACTCCATTTGTGGTTTCACTGCAGGAGCATCTTAGCACACTTTGAAAGAAGAATTGTTTTTGCGCTTCAGCGGCAGAATTTAATTTACCGGCACGCGGCACGCTTACGCCTTGTTCTTATGGCATTTTATGGTTTTACTTGTACGATGAAACGCTAGTTTTGTCAAATGTTATGCTTTAGCGATTCGTTGAGATTTTCGAGGGGATAATCGGCATATCTCGGTATGTGATGCACAGAAATTACAGAGAGTGACGCCTTCTCAGGCTGAAATTCTGTTTTACCGGGTGATTTCATTGACGTGCAATGGACTTTGGTAAGATGTAACTATTCTTTTAAGCCGAAGTAAATCGCCTTCAGACAATTTTAAAAGCGGAAATACGAACGTAAGAGGTAAGATCGACGTAACTTTCGATTTTGTTACATTGGTACGTTTGGTAGGAATCGCCCACGACATTTTCCCTGAGATTATATTCTAATGTAAATTTTCTGTAAGATTTGATTGAGTTGGAATTCCTTCGGACCATTGTTGAGCGGTAATCTTTCTGTTCAAGCGTATTTATGTATATGTAGCAAAGTTCATGTGTATTCCGGTGGCAAATTAATTATAATCTGGCGACAAATTAAATATGAAGCCGCGAAATACACGCGCACTCGTCATCGATCCACGATAATGAAAATCGGGCTGGTGAGGGGGCGCGGAAGTGGGCGGCTCCTTATTTTGTCTTTATAACTGGATATGGGTACTTATACCTTTTACATAGCTGCTCTCTGTCAAAGCACAAATATTTTATCTGGCGACTATTTCTTCCACTTATGGTGGTGATTAAAATAGTGGCAGTTTGAAAATTGAAAATTATCGTCGGAGAATATATTATCGTCCAGAAACAACTTCTGAAACCCTTTTCAAACAACCAAGGAGTTGAGGACTCTGTGTTTGTTTGTGCGTGGAAAATAGCAATAGTAAAATATTCAAGTGACTTAGCATATGTAACTTGCAGATAAAAATTTAGGGAAATGTTCTATATCTTTTCTGGTCCATTCACGTTGAGGTCCTGGCATCGCTGTATGCCTGAGTGCTTCTGGGATATATAACATGAACAGTTTTATGAAGTGCAGATAAGAATCTAGGAAAATGTTCAATATCTTTTCTGGTTCATCCAGGTTGAAGTCCTGGCATCACTGTATGCCTGAGCGCTTCTGAGATATTTAAAATAACAGGTTTTTTTGGAAATGCAGATAAAAATTTAGGCAAATGTTCTATATCTTTTCTGGTTCATCTAGGTTGAGGTCCTGGCATCGCTGTATGCCTGAGTGCTTCTGGGATATATAACATGAACAGTTTTATGAAGTGCAGATAAAAATCTAGGAAAATGTTCAATATCTTTTCTGGTTCATCCAGGTTGAAGTCCTGGCATCACTGTATGCCTGAGCGCTTCTGAGATATTTAACATAACAGGTTTTTTTTGGAAATGCAGATAAAAATTTAGGAAAATGTTCTATATCTTTTCTGGTTCATCTAGGTTGAGGTCCTGGCATCACTGTATGCCTGAGTGCTTCTGGGATATATAACATGAACAGTTTTTTGAAGTGCAGATAGAAATCTAGGAAAATGTTCCATATCTTTTCTGGTTCATCCAGGTTGAGGTCCTGGCATCACTGTATGCCTGAGTGCTTCTGGGATATATAACATGAACAGTTTTATGAAGTACAGATAAAAATCTAGGCAAATGTTGTAAGCAGGTTTAATGACCAAAACGTTTTACATTTGGTACATTTCTTTGCAGAACAATAACGCGTTCGGATGACTGTATTTTTCGAGAACGTTTTCCTTACTTTAATGCCCTTCAGAGTAATTTAGTCCTTCGACAGTTCGCCAGCATTTTCCAAGTTAAACAAATTTTAACAATCGGGAAAGAATTAGAAAAAGGAGAAGTTATATTTTGAAATGATGATTTCGATACAGTCGCTGTTGTCGCTTTTCCTGCCAAGGTCGGTTTCGGAAGTCGAATACTGAAACTTCCACTTCGACGTTTGCCGAGATTATTGAGGAATTATTCAACGAGAATTTTATCAGTTCCTAGGGAAACCGTACGGATAGTAAAAGTTCTGTTCATGAGCACGCAACGATATCACATATTGAAGCGAATTATTTTAGCTCAGTGATGTTAATTTACTTTTACGGTGTTCAAGAAGGGTAATAATTGCAGACTGATTTGTGTAAATTACTCGCAAATATGTTCACTATTACCATGTATTGCAAGTATGTTTGATTTAGGAATACGAGCGAATTTTAATTAGCGTTGAAAAGAGATATATCTCCCTCCAAAAACAAAACACATTACGGCCGTTTATACGAGAGA